>CM054129.1:98296583-98896583 GCA_028751855.1 Ambrosia trifida | reverse complement strand
ATTTGAGCTTTGACCGGGTGGTAAAGATTTGTACCTCTTGAGGACAGACAAAGGTTCATTTTCTAATATGGGGTAGATTATTTGTAATTTATGAGTAGGGATTATATAACATTCATCGTTAAAAAAAGTTATAAACTGATACATTAATCTAGCATTGCTGTTAAGTTATAAACAACTGTTTATTTTTTGAATTATACGGTTTATGTGTTTTGATTAAAGCATAAGAAAAAAAAATGAATATATAAACTTGGTGTTACATTAAAAAAAAAAACAGAGAATGTATGCCTCTCGAATATAATTAATACTTCACCTATGATAATAAACTGATAAAATTTCGGTACCACCTAATTTTAACCTAGAATGGATGGCCAACACACCTCCCATAAAATTTGCAAACTCGACTTTTTGGAAACCGACATCCACAATCACTAAAAAAAGAACTCTTCTAAAAAATCACCATGTTTTGCAATTTGAATCTCTCAGACCAGCTGTACTGGTGGCGCTATTGAGCGTGAAAAGCAAATATAACGCCCCCACACCATTACGGGGGGCATTATAAGGCAAAAAACTCCTTCAGCGTTACTAATATAATGCCACAACCCAAATGAACCAACCAATCCATTGTTGCCACGTGTATTGTTTGTGTTTTATCAGTTTTTTTATATATAAATAGCGCCCCTTTTTTTCTTCCCCCACTACACCTCATTTTGAATTAACACCCCATGCTGACTCAGCTGCCACGTGGACCAATCACAAAGGGAGGCGTTATAAATAACCCCCTCCACTACACATGGTCTCATTTTAGTCTATAAGCAAAACTGGTTAAACATGTTCATAGCCTCCAAAAGCTTATCAGACATACATACCTTAGGAGGAAAATGCCAAACACTCTACTAAATTACTGATCAGAATGACGGTCTCTTCAACAAGCTATCCTAGAACCATAATGACCAAGAATGGGTAGTGATCATACCTAATGACTAAGTAAAAAGTCCACTTTTAACTTAAAAATGTGGACATATTATATGCATCTTATTGTAAATAAAAAATATCCAAAATGTGTCTTTAGATATTCTTTTTCTTGAAGCAAAGGAAATGTGCACCGATTTAAAAGTTATGAAATTGGTTTGTCCTGTAGTTTGCTTGACACACACTTAAATGTTGACTATGGCCGAGTTCAAGGCAAAGAAGTTTTCCTCCCTTTTTGAGTACCCTGATTGAAAAGAAAACTATTAGCAGAAATGATTTATCGTTATTTTAATTTGATTTATTTTCTGTTTAAATATTGATGTCATGTGACATTTGTATATAATAAAACTAAACAGAAGTACATGTATGCTTCTGCAAGAACTTTTAATGTGTTTCAACCGCATCTGTTTTGACCACTTATCCCTTAAGAAAACTGATTTTTAAGCGTGAAACAACTTACCATCCTTCACGATGACACCTACTTCCTCGGAGTTTGAAACTAAGCTCTCATCATCAAGCCAAGCCTCATATTCGAAAGGTTGTTGAAGGGATAGGGAGCCTAATCCAGAGGGAGGCGGCATCCCTATCTCCATGGACCGAAATCCCGGCGCCATGCTCCCTCCACAACACTGGCAAGCCAAAGAGCAAGCCAGCGCGCAAGGCCGTCAAGGGATAAGTAACACACAGCAGTTGATAAGCGCGTGCTCCCACGCGCGGAATCTTCCCTTACTACTTACGGTACGAGGTACAGCAGATCACAAAAGGAAGATTCAGCAGGATCCCTGATAGGGTACGCACCAACGAGAAGACGACAAGTGGCAGGGGTGGTATAACCACTACTGACAAGAACGGCGACATGACTGTGCCCACGCTTCCACCATACCGTCGTCAACAGTAACCAGCAGACATCCCTTGCTGCTGTCAGACGTCAAAACAGATGGAAAAGGTAGGGTCAACAACTGTAGCCAGGGTAAGGCCGCTGTTCACCAGTCAGAGGCTGCCACGTGTCCGCCTCGAGCAACGACCATGCTGCAGCCTGACGTCATCTACAGTAATCCGCCTTTTCCCGCCATTTTACTAAAGACCCTTGACTCGAGCCTTGGTCAGGCCCAAGTAAGGATAACTTCTCACGGGCCTCTCAACCAGGCCCATAAGCTCGCCTATAAATAAGGATAGTCATCTCCTTGAAGAAGGATCCGAAATTACTCATTGTAACCTAACACTAGTCTCTTGTAATATTCAGTCATTAATAATACTCCGGCTAGTTACAGTGGGCGTAGGTCACTTCCGACCGAACCACTTACATCTTGTGTTATTACTCACTCAGCTCACACACAAACACTATTATTCTCATACGGGTTGAACCTAGAGGTTTGGGTAAAGGATTATACCTGACGTTACGTAAGTATAACCACACGGGGATTAGTAATAATCACCGTGATACAGACCAATTCTTACTTCTTAGGGCCTACATTAACAAACAAAAGAATCTAACTTAGCAAACATTAAATAAATACACGTTGACCCGTTTTTAATGAAGAAAATTAAAATAAGTAGCTAAAAATGGAATTGGGCCAAACCGATTGAATTACTTTGATCAGTGATAAAAATTAAAAGAAATAGCTACAAATGGAAATGGACCTAACGTATTGAACGGGGCGAAGGTCGCCAAAGTGTATTTAAATTTTAAAATGCATAAAAACAACCCAAATTGACCCATGCAGGTAAAATGAAATATCCATAAATCAGAACAGCAGTTCCTAAGAAATTAGCTATAAGATTTGTTTTCGTAGTGGTGGCCACTACACAAACAACTAATCAGCCATGTGTAATTTGTACAGAAGCAGGCCACTCAATGATAGTCAAAAGACTCTTGCAATATTCTCCAGTCTCAACATAGTATATATATATGACCATCTAATTCCCTAAACATGAAGATTATAAACACTGTCATTTCAATGGGTAAAAAAGGAACATAAAATATAACATTTGACTTCTCATAAAATTTCATGAAATTGTTTACGACTTGTTACTTTAAAAAAAAAAAACAAATAAAAGAATCTTGAATACCAATTTAAAGGAGGCAATTTGAATCCATTTGCAAACGGGTTGAAAGACGTCTAAAGTCTACTAATAATACATGTGATCTCCTAAATCATTCTTATTCAAAGATTCAAATTTGAATTATAACAATAATAGTTTTCTAATCACATTGAACGCAATAATTACTATATAATATGGACATAAGTGTTTGTTGATCAATCCAACTCCGCATCACATGTTCCCATCCAAACCCGTTTTGACTGGTAAAGCTAAAGTATTCAAACCTTGAAAATAGACCTGATTGTAGATATGGGAATACAAGTCTGTGGCCCATTGCATAGAATCTACATGTCATAAAAGCTGTACAACAATAAAACAATATTTTTTTTTTTTTTTTTTTTTAAGGGCGAATTTCATTAAAAACAAAAACACACCGGGATCTCCAAGGAGGAGATACCGGGCATCAACCAAAGTTACAATACATCAAATTCAAAACGTAACCAATCCTTCCAATCCACCCTATTGTGTTTCCCTCTACTATTGTACTAAAGAAAACTTAAAGATTTAATGTCCGCTATGCATTGACTGATCATTGTATTTGCCGCCTTAAAAACTTTGTCGTTTCTCATTTTCCAAATCCGCCAACTAGCTATCATCAAAATGCCCCTTATGATTTCTTTCTTGGCTGCAGAAAGTTGCATGTGGAGAGCCGCATCTTGAATGTCTTGGATCGAAAACAAGAACAAAGGAGGGGTCTTCAACCAAACAGCAAGACCATGCCAAATACCGTCTGAAATCCTGCAACCGACAAATATGTGATCGACTGTTTCTTCCATCTCCTCGCACAAAACACAGAGATTATCGCCCACGTTGATGTTTCTTCTAATGAGTGCAGCTTTCGTAGGAATCCGATCAAGACCAACGCGCCACATAAAAATATTACACTTCGCCGGAATCCATTTACACCAACGCATAATGACAGAACTGAGGGACTGATGACTGCTACCAATCCACTGTTTTATATCTTTGACGTGAATTCCCTGCAGAACCCGACTGTTCCAGCTCCAACAGTCATTCGAATCTGTCAAAACAGCGGCCGACACCATACGCGAACACAGCACCAACTGCTGAGAAGCCTGCACCGAGTTTGGATACTGCATCCAGTTCCAGCTGAGAATACATGTGTACATACCTTGCCCCACTCTATCCGCTACACAACATCTTTTATTCGCTTCCAACCGAAATATGTCCGGGAAAAGAAACTGTAACGGAATTCTGTCTAACCAAGGGTCTATCCAAAATTTCACGTCACGGCCACAACCCACCTTAACATCAAATAGGTTGCTGAACGCGTTACCATTAATAACAATCCGATTTCCAGTTTTGACGATTACGGCCCATACACCTCTCACATTAGTGTTGCAGGCATAAAGCAAGACCCAAAGCAAGTAATATTGTCTCAACATTGAGCTACTTCACGACTTCTATAAATCTGCATTAATTGAGTACCATTAGCGCCCTACAAAGCAACCAAATGCTCAACCCTCATATTTGATAAGTTAAGAGGAAAAAATGGGGTTTGGATAAATGGCCTAAACATTAACTGATAAAAGTGCAGATTATTTTCATGTGAGGATTTATTGCAGCAACAATCATGTGACAGAGCATAAAAGTCAATAAATTAAAGAAACATTTCATTAAACCAAAGATAACCAATTACAAGTGATACGTAGGTAAACGGGCCATAAGTTGCGCCGCTACCCCTTTTTGTATTGCAAAACCTACTCAATAAATGGTAGACAAGTTTATGAATCATAAAGATACTAAATAGTACTATTTGTTATTGTTGCTACTGTTGGATATATAGGATGTCCGATGTAATTAAAAGTCGAGATCAACGTAACCCGACCCAGTACGATCCGAAGAGTTACACGTTGGTACATGAATCAGATAAGTTCACGCGTTGGTGGATTATTATTTATGAAATAATAATTGTTTTAGTCTTGAGGGATTTAATATTAATAAGATTAATATTAAGGAGTATCTTGAGGGACTTAATATTAATAAGATTAATATTAAGGAGTATTAAAATATTTAGCAAGAGGGTTTATTGCAAGTTGTTGTCTTATAAAAGGAGGGTTAAGGAGTAAACCCTAATGCACACTTTTGATAAAACAACAAACCCTTGCCTCCTCCTCTTGGCTTCTTGCGGCCGCCACCAAGAAAAGAAGGCCGCCGCCGCCTTCTTCTTTTGTTCGGCTATCAACCACCACAAGCCACCACCTTCCTCTTGCAAGTGTTGTTTCCCGGTTGGTTCGTGCTCGGTTATGAACTTCCTACTAGTGAGGATTCGTTGTAACCCGCGTGTTACAATTCCGGTGTAGTCGTCAAAGGTTGATTACTAAACCCCCTATGGTTGTTTATTATTTATTTGTTTATACACGTTTAACTGAGATCCTGATTGGGAATATTTTATTAATCGGATTAATAAAATTAATTAACAATTTATATATAAAATCGGCTATTATATATATTGCATATATAGTCCGTTTTTGTTAAATATATAAACCGCTTCTGCTGTGTATTCGATACCATGATTCCCAACAGTGGTATCAGAGCCACGGTTACGCGTGTATAGATGGTAAAGTTATAAATTTGATCTATGTTTTATTTGTCAAAAATTGTTTATTTTGACAAAAGATCAAAAGCTTTTAGTTGTTCATGGATTGTGATGTGAGTCGAGCCCTAGGTATTTGACCCATGTCATGGTTGTGTTTGTAATGGTTTTATTTCTTTATTGATTTGTATTTTTTTTTATTACGGATATTAGATCCGGTGTAATAGATAGGATTAGAATAGATTTGATTTTATTGTATTTTCAAATTTATTGTTGTAATCCTACAAGTACAAGATCAAGACGAAGATATAAAGGACGAACAGGTTCCATGAAGATAGAGATCTCGGGTCAAGTGGGAGCTATATCAAAATAGTTTTGAAACCCTTTTGACTAGTTCGTTTCGTTTCTGGCTAAAACGAAACGGGCGACCTATTAGGGGCTCGATTCGTTTAATTTTATTGTTACGTTATGTTTTGTGGTTGTGGTTTATTTATTGTAAATAATTTAGATAACCCAAAATAAATAAAATTTTCACAATCATGGCAACGGTTTTATTAAAACAAGTTTTATAAAACCGAAAAGCATATTTAATAAAAGGAGTTTTATTAATATTAAAACAAGTGCATTCGCGATAATACGACCAACGTAGTTTAAATAGGGTATTTAAAACTATACCGTGTCGAGTGTTGAAAGGAGTTTCAATTATCACGAATAATATAAAATTGGATTTTATAAACTGTTGTGTGACTCACATCATGCTAACGAGTCATTCAATATATTTATGGTAAATATTAAAATTAAATCCCAATTTTAAATTGATGTTTCATGCCACCCTTAACGAGTTAACACTTCATTCTATATCGAACCCAAATGTTAGTGCTGACCCTGCATCTGGGCGTTGATCATGAGTGAAGGTAAACATCGCGGTTCCTGTGTAACATAGGCCGGTGTTACAGTTAACAGTAAAGGACCAAACATCGCTTGTTAGACAAGTGGGCATAGTTGGAGTTAAACATACATCGCTTTTAGCGATAACCCCAAAAAGGAGAGTTGTGTAGTGGACACAATTAACAATCGTTGTTTACCTACCTAATCATGCCAGTGGACAGTGCTAAGCCAGTTCATTGTGTATTGATGAATCGGGATCTCATCCTAATTAATTTTGCTTTTTTGGGTCATAAAATAATTAGGATACTTAAAACATGAAATACTAATACATTAGATTTTGAACTTTGTAGATGTCAACTGAAAACAATTCCGCCTCTCAATTCTCTCTCAAGTCCATCTTAGAGAAGGACGAACTTAACTACTCCAACTTCATGGACTGGCACCGCAACTTGAAAATTGTTCTCAAGGCGGAGAACAAGTTGTATGTTCTAGAAACGCCAATTAGCACTCGTGTGCTAAAAATGAAGGCATATCTTGATCACTTGGCTCGTCTGGAATACCCCTTGAGTTATGAGTTAGCTGGGGATATTATCCTAAACTCATTGCCCAAGTCATATGACCAGTTCATTATGAACTACAATATGAACGGGATGGAAAAGACACTTGCAGAATTGCATCAGATGCTCAAAATTGCTGAGGTGAACATACCTAGCAAGACTGCACCAGTGCTAGTGATCAAGGAGGGACAAGTTAAGAAACCTAACACCAAGAAAATGGGCAATCAGGGCAAAGGGAAGGGCAAAGGCAAATCTGTTGCCAATAAGAAACCTCGGAAATATGCCAAGTGTTTTCATTGTGATGAAACTGGGCACTGGAAGAGGAACTGTGCTAAGTATTTAGTTGAGCTGAAGCAAGCTAAGGCTTCAGGAGGGGAGTCCTCAAGTATATATGTTATTGAAATCTTTGCTTTTCCTAGCAAAACATGGGTGTTTGACACAGGATGTTGTTTCCACATTTGTAATGTTTTGCAAGGACTAAGAAAGATTAGAAGGCTGAAACAAGGCGACTTGGAGGTCCATGTTGGCAATGGACAAAGAGTTGCTGTGAAGGCTATAGGAGAATGTGTTCTCTTGCTTCCTTCTGGTTTAGAACTTGTTTTGAACAATGTTTATTACATTCCTAGTGTGACTAGAAATATTGTTTCAGTTTCGGCTTTGCGAGGACAAGGTTTTAATTATCGTTTCAATGGGAATTTATTTCTGCTTATTTTAACGATGTATTTTACTTTGATGCAAAACCCAACAATGGGATCTATGAGATAGAAATCCAAAACAATAAAATATTATGCAATATCTCCCATAAACGTAATAAGTTGGACTTTAATGATACGTATATGTGGCATTGTAGACTTGGTCACATAAGTGAGAATCGTGTTAAACAACTCATAACTGCAGGAATCCTGGATTCCAAGGGTTCAGAGTCGTTTGGAAAATGCGAATCATGCTTAAGTGGAAAGTTAACGAAAGCACCTTTTTCAAATGTTGGAGAAAGAGATAATGATCTGTTGGGACTTGTACATACAGATGTATGTGGTCCATTCAAAACAATGTCAAGACATGGAGAAAGATACTTTGTTACATTTACTGATGATTTCAGTAGATATGGATATGGTTATGTTTATCTTATGAAGCATAAACATGAAACTCTTGAAAAGTTCAAGGAATACCAAAACGAAGTAGAAAATCAGCTAAATAGAACTATTAAAATGCTTCGATCAGATCGAGGCGGTGAATATCTTAGTCAGGAATTCATCGACCATCTAAAGGATTGTGGAATAGTTTCACAACTCACTCCACCTGAAACACCGCAACATAATGGTGTGTCTGAGCGGAGAAATCGAACTATATTAGATATGATTCGATCAATGATGTGTCGAACAAACCTTCCAAAATCCTTTTGGAGTTATGCTTTGGAGATCGCCGCAAGACTTGTGAATATAGCTCCAACGAAAAAGGTTACTAAAATGCCTTATGAGATATGGCATGGAAAGAAACCTCATGTATCCTACCTTAAAGTCTGGGGATGTAATGCTTATGTCACTCTAGAATCTTCAGATAAACTAAATCCCAGAGGCGAAAAGGTGGTTTTCGTTGGATACGGTAAGAAGATCGGTTACCTGTTCTACCACCCCACTGAAAATAAGATTTTCACCAAATGCAGAGGCACTTTCTTAGAGGAAGAGCTTCTGGCGCGAGGGATTGGAGATAACCATGTGGATCTTGAAGAAATTCGAGAATCACAAGTGACTGAAACAGATGTTCAGACAGAACCAGATGTAACTGATCCAGTTGTTGAAGTTGAGCCTGAGAGGACTCAAGAAACAACAGAAACAACAAGTGTTCGGAAAAGTATTAGGGATCGTCGTGCACCGGTAAGGTATGACGATGTCTTCATGATTGATGAAGCTGAGCCTACTACTTACAAAGCTGCAATCTTGGATTCAGAATCCAAGAAATGGCAAGAAGCCATGAATGCAGAGATGCAATCCATGTATGATAACCAAGTCTGGGATTTGGTTGATCTTCCTACCGAATGTCGGACTGTGGGAAACAAATGGATCTTCAAGAAGAAGACTGACATGGATGGGAATGTGCAAACCTACAAAGCAAGGCTTGTAGCGAAAGGTTTTACTCAGACTCAAGGAATTGACTATGAGGAAAGTTTCTCGCCGGTAGCCATGCTTAAGTCTATTAGAATTCTACTTGCATTTCTGCATATTATGACTATGAGATATGGCAGATGGATGTCAAAACCGCATTCCTTAATGGACACTTACTGGAAGATGTCTATATGGTTCAACCTGAAGGTTTTGTCGATCCAAAGAATCCTAATAAGGTGTGCAAGCTGAATAAATCCATCTATGGATTAAAGCAAGCATCTCGCAGCTGGAATCTCCGTTTTGATCAGAAAATCAAAGAGTTTGGTTTTATCAAGAACGAAGATGAATCGTGTGTTTACAAGAAGTCTAGTGGGAGCTATATTACTTTTCTTATACTGTATGTAGATGACATACTAATCATTGGAAACAATATCCCTATGCTTAAAGATGTTAAGACCTGGTTGGGTAAATGTTTCGCAATGAAAGATCTTGGTGAAGCCGCTTATATTCTGGGAATAAAGATTTATAGAGATAGATCAAAGCGGTTATTGGGTTTGAGTCAAAGTACATATATTGATAAGGTCTTACGACGCTTCTCAATGCAAGACTCAAAAAGGGGGCTCTTGCCCATGGCACATGGAACCATTCTTGATAACAAGCAGTGTGCAAATACTGAAGAGGAAAAGAAGAAAATGGAAGGTGTTCCATATGCTTCTGCGATTGGTTCCATCATGTATGCCATGTTGTGTACTAGACCTGATGTCTCGTATGCTCTTAGCATGACGAGTAGATATCAACAAAATCCAGGAGAGAGTCACTGGGCTGCAGTGAAGAACATTCTTAAGTACCTGAGAAGGACTAAGGACATGTTCTTAGTATATGGAGGACTGGATGAGGAGCTATCAGTTAAGTGTTATACTGATGCAAGCTTCCAGACTGATCGTGATGACTCAAGATCACAAACGGGATATGTTTTCATTCTGAATGGTGGGGCTATTACTTGGAAGAGCTCTAAGCAAAGTGTGGTTGCTCAATCCACCTGTGAATCAGAATACATTGCTGCATCGGATGCTACAAAGGAGGCTGCCTGGATGAAGAAGTTCATTACCGATCTCGATGTTGTGCCTAGCATAAAGAAACCAATCGAGATACTGTGTGACAACACTGTTGCCATTGCTCTTGCAAAGGAACCAAGGTCACATCAGACCGCAAGGCATATACTCAGAAGTTTCCACTATATTAGAGAAATAGTAGAACATGGAGACGTCGTGATGAACAAAGTTCATACAGATCTAAATCTGGCTGACCCATTTACTAAGCCTTTACCTCAAGCTAGACATGAGGAGCATGCTGGAAATATAGGGCTTAGAGTTGTTAGACAATGGGCATGATCTGTAATTAGTATTGGTGTTTTATTTTGAACTATAACAGTTACATTGAATATTTATTTGATTTAATGGGTTAAATGCAAATTTAATATTTATTAACTGTGTTCATATATTCGTATGTTTAAATCCTTGAATAAGAGTATTCTAAATGTCCGTAGTCGATCAAATTACATGGGAATGAATTTGAATGTAAGACTATTGTGAATTGGGATGGTTGTATTCATGAGATGAATAGCTCTAGGGTTTGAGGATCATAATTCACAGATATTATTAGGGAATAATATTGGATGTAACTCGCTTCAAAACAATCTCCATGGATCTAAGTCATGAGATGTTTTGATATTGATATGTTCAATCTATCCTTTTTCCTAAGGCACATATTAAACTACATTGATCTAGGACTATCCTTGATGTTATCTAACACTGTCCTGAAACATGGGTAGCAATAAGGGTAGCGTTAGGAGAAATCCTAGATTAAGTGGGAGTTGTATGACGCTGATGGAATTCTGTACTTCTATAGGATTAGAAGTCTAAACATTCTGGCGCCCTCGTAAAACTCAAACTGGTATAAACGCGTGGCCACGCTCGGACTAAGGTAGTTCGTTAGACCACTTTGAATTAGAGACGAGAATAGAGAATAGTTGATCACTATATAAGAATGAATGATCCATGTCTTATGATCAACGGATGTCTAAACAGAAGGGACTTATTGATATAATTATCAGGGCTATAGTATTTGGTTAAGTAAAGCGTTACTTGAACTCAAAGAACTAGTTGACGACTGTAAAGTGTCATACTGGTTTGGGTGCAATGCGATGCAGCTAGGCGTCCAACTCTGCGCACGTTGACTCATTTAATTAAAATCGTCCAAGTGGGAGATTGTTGGATATATAGGATGTCCGATGTAATTAAAAGTCTAGATCAACGTAACCCGACCTGGTACGATCCGAAGAGTTACACGTTGGTACACGAATCAGATAAGTTCACGCGTTGGTGGATTATTATTTATGAAATAATAATTGGTTTAGTCTTGAGGGATTTAATATTAATAAGATTAATATTAAGGAGTATCTTGAGGGACTTAATATTAATAAGATTAATATTAAGGAGTATTAAGATATTTAGCAAGGGGGTTTATTGCAAGTTGTTGTCTTATAAAAGGAGGGTTAAGGAGTAAACCCTAATGCACACTTTTGATAAAACAACAAACCCTTGCCTCCTCCTCTTGGCTTCTTGCGGCCGCCACCAAGAAAAGAAGGTCGCCGCCGCCTTCTTCTTTTGTTCGGCTATCAACCACCACAAGCCACCACCTTCCTCTTGCAAGTGTTGTTTCCCGGTTGGTTCGTGCTCGGTTGTGAACTTCCTATTAGCGAGGATTCGTTGTAACCCGCGTGTTACAATTCCAGTGTAGTCGTCAAAGGTTGATTACTAAACCCCCTATGGTTGTTTATTATTTATTTGTTTATACGCGTTTAACTGAGATCCTGATTGGGGATATTTTATTAATCGGATTAATAAAATTAATTAACAATTTATATATAAAATCGGCTATTATATATATTGCATATATAGTCCGTTTTTGTTAAATATATAAACCGCTTCCGCTGTGTATTCGATACCATGATTCCCAACAGCTACAACAAATATGTGTCCGGAGAGGGTCTGAACGTTCCAAGGTCGTCAAGCTTCTGACCTCGTCTGCTGCTTAAAGGGTTAGACCAGCAGCATGGAAGAACTCGTCAGAAGGGGTAAAAGGGTTAAAGGGTTTCGGTTCACCAAACGCAAGTCATGGTGTCCCTCTACGTTGTAAATGCAGATGGGAGGTTCAAGAGTTTTGATATTTTAGTTGTTATGATTCTGATTTGGGATCAACCCAAAGTCAGAATGTTGTTATTATTGGTTAACTTAAGAAGAGATAAAGAATAAGAGTATGATGTTGAAGAGAAGAACTCTTGATCCCAAGTTACAACTAGGGACCAACCACGTAAGCCTGATGAAGGCTGAGACTTGCAAGTAACAGAGCGTGATTCCGCATGTAGTGGCTGTTGGAGCCGGCTTGGATGTGGAATCAGCATGGTTGTAGATTGTTAAGAATGCATATCAGCAGCTCGAAGGCTTCAAGGCTTCAGCCTGCTGCTGCTGAAAGTCTTATTAGAGAGAATAACTCTAGAGAGAGTTTTAGAGAGAGAGAGAGAGAGAGAGAGGTCTTGTACTCAGACCAATCTGAGTTGTTTGTGTGGTTTGCCCCTCTATTTATAGAGGGGGGATGGGTTAAACCCTAATGGGCTTCCTTGTTGGGCTTGGGCATGACCCAATATTATATTTAATGATTTTGGGCTACTTAGGCTATTGGGCTTGGCCCAGTTGAGTACCCTGTGAGCGTTGGATTTTATCTAAAACAGGATATTATGATCATACAAGTCACAAATCTAGGTGCGGAATCCCTAGATCTGAACAAATTGATAAGATGCTAATCACGACACAATCAAGATCATTTTCAACTTCATTTTCATAGATTAACTTTCAAATAACAAGCAATTACAAAGTTTAGGTTAATCTAGAAACACAAATACAATCTCTCAAAACACCTATGAACCTGCACAGAACCTGGACACAAAATGATAACTCTCTTACATAATTATAAACTCAAAACCTATATATACTGTCTGCACGTTCGCCCCTTTCTGTAGGTCGAATGTGAGCCAAATCCACATTCGCCCACTTGAAGTGGTCGAATGTGGTCTTCAGTCCACATCAAAACTTCCTTCGTCCATTCAGGTTCCACCTTCGCCCATATTATCTTCACCTTCGCCCAAAACCATCTACATTCGCCCACTTAGAATCACCTTCGGCTACCCCTAAACATATGTTAGTAAAATCATATCCAATCCTTAGTCGCAAATGCATCAACAAACTCCCCCTCGACTATTGATTGGATAGTCTTCTTTGATAATCCATCGTCCTGTTCATCAGCTTGATTCTGAGCTGCTTCTTTTGTTCATCAGTCATTGGCGGCTCGAATGTTTTCTTCACAGGCTTTGAAACATTGGCGATCTTCACAGTCTTGCCAAGTTTACCCTCCAAGTTGCTTCCAGCGTTTATGTCATACGCAAAACAAACTCCCACAACTTGAGTATACTTCCTTGCCTGAGCAAAGTCGTTCGGTTCATAATAGATCGGATTATAAAACAACATGATGATGTCTTCGAATGTGCAGTTTATCAGCCACATAGGATCAAATACATGTACATGCTTGTATTTGTCCTTTCCATCCCTCAATACAATCACTGCTTCTGCCTTCCTCCAATCGTAATACCAGAATATGAAATCAGCACTGAAATGCTGTGGCATTGGCATCAATGGTATCTTTCTCATCACATTTGGTGCTTTGTAAATCAAAGTCACACGCTTCATGTTGGTTTGAGGATCAATATCCCTATGTTGTTTTCTTCTGGGATATTGAGGCTTAAACCTGTTCCATCTTGTGCGACTCTCCCAAACTAACTTATCAGCACACCAACCGACATGCGATCCGTTTACCTCGGCACCAGACATAGGAAACCTGCATAAATCTCTCACCGCCCAATACGGTAGAGTAAGCAAATCACAGAATCTGTTGAAATACAGAATTCCGGTTTCCCATTTAGCTGCAATGCACTTCAATCTGCCAAGATAAGTCCACCCGAGAGCTCTGCCTTTGAACTTGGCATTATGGAATCGATAAAAGTTACCCTGAGCTTCAGGTTTAGGTCGGTTCTCATCCATCTCCTTCAACTTCTTCAAATAATTCTTCAACTCATCAGACTGGTTGGAAGAATCTTTCTTTTCATCTCCAAACACTTTCTCAACAAACTCCTCGCTTCTTCTCTTCGCTTTCTGTTTCGCTGACTTGTTTGGTATTTCTGTGATGTCAGGAAATACTTCGTTCTCATCTTCCTTTCTGAAATACTGGGGAAATTCCTCATGAGTGATATCTTCTATCTCAACCTCATTGTTTTCTGGAGTTTGCACATCATCAGAATGATTTCCCATATCCTTTTCAGGAATATCAGGAATCGATTCATCCATCATGAACTCCTTAAATGTCTTACCTACCCTCTGTGCGAGACCATCCAAAATTTCTTTCGCCACAGACGCAGGTAGTTCCCCTTCTTCTAGATCTGGATCTTCATATTCCAGCTCGTATCTTAGATCATCAGTCTGGAATATTTCAGCGAAGCATCCTGTGAACTCAATGGTCCACTCCCTCTTCTCCAACATGTTTTTGTATATCAGCTTAGCATCATCCGAAAGAGATCTCACCTTTTCGTTCCAAAAGATACTTTCATCGACATTCTCACCTTTCTTCTTGGAACTAGATTCTCCAGTATCTTTCTTCTTCTGTGATTTTCTCTTCTCATAACTAAACTTAGAAGTGTCATCTCCTCCTTCTTGATCACTTCCACTACTAAGCTCATCATTCTTCTTTCCTGTACCCTCAGCACCATCATCATCATCATTGTTGTCATCATCATCATCATTGTTGTCATCATCACTTTTATCCGAACCCTCATCATCCTCTTCCTCCTCATCATCTTCTTTCTCTGATTCAGAATACTCATAGTCAATTTTCTGTTCATCATCTTCTTCATCTTCCTCACCCTCTTTCAATTGAGGTGCTCTGCTATACAGATCTTCAATCAAACCACAAAGCCGTTTGTTTTCCTTCTTCAATTCTTTGTTGTCGGCCTTGATCAGTTTGATCTTATTCTTATTTCTATCACATCTCCTCTCAAGCTTTTCATTCTTTGCTTCTAACAACTGAATCTTTTCATTAATATCATCTTGATTCGCTTTTGAAGCAACTACAATCTGGAGCATCTTCTCCTCATTTTGCTTGAATTTAGTGATTTCAGCTTGTTGAGCAAGCAGCATTTTCATCATATCCTCCATCTTCTTATTGACCTGTTTCATCACATCATCATCAACAGTCATTTTCTTTGACTTTGATCTGGAGGGCTCAACTTCAACAGCTTTCTCTTTCTGAGGCTTCCTAAACATATCGAGCACTTTATCCATATCGATATTAAACTGATCGATAGGTAAAGTCTCTGCCTCCTTTCCTTTCTTCTGCTTCTTAGCAACTGGCGAAGATAACTTGGAAGGTGTTCCAGCATCAGGCAATCTCTTACCCTTCAACAACTGAGCTAACTCCTTCTCTCTCAGTTCTTTCACACTTGATTTCTTTGCCATCGTCTTTTGTTTCTTTGACTTCTTAGGCAAATTCACAACAACTGTGTCACCAACACTCAGTTCAGCCAAATCAACTCCCAAACCTTCATCTTCTACAGATTTCCTTCTCCTCTCAGACTCTTCTATCGACTGTTCCAATAAGTCAGACTCACCAACCATAGTGGCCTTACGTTTGGTGGTCCTCACGTTCTCGTCATCCGAATCCCACTGTTCATCAACCTCAGTTTCCTCCGAATCCACAGACTCTTCATCCACCAAACCTGCACCTTTCTTAGCAGTCGATTTCTTTCTTGCAGCCTGTTGCTTTGTGCTCCCCTGATCAATAGCCTTTCCTTTGCCCTTCCCTTTGGCTCCAGGATTGACTACTTGACGCTTCCGCTTAGTGCTTGAATCAGCATACACTAAGGGATCGTCGTTATCTGAATCACTATCATCATGTCGAGCTTTGTTCTTGCCTGGATCAGTGTAATCCGGACGAGCCAAAGCCCCAAACAATCTCCTATTGGGTGGTTTCTCATTATCAGCAACACCCTTATAACCTTTCATCCTCATCAAGGTTCTAATATTCATGTGATCCTGACCTAGAATCTTTGTCGGATCCTTCTTCAGCATTGGATATTTATGGTCAAAGATCATCATTAGAAACCTTGGATACAACATGAATTTCTTGAACTTTATACCCTTCAACATCTCCAACATGTGGTCAAGTATCATCCCAGACACATTAAATGGTTTGTTGAGTGTCAACGCAACCATTAATGAGCTCAAACTCTTCCTCATCACGTCATAGCCACCACTAACACATCCAAAGACATGGATCAGAACATGTGCAAAGTACTTGTACTGCACTCCCAGCTTCACTTTATACATCGATCCGTCAGTGATAGGACCTTTGTATTTCATCCTTAAGAAGCACGCCTTCTGTTCAGTCCACGACAACTCCCTGGGATCTTCTCTATCCTCGAACTTAATCTGTAAAGCTTCCCGGATGTCAGCTTCAGTCAAGAACATGTCAATCTCCTGAATTTTGCTCTTGATAATGGTTTGATTATCCCAGTAGTCGTACTTAGCGTTCTGGTAGAAATCTTCAATAATGTCCTTGTAAATGATAGTAGGTGTGGCTAGAGCGTGTACAATCCTGCTCCTCTTCAGAAACTCAATGATGCCAGTGAACTCCGTGTTCTTCTCCACATCTCCTAGATACGCGCAGCAATTGTGCGATCTTTCGAAAGACCAAATGCTCGGTGTAGAAGTTTCAGCTGCGGGAACTGGATCTTGAACAGCTATCTCTGCAGGAGTCTCAACATTCACTGCTGGAGCGTCAATATTCTCTGTTTGTTCAGCCATCTGCACATAAGAATCAATAAAACGCGTCAAAACACAAAAACGACAACAATATAAAATTTTGGTCAAAAACACAACTGCACATTCGTCCATATCAAAGTGGTCGAATGTGAGTTTTTGTTGGTCGAACGTGAAATTATATGGACGAAAGTGAAAATGATTTTGATAAAAATCACATTCGCCCGTTTTTGATTTCATTCGCCCAAAAATGGTCACCTTCGCCCGGTTTAAGAACCGAAGGTGAAATTGTTTTACCCCCCAAAATTTAAAAAATTGCCATTGTTGTTTTTAAACCGTGATTTTGATTCCTATGTGTTCTAACACTGCCGAATAACACTCGTTTACAACCAATTTTATCAAAACTTCAATTTACATTGGTTTTCAATTGGAATTAGGGTTATTTGTGTTCAATCGTTCAAAATGATCAACTAAACATGTTTATATACTAATTCCTTTCATCATCTCCCCCTAAAACCTATGTAAATTGTTCGGCAATCAAAATCAGACATTCAATAACATCAAAAATCTCTAGATTGAAAACCCTAGGCCGTGTATAAAAACCCACGATTAAGGGTTGAAAACCCGTCCAATACCTGTAAAAATAGGATAAAAATGATCAGGAATATATAAGGAATCAAAAGCACAAGCACAGAGAAGAAGTTCAACAAGGTCTGGTTATGAGATAAAGTTTGAAAAAATTTCAGAATGAGAAAACGAAAGTGACAGGTCTTTATATAAGGAGCCACCTTCGACCGTTTCTGATGGACGAATGTGGATATTATTCACATTCGCCCGTTTGAAAGACACGAATGTGATAAATGTTTCACCTTCGCCCCTAATGAAAGACACGAAGGTAAAATTGATACCCGGAAGTGAAAAAATCACCCGGAAGTGAAAATACCACCTTCGCCCAAATTTTAAACGGCCGAAAGAGAAAGTTTTTCCACATTCGACCCAAATTAAGGGGCGAATGTGAAATGGAAAAAAACTTAAAATTTCGCCAAATCACGAATTCGAATCCCGTTCAACATTTTTCAATCCGTTAAGCTTCCAAAACTCAAATTTTCACATTTTGAATGTCACAAAGTCCAGATGGTGTTATCAAATCTCAGAAATTGACTATCAAGCATCCCCGGATATCAAAAATAAAGCAGAAATGCAAAATCTTTTGGTTTTTCTGAAATTTATATTAAAACACATCTAAAATCTTTTTGGATTTTGTAAGTTTTTGACAATAAAAGTAAAATGCAACAAAGTAAAATGCATTAAAGTAAATGAAAGCAGTAAACGTTTTGTGATTTCCGGTAAGAGGATCATATCAGTTTTCTGAGAAATCTGAACACAGCGTTGATCTGGTTCAATATTATCATTAGAAAACAATATGTGACACGGCAATTGCTGATATTGTTGTCCACATAAGCTCACATGCAGACAATTACGCAATGCTTTAAAATGATACGAATTAGATGTATTAGACTAACACATTGTGGTTCCCACACACAGGACATACTCCCGTATCAAGAAGTAATCTGTACAAAGACTCATTGTAAAGCGTGATTATGCTTTCGTCGTCTGTAATTGTACAAGATATAATGCATAGAGGTATACAGGTCAGCAAATTAATGCAGCAAAGTAACATATGCACCATACCAGGTTGAGGACTGATATTAATCATGATTTGCATCAATGATCAATACGATATTATAGATAATCTTTGATCATCATATAACATGGAAAGTTCCTCAATTCGGTAACTTTAGGTTTTGGCATAAAGCTCTTTTATAAAGATATCCTGTCTGATCTAGGTCCGTAATGACTTACAGCAGAAGATCAGATAGGCTATCCCCAGACAACTAATAACATAACGACCCTAAACCTCCGAGTTTTGTACAAACACCCTATCAGACGAAATTACGGTACTAAGACCATATGCCCATGAGGTGTTCATCCACAAACGCGTAGTTTGTTATGTTTGTATCACTAATGCACGCAATAAAAAGTCTACGAAGCCTATCAGCATATCACACGTAATCAACATACGTCTCATTAAAACTATACAATTCTTTAGCCTGTGTCAGATCCCTACTGATGTACTATCATTTCCTCTTTTTATCCAGGAAATCATTTTGGGTTTTTCTAATTTTTAGGTATTTTGAAAATTTTTCAATGTTTTTGGTTTTTCTGATAAAAAGACTCCCCCTAAAATAAAAGACATATTTTTGGGTTTTTAATTTTTCTGAAAACAAAAACAAAATAAAATTTGAAAGAAACAATCCACTTGAAAGCATCAACTTCTTTGAGGATTAAACAACCCCCTCGAAAGCATCAACTTCTTTGAGGATTATGATAGTAAAGAGAAATTCCCAATTAGCAAAGAGAAATTCCCAATTAGCAAAAATTTAAAACTAAAACTAAAAACGAAAAATGATATACCGAGGAGCCGATTAGTCCTGTTTTTCCTTTATATTGTTTACTTTCAAAAGATATTCAAAGCGGGATCTGTCAAAAGCTTTTGTAAACAAATCTGCACGTTGGTAGTCAGTATGGATTTTGACCATGTCAATCAATTCCTTAGCATAACAGTCACGGATAAAATGATATTTAATCCGGATATGTTTAGCTTTAGAATGATTTTCAGTATTTTTAGTTAAAGCAATTGCGGCTTCGTTGTCACAGTGTATAGGGGTTTTAAGAAACTGCAAACCGTAATCGACCATCTGTTGTTGGATCCAGAGCACTTGCGAACAGCAACTCGAGGCTGAAATGTACTCGGCTTCACATGTAGACAGTGCGACGGAAGTCTGTTTCTTGCATTGCCAGGTGATTAACCTGCTCCCTAAAAACTGGCAACCGGCTGTTGTTGATTTGCTGTCTTTGTCACAGCCGCCCCAATCTGCATCACTAAAAGCAATAAAATCAAAATCATCATCATTAGGGTACCAAAGTCCTTTTGATGGACAACCCTTCAGATATCGAAGGATACGCTTGACCGCCGTCAGATGACTTTGTTTCGGCTTCGATTGATATCGCGCACAGAGACACGTTGCATACATAATATCTGGTCGAGACGCTGTCAAATACATCAGAGATCCGATGATTGCTCTGTATGTAAATGGATCTGTCAGCTCCCCCTTAGCGTCGACTCCAATCCCGTGATTGGGTTGTATCGGGGTATCCATCGGCTTAGAGTCCTCCATCTGGAATCGGCTTAAGATGTCGGCAACATATTTCGTCTGGTGAATGAAGATCCCGTCGGTTCTTTGATCCACCTGTAAGCCGAGGAAAAACTGCATTTCTCCCATAGCGCTCATTTCGAACTTCTCCTGCATAACAGTTTCAAATTCCCTGCACAAGAGTTCGTTAGTTGAACCAAATATAATATCATCAACGTAAATCTGTACTAGAAGCAAGTCATCTCCCGTCTTCTTCGTAAAGAGGGTACAGTCGACGAGGCCGCGTTTGAATCCTTTGGAGATGAGGTATGTGCTAAGCTCCTCGTACCACTGTCTCGGAGCCTGGTGCAAACCATATAAAGCTTTGTTCAGCACGTAGACCTTGTCCCGGTGGATTGGGTCCTCAAAGCCCGGTGGTTGCCCGACATAAACCTCCTCTTTGACTTTACCATACAGAAATGCGCTCTTGACGTCCATTTGATAGACTTTGAATTTCTTATACGAAGCAAACGCAAGGAACATCCGAATAGCTTCCATTCGTGCTACCGGTGCATAGATTTCGTTGTAGTCAATTCCTTCAATCTGATGAAAACCCTGCACAACCAATCTGGCTTTGTTCCTTACAATAACTCCACGGTCATCTTTCTTGCACTTAAACACCCACTTAGTGCCAATTTTCTTTCGTCCCTGCGGCAAATCTGTGAGCGTCCATACTCCCAATTTCTGGAATTGCAATAATTCTTCCTGCATTGCCTCAACCCAGGCATCTTCTTGCAAAGCGTCTTTGTATGTCCTTGGCTCTACCTGGGACACGTAACATGCAAACGACCAATCATTTTGGTCACCAGATTTCTGAATTTTGGCATACAATGCTAAAGCACCAAAACTCTCTGGCGTATTAACGCTTTTAAGCTGCCCTCTGGTCATCACTCCACTACCAGGATCTCCAATCACTTGCTCCAGCGGGTGAATACGATGAATCCGAGATTCCGGATTAACAGGTACAATCACTCCCGTCTGAGCAGTCAAGTTCTCTGTAGCATCCTGATCATTACCCTTGTTAGATGATGAAGCAACATCTGTATTTGGAGCTGGGTTCACAGTTTGCTCTTCTAAATCTTCAGCATTTTCAAGAACAGCTTCTTCAAATTGTTCATCTTCAGATTCTGAAGTGTCTAACGAGGTTGAAGCTTCCTGAAACAACTCTTCTTCTTGAGTAGGAGCACTGGTATCACTAGAAGCTGGTGGGGGGTTTACGGTAATTGGACGCATCAACGGTGAAGTTGCCGCGTTTTCACATTCGTAAAGTAATCGGATCACAGCTTCTTCAACCAGGCTATCTAGATTGAATGACTCAAAGAAATCTTTGTAATCAAACATCCAATCAGGGCCCGTGCCTTGCAAATTCTGTGTGTAACGTTGAACTTCCACATTTGCCCAATCCTCCACTTGACGAGTTCGCTTGTTGAATACCCGTTTGAGCGGGGTTGCATATCCAACAAAATATCCCTCCTCAGCTTTAGGACTAAACTTCTCGCTTGGATTCAACATCGTACATGGCGCCCCAAATGGTTCTAGATACTCTAGATTGGGCTTTCGTCGGTGTAACAGCTCATAAGATGTCTTTCCAAACTTCTTCACTGTTATAACCCGATTTAATGTGTAGTTTGCTGCATAAATCGCCTCGTTCCAGAACATTACTGGAAGATTTGAGTCAGCGAGCATTGTTCTTGCAGCCTCAATCAGAGTCCTATTCTTTCTCTCAGCAACACCGTTCTGTTGCGGGGTATACGGAGCTGAATATTCATGATGTATCCCTTTGCTTTCACAAAGTTCATCCATCTTTGCATTTTTAAACTCCGTCCCGTTATCACTCCTGATCCTTTTGATCTTCAAGTTGTAGATATTCTCCAGCCGAGTGAACAGAACTTGTAAGTTGGTAAAGGTGTCGCTTTTGTTCTTCAAACACATCACCCATGAAAATCGTGAATAGTCATCTGTGACGACTAAACAATAAAGCTCCCCAAGATGACTTTTGCGCTTGACCGGTCCAAAAAGGTCCATGTGCAATCGCTCAAGCGGCATCTCAACAGAGTTAACCTTCTTCAATTTATGGGATTGTCTGTGTTGTTTTCCTTTCATGCAACTCACACACTTGTCGTTCAGATGGAAATGTTTCACGTTAACCCCATCGACAAGTCCATTTCTCACTAACTGATTCATCTTTCTCAAATGAATGTGCCCCATCCTGCGGTGCCACATTATTGATTCTTTTTCGGTCGCCTTGGAAAGAAAGCATGTTATCTGTCCCTGTGGTGTCATAGCCTTAGACATATCAAGAATGTAAAGATTGTTGACTCGAGGTGCCATCAACATAACCCACTCCTTTGGAATCTTGAAGCCCGGTTTGAGGATGTAGCAGGATTTGTCATCAAAATGCACAGAAAATTGTTTGTCGCATATTTGACTGACGCTCAACAGATTATAGTCTATCTGTTTTACATAAGATATCCGCTCGAAAGTCACAACTCCATTACTCACGCTCCCTTCCATCGTTATATAACCTCCTTTATTGCCCGCGAACGCAACATATCCACCATTAATATTCTTCACATCGAATAGCAATGCCAAATCCCCCGTCATGTGGCCTGAAGCTCCACTATCAACAATCCAGAGACTGCTAATAGGGCCAACTGAAGCTCCCTGCACACAGAAAATAGACAATTAGTTCTTTCGGGGGACCCAAGCCTGAGTCTTGGGCCTTTGAACTTTGGCTTTCAAAGAATCATTCTCAATGACTTTATCAACAACTTTCTGTTTTGAATCAATCGATTTCTGATTTTTCAAAACATATTCATTCTTATCACTCACCTTTGATGTAGAGGCTCCTGGAGAACCATTAGGTGTCCAAGATTGTTCAGACCTTTTGAGAATACGAATTTGAGGTTTTGGTTTCTCAATAGGTTTCTGAACGTTGTTACTGAAAGTAACTTTCTTAGCAACCTTATCTGATTGAACAGACTTAGGTCCAACATTTGACTTGACAATTGGTTTTTGTGGAACCTTTTGTCTATCAGCTGTTGTGTTCACCACTGGTTTTCTCCAAGATTGTTCCATTGCCATCCGATTCCTCCGATCATAATGAAAAGGACGGTTGTTCCTCATTTGAAAATTGTTTTGATTTTGAAAATGTTGTTGTTGAGGAACAATCCGTCTATGCGGTGGAATATAATGATCAATCGGCTTTTTGATGGAATTCTTAACCTCAACTTCATGTCTCTTGTGCCTTACATATGGACACTGAGCAAGTAAATGCCCGCGTTCTCCACATTTAAAGCACTTTCTATATTCCTCAAACACATAATGAGCATTCGGTGAAGCAAATGTTTTTACAGGAAATTGATCATTATATTGTTGATTTCTTAAACTCTCAGGAAGTGGTCCTTTCGAGTAAGAAGGTTCATGAAAACCATTTGCTTTATCATCAGGTCGAATGAACTCAGTGACATGTATTTTTGGCTCTTGAGGAGTTTCTGAAAACAGTTTCTTTAAGATTTCTGGTGGAATTTCATTGGTTCTTTCATGTTTTGGGAACCAAATTGTGCTTTCTTGCCAGATTTTATCAAGTTTAGAATAGTTAACGTTTTTAATAGGAAACTCCTCATCAGCAATGATTTTATCGGATCCTTCCATCCGATAAAATACCTTTACAGGTTTGTCACTGGTTTCATTCAGCTCATTCTTTTCAATCACATTCTTAACATCATTCTTAACAACATTCTTTTTGACCTCATTTTTAACAACATTCTTTTTCTCAACATTAAGCTTTTTAGACTTCTTGTCATGAATAGCTTTTGCCATCGGATGAATATGATCAGATGGTGATACTGGTTCGGTTGTAATGATGTGATTTTCTTTTGGAATCTCACACTCATTATCAGATTTATCATTACCAGTATCATCATTATCATCATTATCCGAATCAGAACTATCACTCTCAGCATAAACACCCTCACTGTTCAAGCCCAAAATCGGTCTCACATCTTCAGGATATGGTTCACCAATACTCGAGGTATTAGATTCCACATCTGATGATGAGTCTGATTTCACCGAACTCTCCGGTATCACTTGATGATAGTTATGGTTCTCAAAAAGAACCGGAGATGGTACAGACTTATAATTGGTGGTGTTATCATCAATTATATGATCCACGACATAAGCAACATTCTTATAGCTTTCTAACTTCTTGTTAACCTTTTCAGCAAAGCATTTAATGGCAGCCATTTCTAACTTGGTGTTTTCAATTTCATTGATGTAGTTATTTATGGCCAATTGTTTCAATGACAAAGTGGTTTTCAAGTCAGAAATGTCCTTTTTATAGCCATCTAATACTTTGTTAAAAGCATTTAACTCTTTGCGAGTAGATTGACAGTTTTGAATAGCACTATCACGTGAAATTCGGAGTTGTTTATTCTCCTCTGTCAACCTATCACAAGTCCCACAATATTTATCACTCATGACATCAGTGCTAGATTCAGAAGAACTTACAGGTTTTGGCGGTTCGGTCATGGCCATCAAAGCAAAATGAGCTTCCTTCCCAGTGAAAAACTTTGAGTAGTCGATCTTGGTGAAAGCATCATCAGCTATGCACGACTTCCTCGTCATCAAGAAATCAGCTTCTGCCAGCAACTGGTCAATATCATCATCCAAAGAATCAACACTTCCCTCTGTGTCTGATTCGCTCTCAGAGTCTGAATAGACTGATTTACACTCCTCGGGAACATCAGCAACTGAATCAATCACCATCCCAGATCTCTTCTCCTCAGCCTTAACCTCAACAGATTCACTCTCCACTTCCATCTCATTCTCAGAATCATCACTCTCACTCTCCTCAGTTTCCTTCTTCTCATCAACTACCACTGATTCTTCCAAATCAACCTGATAGGCAACACAAGCTACATTCCCACCAGTAGTTATTTCTTCAACCCCTATCTGCATACCCGACCAGTCAAACCTCTCATCCTGCTGAGTAACCAACGCTTGGTTTTGACCCGCATTCTGTTGAGTCTCAGTAGGTGTAGTGATTGGTACAACTGTTCGGTTTGGGTGATTTGGAGATTGGTTTTGAATCTGGTTTTGTGTGTTTGGTTGTCTGTTCTGGTTGTTAAAGTTTCGGTTCTGATAGTTGTTGTTGGTTTGGTAAGAAACTTGGTTTTGTTGACGGTTCTGATAGTTTGCATTGAAGGGGTTTCGGTTACCTTGTTTAGGTGGCTGGGTGCATTCCCGTTTGAAGTGTCCTTTCTCTCCACAATTAAAACATGTGACCTTCTCCTTATTGAAACCATAGGTCGTGTTGGGAGAAGTTGCCAGGTCAGTCCTTCCAGTTTTCTCTATAAACTCTGTTGCTCTCCTCATTATACTCGCAAAAGCCCATTGAATGTCTATTAGTTCCATCTCTTCTTTATCGATCTGTGCGTAGTCCTCGTTGGTCAGGTTGTTGTTCCCGATCTGACTAGCAACCAATCCATTATATGATGAAACCATAGCAGAGACTAAAGCAATGTGTTGCTGAGCAACCTCCACAGTCACGTTTCCTAAGTTGGATGTGTCCAAAACCACCGGTTGTTTATGTTGAGTAATTTGGTTTGATGGTTGTTGTGTTTGGTTAGCGGTATAAAAACTAGCTTGTTGCATTGGAGAGACTGGTGAAATGTAGGAAGTATATTGTGGTGGTGTGTATGATGGTTGTTGTGTGTAAGAGTTGTATTGTGGTGGTGTATAGTTGGTGGTTGGTTTTGATGAATCCATGACATTGGAAATGCATGCGACATGTGGTGCAACACTTCCAGAGCTCGAGTTTCCAGCTGAAACTGAAGAACTACCAAAATACAAACTCGGATTCTGAGGAATCTGCGACCTCCTAGCTTTCCTCCTATCCTCCAGCTCTTTGTTCTCCAACTTCTCAATAAACTCTGAAATGGTCCAGAATTGATAAGCATCTTTTTCTCTAAGTACCTCCACATGTTGATCCCACTGTGGTGGCAAAGCATCTGCAAACTTATCAACCTGCTTGGTCATGGGAATCTGTACACCATAGCTAGACAATTCAGACAATAAATGCATATATCTTGGTGTTAGTTCTTTCAAAGTTTCATTATTAATAAACGAAAAATTATCAAACTCCTTAACCAACTCCTCCATTCTCAAACTCCTGGTCTTTTCATTTCCATCATGCTTCCTCTTCAGCTTATCCCAAAGCTGCTTCGACGTTGTACATGTCCCGAACTGATGCAACAGGTCACTTGTGATCGCCTGTGTCAGTTGAGAGAACGCCTTCTTCTCCACCACGTATTTCTTCTTTTCATCCTCTGCCAAGCTCTCCAGAGGAATCAACTCACCGGTATTCTCCAGAATCGGTGCTGTATATCCTTTTACTATCATGCTCCACGCCTCAGCTCCTTCAACTCCCATGCCCTCCAGATGGATCTTGAACATGGTGTGCCACTGGTTGTACTCTTGCATATCCATGAGCTTAGGTGGCCGAGTTCCACTACCTGTAGACAAATCCTTAATCAAGGTAGAGATAGCGTTAGTGGTTTGAGTATTTACCGCCGCTGCAGCTACTCCCCAATAATCTGATTGTAAAGCTGGATGTGCTACATTCTGAGGCATCGTGCTCGATGTTGTCATGTAGTTCAGTGGTTGTGAGGACTGCGTGTTCGTCTTTTGAGCTGCAACAGTCCATGGATCCATTGTCTGCTGTTGTGGTTGTGTTGGTGCTGATCCCTGAGTAGTCTGATAACGCCACATGATCAAAATCTGAAAAACACAAACACTTAGAAAAATTTTCAGCAAAAACTCCTACGTTCGCCCGAAAATAACTTGGTTCGTCCAAATCTTTCTACGTTCGTCCAAACTGACACACTCTCGTCCGTTTTCTTTCACGTTCGTCCAAACAGTGATACCCGAAGGTGAGTCTGACCAGAATGTAAACAAAGCCTATTACAATTTCCACTTTCGCCCGGACCAAAACGGACGAATGTGAAATATACTACCCGAATGTGAAAAGTCTCAAACAGGTTTTCAGATTCGACCACTAAAACACTCAGGTTCGCCCACTTTTTGTCAGGTTCGCCCACTTCTCTCAGTCCAGGTTCCAGGTTCGCCCCATATCAGCAGATTTCACTTTTGAAAAACGGTTATTGTTTGAAAAACGGTTATTTTGATCTGAGATTTTCAAAAGTTCATGGAATTCAATGATCTTGATCAGGTTATGTTTCGGATTTGATTTGGAACAACTTTAAGTCTTGGAAAACTTGAATTTAACCACAAAATCACCTTTAAATCGATCAAAAACTATGTTTTATGAAAGTTTTTGTAAAAACAGATGATAATTGATCTAAAACATGTCCAAATCAACTCTGATCTTATCAAACTTGTTGTTGTATGATCCTCTATGCTCTGATACCACTTTGTGAGCGTTGGATTTTATCTAAAACAGGATATTATGATCATACAAGTCACAAATCTAGGTGCGGAATCCCTAGATCTGAACAAATTGATAAGATGCTAATCACGACACAATCAAGATCATTTTCAACTTCATTTTCATAGATTAACTTTCAAATAACAAGCAATTACAAAGTTTAGGTTAATCTAGAAACACAAATACAATCTCTCAAAACACCTATGAACCTGCACAGAACCTGGACACAAAATGATAACTCTCTTACATAATTATAAACTCAAAACCTATATATACTGTCTGCACGTTCGCCCCTTTCTGTAGGTCGAATGTGAGCCAAATCCACATTCGCCCACTTGAAGTGGTCGAATGTGGTCTTCAGTCCACATCAAAACTTCCTTCGTCCATTCAGGTTCCACCTTCGCCCATATTATCTTCACCTTCGCCCAAAACCATCTACATTCGCCCACTTAGAATCACCTTCGGCTACCCCTAAACATATGTTAGTAAAATCATATCCAATCCTTAGTCGCAAATGCATCAACATACCCTACATCATCAGCCCCCCAGTCTAGTTTAATGTATATATGCATGTACATTATACTAGACTCAAACTATTCATTATCTTTGCGCTTTCTTCCGATCTTTGTTGTTTTAGCGAGTGTTCATTTGTAGATACCTTCGTGTAAGTAGGATAAATATCAACAAATAAACCTTAGCATAATGAGTTTTGGAATGTGTTAGGGTTCAAACCGATAAAATTTAAAACTTGTTTAAGTTGATAATCTTGAAAGCTTATTAGGGGGTTTAAGCTGATGAGCTTGAAAGCTTATAAGGATTTAAGCTGATAAGCTTTGCAGCTTGCTAAGCCCTTATTTGGATGGAAGCTATGGAGCTGGATATTCCTCCATTACTTGCTTCTTTCCTTGTTAGCTTGTATTGGCTTCAGCATATCGGCTATTGACCTTTTAAGTTTTCGCCTTTTGAGCTTAATTTTCTAAGCTTGTTGGTTGTATTGGCGAAGTTATCTTGAGTTGTGTGATTATAACCATCTATATCCCACATGTATGCTCCTTTGGACGATATTCCCATAATTTTGAAAAATATTTTTTTGGAAATATCTTTGTTTTGGGCACAAGCCTTTAGAAGATGGTTCATTTATCAAATGACTATGGCAGTTTAAATGCTTGTAAGTATCAACAAAGTAGCTAAGTATCACTAAATGATTGTAGCTAGGTGCACTTACAGAGGTTTTTAGCAAGTCACGTTTTTGAACAAATGTTGGGAAGTTAATCCGATATATAGTGGATTATTATATTGACCGAATGGTCGATTTCTGAGCAAGATAGCAAATGAGCTTCATATGACAGAAGGAAAGTTGCATGTGTATGAAGGAAGGCCTCTTGCACATGAAGGTGAAGGACATTGCCTTGAAGGCTGACTTGATATGACCTGACTTGATAAAAAGCTTGTACGCGTTCTAAACTTTGAAGGCTTTAAGCAAAGTTATTGTTTTTGTTGACTAAAGCCAATAGATTTCATCCTTTAAGCAAAGTGGCTTGGCTTGACAGCTGAGAAGCTCGTGGACTTCCTCCTTTAAGTTTATGGATGAAATCCATCACTAGCCTAATTTTTGTGCTATCAAGGTTTTGTGATAAATTCTTTCTTATGGTACAAGCGATGGAATCAAGTAGACGGAAGCAAACAAGGTTAAATAGCGAATTTCTTTGTTTACGAACGTTCGCTTTTTATTCTCATTCAGGAGCCTTGTTTAGAAGACGTTGAGTGTATGACCTTGCTAGCGAGCTTATTTGATGTGAAACTTGACGTATGACTTATGCTTGTAAGCTTCTTTTGTTCGAAGATTGATATGAGCTTCCTTCGCTCAAAGCTTGATATATAGAGCATGTCTATAAGCTTCGTTCGTATGAAGTTGAGCTTCTTTTGTTGACATGACCGAGTGTCCAAATCTATTGATTTGTTTCTTTAGCACCATTTTGGTAAAGTGTCATTCGTTGTGTCGTTTGGGAAACCTTGTAGGGTTCCATTTGGTGTTAGCCTTGTATGGCTAGAATATTAACATGTGGTTGTGGTATTATGAACCTTTCAAGCCGTTAGGCTTGACATGTTATGATTGTCGATCATGGCCTTTTATGTTAGCTTTCATATATTTTGTTGTGTGTATGGCCTTGTGAGATTGTTTCACTTTTGAATTGTACCTTAGTGTATTTTTGTGATTGTGGATGCTTGCATGTTTGGATGCTTGCATGTTTGGATGTTTTGTCTTTGTATTTGTTGGGAGATGTTTTACCGGTAGCACCTTAAAAGGTTGAATGCTGCAGTCATTCATCCTTAAGGTAGTCTAGGCAAACATGTCACCGTCTATCCTATATACACTTACATAAGTGTTTTAATATGTTTTCGTAAGTTTGTTTTCTAAACTTAAGGAACGTTTGGTGTAGGTTGTTCAAGTCTGTCAATGAGATTTATAAAAGTGTTTTTTGTTTATCTCATGGAGTTGGATTGATTTAGGAACTCACCCCTTATATAGGTCTGTTTATCCCTCGAACCTATTGAGCGAAATGGCCTGGGAGCTCATCCCCTTACATGGCCCTTGCCATGGAGTTTCTTGCTAGGTTCTCAACCTGATTATAGGATAGAAAGACAAATCTTGATGGAAAATGCTATGATTCATTCATTTCATGATAACTAAATGTTTACACAAAGAAGTGGTAGAAATCTCTTGACCGTTTGTGGTTACGTTGAACCTTTTAAGGTGATTGTCATCCCAATGTCTTGGGACTTTCTTTCCTTCTTGGTTGATTGAGCTTGTAGGAATCACCGTTGTGAGTTTCGAGCACAATGTGTCGTCCTTCCTATTTTGGACCAAGCTTTCCAAGGTTTTGTTTTTGTAACATGTGAGCTGTCTTTTAGGAAGACACTCATGTGTTGTAGTAAAGTGCTTTGGCAAGGTGTTGGTGTTTTAATAAATCTACTTTGGTTGCTAAGTAGCTTTCTTTGTTATTTTGCCAACAGCTTCAACGCCTTAGCATTGCGGTTTGGTTCGTCCTTAATCTTCTTTTATGTATAGCAAGATGCTTCAATGCTTCTATGTTTCTAGTTTTATGCTTCTATGGGGCTTGATCCTTTTTACTACAGCTATTTTGTAGCCTTGCTTCTCAGGTTGGTTTGGGTTAGCTTGTCTTGACTTTGTAGTCTTTGTAGTTGGTAAATCTCCAGAGATGGTTGAAGGCTTAGAAGCTTCAAAATTTGTATTCATGTTTAGCTTAGGTAACATTCTTTTGATGGAGATTTTTTTTGGGCAAGCGTTTGCGCTTAGTGTGAGTGAGAAGCATTGGTGTTTTAGCAAGAGCTTCGACGATTGAGCAAGTTGCTTTTGATAATCTTTGTTGGTATATTTTTTGTTCATGCTAGAGCCTTAGTAGAAGACAAGTCTTATTATAGGTGGTTCACCTAGTTGGGAGCTCTTAGAATAGGACTTGTTTGTTACAAGGACACTTTCACTTATAGCTAGTTTGATAGCTTCTTCCTTTAGTTAAGTCATTCTTTTGCTTTTTAAATTGCGAGAAGTGGTGTTCATACTGGAGGCGAACGTATGCCTTGTTCTAACCGTGGTTTTTGTTCAAGGATTGATAAGTTGTTGCATATTAGCAAGATGCTTGTATCCGTTTCAGCTTTAGAGCAGAAGTGATGACATGTATAGCTTATTTGTCCTCCTATGCTTATTGTATAGCCTTCAAGCTTGTAAGCCTCAATTTTCGTATCTGAAACTTCTAAATTTCGGAGCTTCAGTTGTTGTATTTGAAGCGTTTAAGCTTTTGAGCTTCTTTTAATGTCTTTTTGAAGCTTTTAAGCTTTTAAGCTTGTTTTGTTTATTTTGAAGCTTCTGAACTATTTTGAAACTTCTAAGTATTTGAAGCTTTTAATGACATGTTTGGAGGAGTTTATGTAAAAATCATGTCAAGTCTACCAATGTTATCATGAACATGTGATGTATTTTGACTTTTGTCATCCTTGAGGTATAAAACTTGTGTTGGTAACGAGTTTGACTTGTTGTCGAGCTTTTGTAGTCAAAAGAGGTGATATGTTGTGAAGCTTATAATCTTCCTGGCTTTCGGGGTGATAACCTCTGAAGTCCATAACCTTCTAAGCATTGGAGGTTATGGCTTATGAGGACCTGTGAGGCTTAAACCTTCTAAGCATTGGAGGTCATCGCTTATGGAGACGAGTGACGTTTAAACCTTCTAAGCTTCTGAGGTCATGGCTTATGGAGACCAGTGAGGTTTAAACCTTCTAAGCTTCTGAGGTTACAGTTTGTGAGGACCTATAAAGCTTAAAACTTCTTGTGTTTGTTAGAGTTTTTAATGACCTTTGCGGTTTATAGCCTTTTGGATGAACAATTCTAATTTTGTTCACTAATTGAAGAAAGTGGTTACCTTTGTTGACTCATTGTAGCTAACGCGGTGTTAAAGGAGGATGTATGGGAGGTATTGATTTGTGTACACAATGATCTCTTCTTTCATTCCTTTGAAGTGGCCTTGTTGGCATGGGGAGGCTTTTTCTTCCTTGAGTTGTTTATCTTTTCAAGGGGAGAAAAGCATATGCTTTAGGTGGCATGCGTGTCCTATTGAGACGTTAGGTTGTTTGAACACAAGGTTAGTCTTGATAAGAGGTTCGCCTTTCCTTGAATAATGTTGACCCAATATAGTAAGCCTTTAAGCTTCTGAACTTCCGCGAAAGAAAGTAGCTAGGCCGTTGTTTTGAGTTATCGTGTTTCTTTGCTATGGTAAGATGCTTGAAGGCATCTCAGCGTTTGAGTAAATAAGTTGACGTGTGTAACTGTTTTGCTTCTTTGATTCTTGACTTCTTTCGAATGTGGGTTTGTCCACACGAGCCACCATCCACCCAGTCAGAAGTGGTCATGACATGGTGATGAGTGATTCTGACTGATATCAAAGTGTTGTTATACATCTTACCTCTTTATTCCTTTTTCGAAGATATGTTGCTATATAGATTGCTGTTAGGGGAAGCCTTTTGCCTTGTTACCATTTAACCACTGGAGTCATTAAGAGATGACTTTGGTTATGTTGTTTTCGACCATTTGGGTTTTTTACCCAGATACGTTGTGCCCTTTTATGCTTTAACCCTATGAGCTGATATGCTTATTTGCTTCGGGGGTTGCTTTATTTAAGCATGTCAGCTTACTCGTATCAGCCCTTGGTAAAAGGTGTTTGTGACTAGAGGCGCGTTTTACTGGTTTATTTGATTCTTTTGCTTGCGAGATATAACTTCTTGATTGAAGTTGTTTTCATTTTGGATCTATAGAAGCTTGTTTGAAAGCTTGCGACGTTGGCGATTTAAAGATCCATAGGTTGATGTGTTGAACCATATGCTTATTTTGACATTTCCTTATGTTAGCCTTAAAATAATGTTACAATGTTTGCATCATGAATGTATTTGTGGCTATTGGTTAGGAAATGTGTTTGCTTTGTTGACTTGGTCGTTAGTTTAAATGGTTTATGTGTAGCTTTTGAAGCTGTTTAGAAGTTGAAGCTGGTAATAGCAAAGCTTTGCGAATGATTGATTTGAATGTTGTGAAGCTAAATTGTTGTGAAGCTTCAACGTACGGTGGTCTAAAAAGCTATAAGGCTTTAATGAATCCCGTAGCCTAAAAGGTTGTAAACCTTTTATAAGTAGCGAATTTTTAAGGCTGTAAAGTTTCAAGAGTTAGTGGTCAGAATTGATATAAAACTTCCATGAAAATAGCCTAAAAAGGTTAAACACTTCATTGGATACTTGGCCAAAAGGCTGTGAAGCTTTGATGAATGATAGCTTAACGTCTTTGGAGCTTCCGCTGGAGTAGCCTTAAAGGCTGTAAGGTATTAGAAACCTTTAATAGACAATGGTTTAAATGGCTTTAAAGCTTGAATAGCCTAAAAGGTTATAAGGCTTTAGGGAATAGTAGTTTGGAAGGCTTTAAAGCTTCCATGGTTAGTAGCCGAAATGACTTTAAAGCTTGAGTGAGCAATAGCCTGGAAGGCTTTAGAGAACAGTAGCCTGAAAGGCTTGAAGGCTTCGATGGGCAATAACCTGAAAGGATTTAAGGCTTCGATGGTCACTAGCCTGAAAGGGTTTAAGGCTTCGATGGTCACTAGCCTGAAAGGATTTAAGGCTTCGATGAGTAGTAATCTAAAAGGCTTGAAAGCTTTGATGAGTAGTAACCTACAAGGCTTGAAGGCTTTGATGAGTAGTAACCTACAAGGCTTGAAGGCTTTGGTGAGTAGTAACCTACAAGGCTTGAAGGCTTTGATGGTCAGTAGCCTAAAAGGCTTAAAGGTTTTGATGATCAGTAGCCTAAAAGGCTTGAAAGCTTTGATGAGTAGTAGCCTAAGAGGCTTAAAGGCTTTGATGATCAGTAGCCTACAAGTTCTGTAAAATTTTGACGAATAATAGCCCAAAAGGCTTTAAAGCTTCATAGAACAGTAGTTTAAAAGGTTATGGAGATTTTGTGACCAGTAGCCTTGAAGGCTAGAAAACTTCGTTGGACATTGTGTTAAACGTCTATAAAGCTTCAAGGAGCAATGTATGGTATGCATAATCTGAAAACGTTAAAAAGTTTTGATGTATAGTAGATCTATGCACCTGCAAAGCTGAACAGTAGCTTGAAAGCTTAAAAGGTTGTAGTAGGTCAGTAAGCTATAAAGCTGTTGCAAACAGTGAAGTATAGAGTTGTAGTGAATAATAGCTTAAAAGCTGAAAAGCTTCTGTGTACAGTAGACCTATAAACCTACTCTGAAAAGCTGAAAGATGCTTTGTGCACAGTAAGGTTGAAAGGTTCAGACGTTTATCCGCTGGGTAAAAGCAGGATGCTCTGTGCACAGTAAGTTTAAAGGGTTCAGACGTTTATCCGCTGGGTAAAAGCAAGACGCTCTGTGCACAGTAAGTTTAAAGGGTTCAGACGTTTATCCGCTGGAAAAAAGCAAGATGCTCTGTGCACAGTAAGGTAACAGGGTTCCATGCTTTTGTTCATTGGATAAAAACATGTATTTTTGTCTTTTTTGTGTAAATGTATTTTTCCAAGATGAGTGACTTAGTATGTAGTCTCTAGGAAATTTAAAGAGCATTGGGCAGAGTGTATGCATTTATTTTTAAATAATGGGTAGTAATTTTACTCTTTATTTATATATAAATATTTATACTTTATGCATACATGTGTGAATATACACGGAAAATATTTCTTTGTTGTCAAGAATATTTGACTTTCAAAAAGTGGTAAAAAAAATTTATCAAAGATACTTTACTTTGACATAAAGTGAAAACATTTTATTTTGACATAACGTGAAAACACTTTAAAAAAAATTGTCAAAGATACTTACTTTGACACAAAATGAAAACACTTTAAGTTATCAAAAAACATAGTGCATAAACAACTTTGTACATCTCCTATTTACTAGAAACGGCTCATATTTATTCCATTTCTCATGTAAGTCATGGAATATGTTGGATAGTAAAAGTGTCTTTGGAGCTTATAATAGGAGTTTTAGTGTAGATGTGATATCGTTTTTAGGAGCATAATAGGATGTATAGAAGTGACTTTCTCGAAATCGTTCTCTCCAAATATAAAAAGAACATAGAAAATAGATCGACGGAGCCGAACTACCAAGAGTTTATGTTCTTAGTAGCACGGCCCCACGGTGGGCGCCAACTTGTTGCTACAACAAATATGTGTCCGGAGAGGGTCTGAACGTTCCAAGGTCGTCAAGCTTCTGACCTCGTCTGCTGCTTAAAGGGTTAGACCAGCAGCATGGAAGAACTCGTCAGAAGGGGTAAAAGGGTTAAAGGGTTTCGGTTCACCAAACTCAAGTCGTGATGTCCCTCTACGTTGAAAACGTAGATGGGAGGTTTAAGAGTTTTGATATTTTAGTTGTTATGATTCTGATTTGGGATCAACCCAAAGTCAGAATGTTGTTATTATTGGTTAACTTAAGAAGAGATAAAGAATAAGAGTATGATGTTGAAGAGAAGAACTCTTGATCCCAAGTTACAACTAGGGACCAACCACGTAAGCCTGATGAAGGCTGAGACTTGCGAGTAACAGAGCGTGATTCCGCATGTAGTGGCTGTTGAAGCCGGCTTGGATGTGGAATCAGCATGGTTGTAGATTGTTAAGAATGCATATCAGCAGATCGAAGGCTTCAAGGCTTCAGCCTGCTGCTGCTGAAAGTCTTATTAGAGAGAATAACTCTAGAGAGAGTTTTAGAGAGAGAGAGAGAGAGAGAGAGAGAGAGAGGTCTTGTACTCAGACCAATCTGAGTTGTTTGTGTGGTTTGCCCCTCTATTTATAGAGGGGGGATGGGTTAAACCCTAATGGGCTTCCTTGTTGGGCTTGGGCTTGACCCAATATTATATTTAATGAGTTTGGGCTACTTGGGGTATTGGGCTTGGCCCACTTGAGTACCCTACATCATCAGTTATTAATCTAACAAAATTCATTATACATGGCCACAAAAATGAAATCTGAACCCCCAACAACTTAGAATCACTACCTATGACTCTTAAGGTCATCGCAAATCATACAAGTAGTTACAAATCAACAGTTTGCCCATATAATCTCGTTGGAGTTGCAACAAATAATTTTATCTTACCCGGGCTAGCCAGAAATGGGGTACATCTGATTCGCCGCACGGCTAGCAAAGTCGTGGATATGGAGTATATCAGGTCGTTGTCTTCATAACAAATCATTGTAGTCGTCAAATCGAGCCCTGGAGATAGAGAGAGGAAGGGAGCACAGAGATAAGTGGAGAGATAGAGAGAGATTTGAAGGAATGGATGGAGTCCTAGAGAGAAATAGGAGTGCAGGAGAGAGTTAAGGATGCGTTTGAATTTTGAAATAAAATCAAGGTTTCACACTTTCACCGCCTTTTTAAGCCCTGTTTAAAATGGTTGTGTAACTTGTGCTTAAAATGAATGAATTACCCCTAACTTAGGGTTTAATATTGTGCATTAATAAAAAAATTTTAATTGTGTATGGAATGAGAGAAAAGTGTAACTACTAACTAAAAATTAGGTAATTAAAGTAACTAAAATGGGGTATTAAATGTAAAAGTATTTGAATGACTATTTTACCCACATTTTAGGGTTGTTAATGAAAATAAAGTTCTTAACATTTGGGTATCTTAAACTACCCCTCCCTCACGCATTATAATATAGTATGTATATATATATATAGGCAAGGATAATGTGGAAACCCATCCTTAGACGGTAAACACTAGAAACTCTGACTTCCCAATTTTTTTTATTTTTTTTTATTTTTTTTTATTTTTGAAAAAAATAGGGCAAGTAATATACACGATTTTAAGCATTTTGAGCCAAAAAAATCAAAAAAGCGTCGAGTACTTTTTTTTAAAAAAAAAATATAAACTTTCGACTAACACATGTTAAGCGAAACTAACACGTGTTAACCATTTGTTACCCGGAGTTGGTTTTTTTATTTTTAAAAAAAAAAAAATCGGCTGGCGTTTTTTTTTTATTTTTTTTGGCCCAAAATACTTAAAATCATGTATATTACATACCCTAAAATTTTCATATAAAAAAAGTCGGGAAGTTAGAGTTTCCAGAGTTTACCATATAACAAGGGTTTCCAATATAACCTTATACTATATCTATATACACATATATATGCGACGGCATATATATATATATATATGTGTGTGTGTGTGTGTGTGTGTTTGTGACTTTCAAAGGTTATGCTCCTACACCTTAAATGAACTATCCTTTCACCAACTAAGATTCCACCTTAATTAGTTAAACACTTTACCACTTATTCATTCCATGATAGTTGATTTCCTAAAAATACACAACCTCCACATACGTATGTATATACACGACACACACATGCATATGTATGTAGTGTTTGTCTCTTCCACTCATGCACAAGTCCCTTCATTACATTCTTCCACCAAGATTCATCTAGCATGCTTTAGTCACCTACATCACATTCCTAGATATTACACCAAAGAGGAAAGCATCTTATGACATTTAGGAAAGCTTAGTATTGACTTACCTCATTTGTAATCCCACACATCCACCCATGATCCTACCAAATCAATCCTAAGACATCTCTAATCAAGCAAACACCATGATTATCACTTATCAAATCCAAGAGAGTTGACTTATCCTAACCTCCAAACACCTTCATTTTTTCGTCCCACACTAACCAAGGAGAATATTCATCCACCACTTTCACAATCTCTTCATAATCTAACCAAAATCAACTTTGTTAGATCCTAAACCAAATATGGAAAGATGCTATCTTTCACCTTTCCTAAGACATTATGACTTGCCATCCACACTTAGTATATATACGGCCAAGTTTTAGTGAGTTTAGTGCACCAAAAACAACTAACACAACCCTCCACCTCTCCCTCTCTTTCTCTCAACTCCACCCCCACCGCTGAAGACCACCACCTCGGCCCCCATCACCACTGAACCACCACTCCACTATCAAACCCCACTCCTCTCAACCTTATACATTTAACCAACGACCACCACTTTCAAGGGAGCATAACCAAGGTGTACAAGGCCCCTAATTCCCTATTTATTAGGCACTAGAAGGACACGTAGGTTGATCTCTCTAGCTCCATTCTCATCAGTTCATTTCCAGACACACCCGTAAGGTGAGTTTTTCACGGCCCCTTTTCACTGTTTTACATTTTTCAAGGGCTAAACATGCGTACATTTTTCAGTTACATTCATGACTATTATGTGAACATGAGACATTAAGGTTCAGGATCCATTAAGCTGTCGTGTCATACATCACACCATAACCATTAGCTATGGACTTAGCCATGAAACACCAGAATAGAGCTATTGGGTTGACACCCCAACTCTTGGTCAGTCGCTTTCACCGGATGACAGATATCAAAAGAGTGCTTGTATTTCGCATTTATTCATTGTCTTAAGAGTACAATGGGCAAGGCACAACATGTCAAGGTTTGGTTATGGGCTCATGTCAGATCACATATTAATTATTGCCCTAGCTAGGCAATAATTTAGTCGGTTTTGGATTACATGTCCATTCATTAAAACCCGTGAACTCACCAACTTTGTGTTTACCTTTATTTTTACATGCATGTTTTTCAGGTAACTAGCATGAAGCGTGGAACTTGGGAGGTCGCTTGCGAGCATCATGGGATACCATCTTTTGAACTGTAGTTGTATTGTTTTTAAATATTAACAATTTCCTATAATGGTTTTATTCGAGACAATTTAACTTAATGTTTTGTAAAACTATGTTGTCTTATGGAAGTCCCACTTTTAAATAAATTGATGCTTGCGTGACCTTTTGTGCTTGGAAATCTTTTCGGTCGCATCCCGTGTTTCCGCCTTGGCGGGGTGTGACAGAGTGGTATCAGAGCACGAGGTTATAGCGAACTGAGATTCTTTTGAGTCTAACTATAATCTAAACAAAAATTGTTTTCGAAATGTTTTCTAGAAAAAAAAATGTAACACTTATCCCTACGCGCTACGCAAGTTCCATGCTAGTTACATATTTCACACACTAGTAAACATATGAAGTACACCACATGATTACTGACACACACGTGTGCTATTGATTTCCAGGATCATGGAACACCATGACGACCCCATTATCATCTTGGATTTTGAGGATGAGCATGTACCGAAGAGTCCTCTAGCAGACGACATTCAGCAGGGTTATGAGCCAGACTCCAGTGACTCAGACATTGAGGAGGATCACATGCAGATTGATCACGTTGTTTCTGATGACGAGGATGTTGTGCCTGCTGGCGAGGCGCTGGAGGAGTAGGAGGATGCATCCCCACCTCAGCCAGAGCCCCGGGTGCCATCTTTCCATCCATATCGCCCGTGTTCGGGTGGGGTACGCATGATGTATACCAATCAGAAATGTGTGCTCCCTCCACCAGCTCCCATCGCTCTAGCTGAGATTCCTGCCTAAGTCGACCCTGAGCCTCCAGGACAAGCCGATCCTCAGCCCCCAGCTCCAGAGGCACCAGAGCCACCAAGGAAGAAGTTACTCCGGAGATCCCATGCCCGTAAGAGGATCTATATGCCGAATTTTGATGGATTCTTAGCTTACTCTGATGAGGAGACCGACGGCGAGGCCCCTTCTAATTTTGAGATCAGTGGGCCATCCCAGTCACCCTCTGACACTCTGCTACCCACTGGCTTTGAGCCAACACCCGTACGCCACACCCACTACTCTGTTTGGGACATGATTGGGCGTCACGACATAGAGGTTGGGGTGTTGCGTGGGAGGGTTCAGGAGATCGAGGATGACCTGTACTTGACAGGTAAGACCAGGGTTCCGGTACTTTACCGATTGGCCGAGATAGGTACGCGTGTATATAAGGCATAGCAGGGATGCACCGCATCCGAGGAGCGTGTTGCAGAGCTCGAGGCTAGAGTTGGTGATCTTGAGGCGAGGATGATTCCGACTGTCACAGCCTTGTCTGCTGCTTTCCTACCCCCGTCCCCATGGGATATCATATATTGTACTTGTAGTAGTAGTTTAAAAACTTGTAAGGCGGTACGCCATTTATTTTGTATGCAGAAACAAAATCAAGTATGTTAAACTTTCTATGAAAAGTTCGATATTTTGATTCCTATATTGATGTTGTGTTTGTGTCGTGCATTTGTGATCTTGTCTTGTCGTTTGTGTTGATTGCCTGGTGTTCGATTGGTGCATATGTTGACAGTATTATACAGTGATATGTGTCTCATTCTTTTAATCTCGTGTATTAGAAGAACATGCCTCCCAAAAGAACCACCCGATCGACTTCCGAGGAAGAAGCTTTTCCGACAACCTCAGCGGACCTAGCCAGGGTAATTGCACAAGATATCGCGAAACATGAAGCATACCGCATCGATTCCAGTGGAGATTCAGGCGCAGCATGCCGACGCGGAACCCAGGAACCTAAGACTAGTAAAGCTTTTGCATATTCCTTCTTAGTCTTGATCTTGATCTTGATCTTACATCAATTTTAACGTTGATAATCCATCCTTTCTAACACCGCATAAGTAGAAAACACCGTGCGTGGGTGTTCCTACAAGACTTTCATGGCATGTAAGCCCTGAAATTTTCGTGGTTCAGAAGGAGCAATTGGTATTGTCCGTTGGATTGAGAAAACCGAGTCAAAGCTCGACATCAGTGGTTGCTCGGAAGAGCAGAAGATCAAGCACGTCATTTGTACCTTCCAAGATGAGGCGTTGATGTGGTGGAACTTAAAAGTGCAGACCTTGGGTCATGAAGCTGCCTACAATCTCTCATGGACAGAGTTGAAGGCGATGCTGATGGACAAGTATTGCCCACGCATCGAGCTTCAGAAGTTGGAGACCAAGTTCTGGAATCTTTCCATGAACGGGGCGGATATCACTGCCTATACCACCCGATTTCATGAACTTTCTCGATTGGTTCCGCACATGGTTACCCCCGAGTACAAGCGGGTAGAGAGGTACATCTGGAGCCTTTCTCCTAAGATTCGTAGCATGGTCACCACTGCTACTCCATCTTCCATTCAACATGATGTCACCCTTGCTCACAGCCTTACCGACGCTGCGCAAGTGGACACAAGAGCAAGTGGTCTAACTTCAAGAAGGAGAAGAGCACAGAAAGTCATGCCAACAAGATGCCCGAAACCGTCAAAGCCTTCGTTGCCACCGCTACCGAAACTCACAAGCCATACAATGAGCCCCACCCACTTTGCAACAAATGCAAGTATCATCATGTGGGGACATGATACAATATCAAGTGCGAGAAGTGCGGGCGGATGGGGCATCCCACAGTGCAGTGCTGGTCTAAGACAGTTGGGAATTCTGATGGTAAACCTGAATGTATTGAGTGTGGAGCTACCGACCATTTCAATAAGGACTGCCCCAAGATGAAAGGTAAAGCTCGAGGCAGGGCTTTTGTCATGGGCGCGGACGATGCACAGGATCCCAACGTTGTTACGAGTACATTCCTCGTTAACAATCATACTGCTTCTGTACTTTTTGATACCGGTGCCGATTTAAGCTTTGTGTCAACCGACTTTAAACGGGCCCTCGGATTAGAGTCAAATAAGTTGCACACATACTACTCGATAGAATTGGCCAATGGTAAGACAATTAGGTCCGAAGAAGTAGTTAAGAATTGTATGTTGAAACTGGGAGATCATGAGTTCTGTATTGACCTTCTACCGATCGAACTTGGGAGTCTTGACATAGTCGTGGCTATGGATTGGTTGTCCAGGAATCGAGTCGAGGTTATCTGCTTTGAAAAGATAGTCCGAATTCTACTGTCCAACGGTGAGGTTCTTGTGGAGGATCGTTTTGTCAAAAACAAGTAGTTTGATCAAACAAGTCTACCAATTTAGGTGCGGAATCCCTAAATCAGTTACGAAATGATAATAATAAAAACAAAACACACAAATCACCTTTTAATCTCCATTTCATTCATAAACAATATTGATTAATCTTACAAAACCTTGTTTACAATGAAATAAACACAAATCTCATATCATCTTATTCAAATATTTCTGGAAACTTTCCTGTAAGCTCTATCGTCCTGACTTTCTTAGTCAACATCTAACGGTGTAACTTTTTGTCTTCATCTGATAAAGATCAGATCTTTTCATTCCAGAAAATATTATCATCATCGGTGTTACCACCAGGAGCTTTCAAACTTGATTCTCTTGCCTCTTTACTAGCATCTCTCTTTTCACACTTATACTTATTAGAATCATCATCATCGTCATCATTATCATCATCATCTGCAGAACTGTTATCAAAATCATCTCCAGAACCATCTTTACCATCATCATCTTTCTTCTCAGGAGCATCACCGGCATCCTGTTCTAATTCCTCATCTTCTTCTTCTTCCTCAGATTCGGATGGTTCAAAATCAACCAGTTCTTCTTCACGCTCTTTATCTTCCTCTCCTTCTTTCAACTGAGGAGCTTTCTCATAAAGATCGTCAATAAGCTTCCTTAAGCTCTAATTGTCTTTCTTCACTTGTTTGTTCTCAAGTCTCAAAGAAATATATCTTCTAGTATTTCTCTGTTCATGAGCTATCAACTTCTGATTTTCATCCTGAAGTTGTTTGATCTTTTCTTCCAACTCTTCTTGACTCTCATGTGAAGATTCAACAATATCCAACATCTTTTTATCAGTATTTCTCAACTGTTCAATTTCTTACTGTTGGTGGTTAATAATCTTCATCATATCTGCAAGCTTCTAGTTCACTGCATTCATCACATCACCTGATACAGTAACCTGTGGTGTTGAAGCCTCAGTATCAGGAGTCTTTTTCTTAAACTTGTTTAAGACTTTTTCCATAGCATCATTGAAATCTTTAGTTGGATCAACAGTTTTCTCAGCAACAGATTTCTCCTGTTTCTTTGCCACTGGGGATGTTACGGGAGTAGCAGATTTAGAACTAGATACATAAGGAACTTTCTTTCCTACAATCAAAATCTCAACTTCTTTCGCTCTCATTTTCTTTGGATTTTCTATCTCACCAGTCTTTCATTTCTTCATGAACATGGGCTTCTTTTGTTTTTCACCAACCATCGGTGATCCACTAAAATCTTCTGCACCCATTCCAAGACTCATATCTATATCGTCCATCACAATCGGACTCTTCATTCTCTGTTCCTCTAAAGCCTCATTAGGCTTGGTTCGTTTTACGGTCTCATCAGCAGAATCTCATCTTTCATCTGTTTGAGTCTCCTCTGAATCAGCAGACTCTTCATCAACCAACCTTGTACCTTTCTTTGCCATGCTCTTCTTTCTTCTAGATGTTTTCTTTGGAGGTTCAGCCTCATCCTCCTTTTCCTTTCCCACTCTTATCACCAACATTCACCACTTGTCTTTTTCTCTTTGCTTCCGGATTAACGTGAAACAAAGGATCATCGTTGTCAGATTCACTATTCGCATTTCTAGCCTTATCCACACCTGGATCCTTATAGTCAGGATTGATCAAATGCCTGAACAGATTCTTCAAGGGTGGTCTTTCATTTTCAGAAACCCCTTTGTAACCCTTCATCCTGATCAAGGTGTTCAGACTCATATGATCCTGAACTAAAATCTGTGTTGGATCTTTTCTCAGCTTCTTGTACTTCTAATCAAATATCATCTGTAGAAACCTGGAATATAACAGAAACTTCTTGTGCTTCAAACCCTTCAGTGGTTCAAGCATATGATCCAAGATCATCCCAGATACATTGAACGGCTTGTTTAACACTGGAGCCACCATCAACGAACTGATGCTCTTTCTCATTACGTCATAGCCACCACTCACAGATCCAAAGACATGTAACATCACATGAGCTAGGTATTTAAACTGTGGGCACAGTTTACCTTTTTGCAAAGCTCCATCTGTGATTGGTCCGTTATACTTCATGCGGAGAAAACATTTTCTCTGTTCAATCCATGATAAACACCTAGGATCAGTTGGTTCATCCTTCAACTTCAAGGCTTTTCTAATTTCCTTCTCTGTAATGATAGCAAGTTGTCCTTGAATATTGCTAACTATAGCCGTCTCATTATCCCAATAATCCATTCTAGCATTCTTCCAGAAATCCACTTAGTGGTCTTTGTAGATAATAGCTGGTGTAGCTATAGCATCAACAACTCTGCTTCGCTTCAGAAAGTCTATAATACCAGAAAACTCAGTATGTTTCTTGACCTCGCCAAGAAATGCACAGTTATTGTGAGCTTCTTCAAAATGCAACTCTTCCTCTGGTTTCTTTCCAGCAGCTTTTTCAGATGATCTAGCTGGTACATCTGTATTTTGTGGTTCTGCCATTGAAATCCTGCAAAAACAAAACATGAAAACTCATTAAAAACAGACAAAATTCGCAAAATTGAAAATTTGGTTTTTGGAAGTCCACATTCGACCCTTCGAAGGTTCGAATGTAGAAAATCCAAGGTTCGAATGTGAGAAACAAGGTTCGAATGTACATTCGACCTTTATTCCACTTTCGGCCCTATGAACAAGTCACCTTCGACCAGAAAAGCCACATTCGACCTTTCTTAAACGGGCGAACCTGACTATTCATATGACCAAATGTCCAGAATCTAATTTTGACCATCTTAACATGTAATTTTCATTTGTTTGTCTACTAACATGACCGACTAAGCTTATTCATCATTCAATTTTATCAATTATGTAGTTATTGACTATTTTTACCAAAATCTAGGGTTTGACAATCTGTTGTGTTTTCGGCCTAGATTTTGTTGTATTCTCCCCCTAAAACATTCAATAACTAAATCCTAATCAAGAATTGTGGCAATAACATTCTGTAAATGGTCAAATGATCCATTCTAGGGTTCGAGAACAGTTTCATCAATTCTGCCTTTGTTTGTTGTCCATTACCTGTGCTTTTGGTCTCAAAATGATCAGTATAAGGCAAGGAATGATAATCAAAGATGAAAGAAACAAGAGCAACAAGGTGTGGTTATCTCAGATTTTTGAAAAATTTTGTGAATGGAGGTTCGAACGTGCAGATGGTATTTATAGGCTCCCACATTCTACCACTTAATAGGGGCGAATGTGAAACTATGTCTACCATCGACCCTAATGAAAGGCTCGGATGTAGATATAGGGTTCGAATGTACAAAATACAGTAGAACACTCACATTCGACCGTTTTAAAAAGCTCGAATGTGAAACAGTTTACCAAATCTCAAAATCGAATCCCGTTCAATCTCTTTCACATCTTTTAAGCATCAAACATTCATCATTTCTCATTTAAAAGTCACAAAACTCAAATGGTTCATCAAGTTTCAGAAAACGACCATCAATCACCATCTGCTATAAAAAATAACACAGAAATGTAAAATCTTTTGGTTTTTCTGAAATTTATGTTAAAACACACCTGAAATCTTTTTGAGTTTTTAGAAATTTTGACAAATTTGAAATGCAGAAATGTAAACATAAAATAGTAAATGTTTTGTGATTTCCGGTAAGAGGATCATATCAGTTTTTGAGAAATCTGATCACAACGTTGATCTTTAGTGTTTATTATCAATAAAGTCAATGTGTGATCCAGTAATTGTTGATATTGTTATCCACATAAGCTCGCATGCAGACTTTTATGCAATGTTTGATACAATTATCTATAGCATAAACAAAAATTGTATGTGGTTCCCACGCACACGACATACTCCTAGGGCTGCAAACGAACTGAACTTTCAGTGAATAGTTCATGAACCGTTTGGCGGGAAGTTCGTTTGTGTTCGTTCGTTTAATAAATGAACGAACACGGACAAAAAATTTCGTTCGTTTAGTTAAACGAACGAACATGAACAGAGGTCACGTTCGTTCGTTTATGTTCATGAACGTTCGGTAACGTGTTCGTTTATGTTCGTTTGTGTTCTATAGTTTAGTAAGGTTTTTAAGTTTTATACTTTTTTATATTCTTTTATTTTTATTTATCTTAATGTATGTGAATGCGATGTTATTCAAAAGTTAATATATGTCCGTTTGTGTTTGGTCTGTTCATGAACACTTCTTTGTGTTCATGAACACTTATTTGTATTCATTAATATCTGTTTATGTTCGTGTGCGTTCAGGAACAAAACGAACACAAACGAACACGAACATGAGTGTTTTCTTAACAAACGAACACGAACAGAAAATCTCGTTCGGTAAGTGTTCATGAACTGTTCGTGAACACATAATTTTCTTAACAAACGAACACGAACAAGGCCTTGTTCATGTTCGTTCGGTTCGTTTGCAGCCCTACTGATACTCCCGTATCAAGGAATAATTGCACAAAGACTCATTGTAACGCGTGATTATGCTTTCGTTATCTGTAATTTTACAAGGTATTGAGGCACAAAGGTGTACAGGTCAGCAAATCAATGCTGCAAAGTAACATATGCACTCTACCAGGTTGAGGACTAATATCAATCATGATTTTCATCAATGATTGGATACGATGCATTAGATAATCTTTGATTATCGTCATACATAGAAAGTTCCTCAATTCGGTAACTTTAGGTTTTGGCATTAAAGCTCTTTTAGCAAGATACCATGTCTGATCTAGGTCCGTAAATCCTTACGACAAAAGATCAGAAAGGCTATCTCCAGATAACTAGTAACATAATGACCCGAAACCTCCGAATTTTGTACAAAAACCCTATCAAACGAAATTACGGTACTAAGACCATATGCCCATGAGGAGTTCATCCACATTACAATTTGTTTGATATGTATGTATCTAACACGCAGTAATAGGTCTACGAAGCCTACCAGCACATCACATAGACTCAACACATGGCTTATATAACATTTCAAATCTTTAGCATGTGTCAGATCCCCACTGATGTACTATCATTTCCTCTTTTATTCCAGGAAAATCATTTTGGGTTTTTCTAATTTTTATGGCTTTTTGAATTTTTCAATGTTTTTGGGTTTTCTGAAAATCTAAAACTCCCCCTAAAATGTAAAACATATTTTTGGGTTTTTGAATTTTTGAAAAACAGTAAAACTAAAACTAAAAGTGATAAACAGAAGTGATGATCAGTCTTGTTTCTCTTTTATACCATTAGCCTTTAATAAAAACTCGAATCGAGATCTATCGAAAGCTTTGGTAAAAAGATCTTCACGTTGGTAATCAACGAGGATTTTGACCATGCCAATCAACTCTTTGGCATAACAATCTCGGATAAAGTGATACTTAATCCGAATATGTTTAGCTTTTGAGTGATTGACCGTGTGTTTAGTTAATGCAATTGCGGCTTCGTTGTCACAGTGAATAGGGGTTTTTAGATATTGCAAACCGTAATTGACCATCTGTTGTTGAATCCACAGAACCTATGAGCAGCAACTTGAAGCTAACACATATTCTGCTTAACATGTGGATAGTGCGACTGCCGTCTGCTTCTTGCACTGCCAGGTCACGAGCCTGCTCCCCAAAAATTGACATCCAGCCGTTGTGGATTTGTTGTCTTTTTCATAACCGCCCCAATCTGCATCACTAAAAGCAATTAGGTCAAAATTATCATCATTAAGGTACCATAGTCATCTCGACGGACAACCCTTCAGATATCATAGGATCCGTTTGACAGATGCAAGATGACTCTGTTTCGGCTTCAACTGATATCGTGCGCAGAGACATGTAGCGAACATTACGTCTGGTCTAGATGCGGTGAGATACATCAGAGATCCGACGATTGCTCTGTATGTAAAAGGATCAGTTAGCTCCCCCTTAGCACCAACTCCAATCCCGTGATTAGGTTGGATCGGGGTATCCATCGGCTTCGAATCTTCCATCTGGAATCGGCTCAAGACTTCATAAACGTATTTTGTTTGGTGAATAAAGATCCCCGTTGGTCTTTGTTCCACCTGCAAGCTGAGGAAAAACTACATTTCTCCCATTGCACTCATCTCGAACTTTTCCTGCATCACTTTTTCAAATTCTCTACACAAAAGTTCGTTAGTAGATCCAAAAATAATATCATCAACATAAATCTGGACGAGAAGAAAGTCATCCCCTGTTCTTTTGGTGAACAGAGTGCAGTCTACCAAACCACGTTTGAATCCCTTGGATAGTAGGTACGTGCTCAGCTCCTCATACCATTGGCGTGGAGCTTGGTGCAACCCGTATAGTGATTTGTTGAGAATGAAGACCTTATCCCGGTGAATAGGATCTTCAAAGCCTGGAGGTTGACCGACGTATACCTCTTCCTTGACCACACCATAAAGAAACGCACTCTTAACATCCATTTGAAACACCTTGAATTTCTTGTATGAGGCAAACGCTAGAAACATACGAATAGCTTCTAATCGTGCCACAGGTGCATAAATCTCGTTGTAGTCGATTCCTTCCACTTGATGAAAACCTTGAACTACTAGTCGAGCTTTGTTTCTCACGATTACGCCTCTGTCATCCTTTTTACACTTGAAAACCCATTTAGTTCCAATTTTCTTTCTGCCTGGAGGTAAATCTGTTAGTGTCCACACTCCTAGTTTCTGAAACTGCAACAACTCATCTTGCATCGCCTCTATCCAAGCGTCATCCAAAAGAGCATCCTTGTAAGTCCGCAGCTCTACCTGCGAAACATAACAAGCAAAAGACCAGTCATTCTGGCAACTAGATTTTTGAATTTTTGCATATAAAGCTAAAGTGCTAAGATTTTCTGGTGAGTTTGCATTCCGAAGTTGTCCTCTAGTCATAACACTACTTCCAGGATCACCAATTACTTGCTCAAGCAGGTGAATACGATAAATCCGAGATTCCGGATAATCAGGTACTTGAACTCCCATTTGAGTAGTCAAATTCTCTGTTGAATCCAGATCATTACCCAAGTTGGATGATGAAGCCACATTTGAATTTGGGTTCACTGGTGGTGTCTCTATAATATGATCTAGAATAGCTTCACTTGTGACATCATCATCATCTTCGGATTATGATAAATTAAGAGTAGTGGAAGCATCTTGGAAAACTTCTTCTTCAGTTGCAGGAACATTGGCATCATTAGAAGCTGTTGGAGGAGTTACAGTGATCGGACGCACTAACGGAGAAGTCACTGCGTTTTCACACTCGTAATAAAGTCTTAATACAGCCTCTTCAACCAAGTTATCTAGATTGAATGATTCAAAGAAGTCTTTGTAATCAAACATCCAATCTAGACCGCTACCCTGTACATTTTGAGTATATCGTTGAACTTCAATGTTAGCCCACTCCTCTACCTGACGAGTTTGTTTGTTGAATACCTGTTTGAGTGGGGTTGCATATCCAACAAAGAATCCCTCTTCAGCTATTGGTGCAAACTTCTCAGATGGATTAAGCATAGTACACAGTGCTCCAAATGGTTCTAGATACTCCAAATTTGGCTTTCGTCTATTCAACAGTTCATAAGAAGTTTTGCCAAACTTCTTCACTGTTAACACATGATTCAGTGTGTAACATGTTGCGTATATGGCTTCATTCCAGAACATTACTCGAAGGTTAGAATCCGCAAGCATTGTTCTTGCCGCCTCTATTAGTGTCACACCCTCAAATTTCCACTGCGGGGTTTATACCGCGAGGCGCATGACAAACCAGGACCCCATAGCCATAAGTCACATGAACGACTCTAAATGCCCAACCATTTAGTTCGTTATTGTAAAAACCAAGTTTTTAAAGTTTTAACCAAACCAATAATAGTATAGCGGAAGCGAATGAAAAATAGTAAATAAAGTCTGCGCAAAAACACCGCGCCCAAAACCAAATAAAAAGTAACTGTGCAAAATAGTTTAAATGCTTAAGACCCACGAAATGATGCATGACCTAATCGTGCTCCGTTCCTAGTTACCTGCAAAAGCATGCTATCGTGTGTCAACATATAGTTGGTGAGTTCAGAAAGTAAAGTAAATTAATATGCAAATGCGCTGGTTTTCCAAAAACCACGTAAGTAAAGTAATAACGTAGGTCCTCCAGACCAAAAAGATAAAGAGTTTTCAGTTTAAGTGTGTCAGGGGTAGCTAGCCCACTCAATGTAACTAAACAAGATTATTGGGAAACCTTCAGAAAAATAGTTATTTGCCTCGATGACTGGCGTCTATCAACACCAGTCGTAAATTGTGGTCAGAAGTTCATGCCCATGCCTCAAGCACCTCAGACATGAGGTTGCTGCATCAACCTAATAGCGCTATCAACTAATACCCCGTTCGCCTCCAGCGATTAACCCAATAATATGCAAGGACTTTCAATGATAGAGTGTTTAGATTACAAAGGACCAATAAGTTTTAAACTGACCGAAAACCCGATCCACACCAGGAATCGTAAAACCGACCCACACAAGGAGTCAAAACCAGACCCACACAAGGAGTCATACTTGAGTAGTCCCAAATGGACTAGAAAACGTTTACCAAAGTTGTCTCTAATCCGAGACGCATGCTTTTGAGAAAAAGAGTAGTGAAACTCACCTTAACGTGCAAGCAAAAGAAATCCGAACCGCAAGTACAATATGCTACCGACACCCTAATAACAGTGTCACTATGTGAGTATAGGCGTAATATCATTACACCATATAACTCGTTTGTCCAAGGCGTTTTAAACGTTCAAAAGTGTGTATGTGACGCCTAGTGACTCTACATGCAATAGTAAACCCTACGGACTCGTTGGTGAATTTATTGGTTACAATTAGTTTCTTCATTCCATATGTGTCTCAAACAAGTGTACTTCAGTTACATGTCAATTCCATACCATTTAAGACCTCAATTAATCACATAAGCACATAATACACAATCTGTGTTTTCAGGACAGATTGTGCGCCATCAAAACGAAGTTATTTAAAATAGTAAATCAGTGAGTTATCCTCCCAAATTTTTACTAAATTTTCTTTGGGATTTACTCAACAATAGCTATTTTTGTTTTGTCTTAAACCCAAAGACAAAAATAATTAAAATTCGTCTAATTCAGCTATGTTCAGAAAACCTTCCTAACAGGTCAGTTTGGTAGATAAATTCCCAAACATTGTGTATTCATCAAAACGGGATGAATCCACTTGGAAAACTCATATTACTCCAATATTAACCTTCTGTAAAAATTTCACAACTCAACTCTTTATAAAACTTGAGTTATGATGTTTCAAAGTTGACTCAGTTTGATACCCGAAATTCTGACCTGACCTATTTTCAATGAAAATTCCAAAAACGACTCAACCGACGTCCAAAACACTTGATTTTACCCATTATGAAAATCTAAGACCAAGTGTGACTCAACCATGCAAAGAAAATACCAAAATAATTAGGTTAAGGCCGTGTTACAGCCCCTACAAGTTCGTCTAATCGTTCTGTCCAGATTTTAGTTTCGCCTAAATCATACTTTAATCGACTACCGTGTGCATAACAATAATCAACAAACATCAATCATCATTACCAAACATCCCTAATACTTATTATGATCAGATTCTACTACTAGACATGCAAAGATCACAACTTTAAAGACCAAAACATCAATAACTTGCGCAACAAGTATCCTATGATGTTACTAATCGTTTATTATTATGTTTGATCCGTTTAATCTTCAAAAACTTCATGTTTTAATGATTATTAAAAACTTTCAGACCTAGACAAACTTTGTTACATGATTTTTATAATAAAAACACAAGATAGAAGCGTAAAGAATCAAAGATTATACCCTGGGCTCTTCGATTCGATCAACCGTGCGCCTTTGGAGCTTCCCAATTGATGATCTTGAGCCTTAGCAGGAGCTTTAGGGTTAATATTTCGTGTGGGGCAGTAAGGGGGCGATTAGGGTTGAGTTTAGGGGTTGCATGGGGGTTAAGGATGCTTAAATAGGAGTTTAAGGCGGTTTAAACCCGTCAGACACGAGCGAGCGGCCGCTCGGGCTCTGTGAGCGGCCGCTCACAGGCCCGAGGCCCTCGTTCGTGTCTCGTTTCGTCACCCGACGCGTTATCCTTTGACGTTTTCGTTATTTCAGACCGTAACAAGTGCAATCCCATGCGTTAAGACCCTAATCAACCTCATACTCCACTTTTAGTGATTTTTATTAACGTATTCGGTTTAGGTTCACGTAATCACGTATGGTTTTCACATAAGTTCATCAAATATCACAGAGACACGTAAGTTCGTTATTCACCAACGTCCGAGGTTCACTAATCATGTACCCGATATTAACTCACAACAATGCACCTATATCCTATCTAGTTAACCCTAGTTGAGTATAATGCAAGGAACGTAACTAGAGTTTAGTTAAAGTGAGAACCTGAATTTGCGGGGTATCACATCATCCCCAAGTTGAAAAGAATTTCGTCCTGAAATTCAGCAAGCAAACAGTAAAGCCAGCTAGAAAAGTGTACACTTGGTTCCCGGATGTCACAATTAGAGTCCTGTTTTTCCTTTCTGCGACACCGTTCTGTTGAGGGGTATATGAAGCACTGTATTCATGATGAATTCCTTTATCTTCACAAAGAGCATCCATCTGTGCATTTTTGAACTTCGTCCCGTTATCACTCCGAATTCTTTTAATTTTCAACCCATAGACATTCTCTAAATGAGTGAACAGAACTTTCAAATTGTTAAAAGTGTCGCTTTTATATTGCAAGCACATTACCCACGAAAAATTAGAATAATCGTCAGTAACCACAAGACAGTAAAGCTCTCCGCAATGTCTCTTACGCTTGACAGGTCCGAATAGGTCCATGTGCAAACGCTCAAGTGGCATTTCAACAGAGTTTACTTTCTTTGGTTTGTGGGACTGTTTGTGCTGCTTCCCCTTCTTGCAACTCACACACTTGTCATTTAGATGAAAATGTTTGACATTAACGCCTTCGACAAGCCCATTCTTCACCAGATGATTCATTTTTCTGAGGTGAATGTGTCCCATCCTCCTATGCCACATAATAGATTCTTTTTCTGTAGCCTTGGAGAGGAAACATGTAACTTGGCCCTGAGTTGTCATCGCCTTTGACATATCGAGAATGTAAAGATTATTCACTCTCGGTGCTTTCAACATGATCCACTCTTTTGGAATAACAAAGCCGGGTTTGAGAATATAGCAAGATTTGTCATCAAAGTGTACAGAAAACTGTTTGTCACAGATTTGGCTGACACTAAGCAGATTGTAATCGATCTGTTTCACATACGATATCTTCTCAAAACTCACAATTCCGTTACTCACACTTCCCTCCATTGTGATGTAACCTCCTTTGTTTCCAGCAAATGCTACATATCCGCAATTGATGTTTCTGATATCGAACAGCAGCGATAAATCCCCTGTCATGTGACCAGAAGCTCCATTGTCAACAATCCAAAGACTGCTAACAGGGCCAGCTGAAGCTCCCTGCACATATCAAGTAAAATCATTAGTTCTTTCGGGGGACCCAAGCCTATTTGGTCTTGGGTCTTTGAACATTCAATTTCAAAGATTCTTTAACACAAACATTTGAATTTGAATTGACCATTTTCTGATCAATTAAATTCTTCTCACTCTTAGATTTTTAATTTGCTTTTATAGTAGAAGCACCTTGAGAACCTACCGGTGACCAAGATTGTTCTGAACGTTTCAAGATCATGATCTGAGATTTTGGGGTCTTAGTCAGTTTCTTTACATCGTTCTTAAACGAAACCTTCTTAGTTACCTTCTTTGATTTAACAGAGAGAGATCCAACTGTTGTTTTAACAGCAAATTTTGGTGGAACCTTCTGTCTATCAACAGTTGTGTTCACCACTGGTTTCTTTAATGGTTTTTCCATAGCTATCCGGTTACGACGATCATATGCAATTTGATGATTATCCCTCTTTTGAAAATAACGGCTTTGATTATAAAATGGTGCTGGTTGAGGGACAAAGCGTCTTTGTGGATAACAGTGATTGTCGACTGGACTTCTATATGTCTGCTTCACTTCAACTTCGTGCCTCTTATGCCTCACGTACGGGCAGTGAGCAAGTAAATGCCCTCTCTCCCCGCACTTGAAACATGCACGGTATTCTTCAAACACGTTCTTGGCATTCAAATTAGCATAAGAAGTGATAGGATATTGGTCATCCACACATCTTCGTCTTAAACTCTCAGGAGCTGGGTCCTTTGAGTAAGTCGGCTCAAGAAAACTGTTAGCCTTTTCTTTTGGCTTCATAAACTTAGTGACGTGAACCTTAGGTTCTTTTGGAACATCCAGATAAATTTTCTTTAAAATTTCTGGAGGTACATCATTGGTCCTATCATGTTTAGGAAACCAAATAGTACTCTCCTGCCAGATTTTCTCAATCTTTGAGTAATTGGCAAATTTTATCGGATATTCTTCGTCAGAAATAATCTTTTCGGATCCTTCCATCCGATAAAATACTTTGACGGGTTTGTCAACGGATTCATTTTTATCAACATCCTTAACTGACTGATTCACTCGATGAGAATTTGCCATCGGATGTAAAATCTGAGAAGGTGATACATGTTCATTTGTAATAATGTGATTTTCAATGGGAATATCACTCACTTTCTCATCATCTGAGTCAGAATCATCAGTCACAGCAATCACTCCCTCATTATTCAATCCCAAAATTGGTCTAACATCGGAATGTGGATCTCCGACACTAGAAGTGTTAGATTCATCATCCGATGTAGAATCAGATTTGATTGAACTCTCCGGTGTTATTGAATGTAAAGTGTGATTCTCAAATAACACTGGAGATGGAACAGCCTTGTAGTTTGCACTACTCGGTTGTGAGGGTTCTTCAATGATATGGTCAACCATGTAAGAAATGTGTTTATAGCTTTCTAGCTTTTTGTTGACCTTTTCAGCAAAGCATTTGATGGTTGCCATTTCAAGTTTAGTTTCTTCAAGTTCATTGATATAAATGTTTATGGCCAATTGTTTTAAAGAAAGAGTTTTCTTCAAATCAAAAATATCCTTTTTGTAACCATCAAGCACTTTATTGAATTCATGTGCTTCTTTGCGATAAGATTGATAGTTGATTCTAGCACTCTCAAGTTGAACCTTGAGTTGCTTGTTCTCCTCTGTCAATCTATCACAAGTTCCACAATATTTGTCACTATTCATATCTATGGTAGATTCAGAACTTACCTGTTTCGGATGGTTAGTCATCGCCATCAAAGCAAAATGCGCTTCCTTTCCTGCGAAGAACTTGGAATAATCGATTCTGGTGAAAACGTCATCCACTATGCATGACTTCCGAGTCATAAGAAAATCAGCTTCGGCCAGAAGTTGATCAATGTCATCATCTAGTGAATTAACACTAGCTTCTGAATCTAGCTCACTCTCCGAATCAGAATATACTGAATCACGCTCTTCAGGAATATCAGTGACTGAATCAAGAATCATTACTGGAGTCTTATTGTTAGGACAAAAAGGATTGGTGAAACCACTTTTGCAAACCTTAGTCTAATTCACTTCTGTCAAAATATTCTAAGTATAGAACTGCTGAAGAAGAAGGATCAAACTGCTGAAGAAGAGATTCAGAAGTACTGAAGAAGAAAGTCATCAGAAGTTCTAAAGTTCAAACCAGACACTTCTACTGAAGAACTACTAAAGACAAACTACTCATCAGTAGTTTGTCATTCATCAGTACTTACAGAAGATCTTTTCCACCGCCTTTGTATATATGTAGTTTATTACTTTAATGTTTCTTTTTGCTTTATGTACAAGTTCCAAGACTGTAACTTGTTGCAACTTGTTTCTGAACTTGCTTTTGGCAAGGTTCATGTATTTGTAAAGTCTATAAATAGAAGGGTTCATCCCTCTGTTTTAGACATTGATTTTAATACAAGAAATCCTTCAACACTTATTATTGTTATTTCCATTTCGTGTTTACTGAGAATCTGTCAAAGTGTTTCATTCTCATTCAATACTTAGATTCTCAATAAACACTTTTCATTTATTAGTTCTTGAATCCAGGGGGAGTAATAACTCCTGTTGATAAGTGTAGCTTTAAACTTATAAACATTCCGCTGTGCTATCACTCATCAAGAACTTGCTAAACACTTAAGTGTCAACTAGCAAGTTCAACTAAAAGAGCAATAAACTGATCCAACAATTGGTATCAGAGCTCTGGTTTATCTGATCACATATCAATCTAACACATTGAGAATCAGACACAGGCTCTTATTGATATTCAATAAAGAATTATAAGCTCACTTTTATCAACATCCATCACTTTAAGAGATATTTGACAAATCAAAACTCTTTAAAATGGATCCTCATAATACTGGTTCTGCCACTAAACCTGCCATGCTTGTAAGAAATGAATATAACATATGGCAAAAGAGAATGGCACATACCTTGTCACGGACCAACACAGGTTGTTGGAGATCTGTGATATATGGTCCTCATAAACCAGTAAATATAAATCTTGAAACTAAGGAAGAGATTCCAAAAGAACCAAAAGACTATACTGATGATGATTTCCTAAAACTTGAGCTTGATGCAAAAGCTTTTTCTATGTTGGCAATGGCACTCCCAAATGAAATCTATTCTGGCCTATTACATTGTGATAGTGCCAAAGAGCTTTGGGACTGCCTAAAAGAACAGTTTGGAGGAACTGAAGAGGTGATTGCCAACACCAGAGAAATCTTGGCTCAATAATATGAAACTTTTGCTCACATTAATGGGGAAACTTTAACTCAGCAATTTGAAAGATTTTCCTCATTAATATCTGAGCTAAAACTAAATGGTCAGACCTATACAACTGTATCTATGCTTCATAGATTTTTAAGGTCTTTACCTGATAAATGGGAAACATACTCAATAGTCTTAAGATCTTCACCAGATTTTAGCTCCCTCACTCTTACAAAACTTCATGGGAGATTACTTACTTTTGAGAGAGAAATTGATCAAAAGAAAAAGTTACAAAATTCTGGTAAAACTGCTGATGACTATCTACCTGGTAGTACAACACTATTGGGACAAGACTCACCAACTTGTTCAAATAGTTTTGGATCTTTTGACCACATTGACATAACTGTTGGGATCTCATCTGAAAGATCATTCCCAGGTTATGACAATAATGACTTTGGTCAAACTGCTGATAACATGTGTTTTATCATGGATGACTTAAATAGTTTCAGCAGTGATGACCTTGAGGAAATGGATATTTTGCACCAACTGGCCATGTTAAGTTTAAAAACAAATAAATTTTACAAAAGGTCAGGAAGGAAGTTTCCAGGACTTAACAGTTCTACAAAAATTGGTTTTGACAAATCTAAACTTAGATGTCACAAGTGTCAAAAGTTGGGACACTTTGCTAGAGAATGTAGAAGCTCTGGCTTTAACCAATCTCAGTCTGGAAACAATTTTAACCCCAATTATAACAGGAATAATGGAACACAAGGGAGTGCACATTTTGTACAAGCACAAGCTCCACAACACCAATATGTGCCACAAGTACAATATGTACAAATGCCTGCTCAACAGATGCAGAGCCAACAATCAATCCCTCCCTTTCCAGCTGCTCAACAACCTCCACAGCAACAACAACCCTCTCAACAAAATCTATTTACCTCAGGGTATGTTGACTGGAGCAGTCTTCCTTTTGACATCACAGAGTGCAATCCTGATGCAGACAACAAAATGTTTGACATCAACTGGGGAGAGCCTGACAATGGCAGAAAGAACTTTGCCTTAATGGCATTTGAGGGATGCTCCTCAAAATCTACCTTGTCACAGGTATCAAAAGAATCTTTGACAAAACTATGTTCAAATTCATGCAAAGAATCTTTTGCTCTCATAAGAGAGAAAAATGTGCACTTACAAGGAAAAGCTAATGATTCTGAGAGAAAACTCACTCAGATAAAATGTGATTTAGAAAGAAAACTTTCTGCAAAAACAAAAGAAGTTTCTAAATTGACTAACTCTGCTATTGAAACCCAAGCACAAATTAAAATCATGATTAATGACCTAGGGAATGTCAGACAAGAGCTTGCTGACACCAAGGTCACATGTGAAAAATGGGTGGAATCTTGTAAGGGGTACAAATTATTGCTAAACAAACAAAGTGCTTCAAATGTTAGGTTTGGCATAGGGTACAATCACACTGAAACACCAACAAATTTCTCTCCCAAAACTACTGAAGATGGGAGAAAAATTGTTTCATGTGAAACTTCTGAAGAGGAAGAATGCACATCTTTCCATGAAAACTTTCTAAAATCACACAAAGAAACTTCTTCAGAAGTACTGACTAAATCTGACTTTAAGCCATCAGTAGTTTCAACTACATCAGGAGTTGAGAACCTGAAAACTACTGATGACCTAAAACCAATCAAAACAGTCAGAGACTTTTCTTTGAAAGAAAAGACAAAAGAATGTGAAATTTGTGGTCTGTTCAACCACAAAACAGAATTTTGCAGATTTAGAAAGGGTATTAAGTTCAATAAGAAAAATCAACAACTGGTTGTGGGGAAACAAATCAAAACTGATTATGTAAAAACTTTTTCTCCCAAGAAACAACAACCAGCTAAAACCCTTTCTCAGAAAAAGACAAAATCTCAACAAAAGTCTTTTTCTCAAAATTCTCTATCAGTAGTTAGACCTGAATCATCAGCAATTTCACAAACTGCTGAGATTAAAGATCTTATGAACTTGGTACAACTACTGATGACCAAAGTTGATGGTGGTCCTCAAAAGGATACCACCATTGTACTTAATGCAAAATCCATTGCCAAATAGACATGGATTTCTAACTTGGTCAAGAACAAACTGTAAATGTTCTCAAGAGCAAACCCAAAGCCAAACTGGCTTGGGTTCCTAAATCTAACTAATTTGCTATCTTGTGCAGAGAGTTTCCAGAGGCTTAAATAGCATTTGGTATGTAGACAGTGGAGGCTCAATGCACAAGACAGGATGCAGATACCTGATAAACAATTTTATCAGTCAAAGAGATGGATCTGTGTCCTTTGGGAACAATTCTAAGGGATATGTGCTAGGACATGGCAATGTCTCCTCTGGCAAAATACAGTTTGACAAGGTCAATCTGGTTGAAAACCTTGAGTAGAACTTGCTAAGTGTGTCACAAATGTGTGATAAAGGATATTCTTCCTTTTTCACAAAGACAGCATGCAAGATCATATCACCAGAAGGCCAGAAGTTGATAGAGAAGATCATTGAAGATCATACTTTGTTAATTGCCAAAAGATGTGGCAATGTCTATGCAGTGGACATTGAAAAAGACAAAGTACTGAACAACACTGCCTGTTTCTTCTCAAGGGCATCAACTTCAGAAACTGATCTCTGGCACAGGAGACTTGGCCATGTGAACTTTAAAACCATAAATAAAGTCACAAAAATGGGCTTGGTCAGTGGTCTACCCTTAAAAGTATACCAGTGTCAAGAACACTGTGTATCATGTTTAAAGGGTAAACAGCATAAGTCCTCCTATAAGTCTATTGAAGAATCAAAAACAACTGCAAGTCTTCAACTACGCCATATGGACTTATTTGGGCGTGTAAAGATCATGAGCCTTGGTAAAAAGAAGTACTGCTTAGTCATCATTGATGACTACTCAAGATTTACATGGGTATTCTTCTTATTTTCCAAAGATGAGGCTGCTGAAATCATCAAGTTCTTCATTCTACAAGTAGAGAAACAATACTCTCTACCTGTCAAAACCATTAGAAGTGATAATGGGACAGAGTTCAGGAACAAAACTCTGGATGAATTCTGTTTGTCTAAAGGGATTATTAGACAATTCAGTGTTGCCAGAACTCCTGAACAAAATGGTGTGGTAGAAAGGAAGAACAGAACTTTAATAGAAGGAGCAAGAACAATGTTAGCTGATTCTGGCCTACCTTTATACTTCTGGGCAGAAGCAGTTAACACATCATGTTATGTTCAAAATAGAGTTCTTGTTGTCAAGAGACATTCAAAGACTGCCTATGAAGTTCTTCATGGCATGAAGCCCCTTATCTCCTTTTTCAGGGCTTTTGGGTGTCAATGTTTCATCTTGAACATCAAGGAATCTATTTCAAAGTTTGCTGCCAAAGTTGACTCAGGTTACTTTCATGGTTATTCCTCAACTAGAAAAGCCTACAAGGTTTTTAACTCAAGAACCAGGATAGTAGAAGAAACACTGAATGTCAAGTTCTATGAGTCAAAACACACTCTCATTCCAGCACATCCTGCTGAACTCTTTGACCTTGACAACTTCCATTTTGAACCTGAAAAGACTGTCACTTCATCCAAACCTACTTATTATGGTGATCAAAGGTTTGATGATGAGGATCCAGCACCATGGACTCCTCAAATAGTCATTAAGTCAACTTCAAAACCATCAGAAGTTTCACAAACTTTTGATTCAACAAATACTGAAGGCCAAACTCAAACATCTGCTTCAGCACCTGCAACTACTAAAGACACTGAAACTGCTGAACCAGATATAATAGACCTCAGTAGTTTGTTTGAAGAACATGAGCCACCAACACCTGTCAGTGGTTTACAACAACTAATCGAACACAAAGACCATCCACTTGATCAAATCATGGGTGATATTGCATCAGGTGTTCTTACAAGAAACCAGCTTTCCAACTTTTGTCTATTCTCAGCATTTATTTCACAGTTGGAACCAAAGAAGTACCAGGAAGCCCTCCAAGACAACAATTGGGTGCAGGCAATGCAAGATGAATTGCTTCAATTCAACAAGCAACAGGTTTGGGAAATCTGTCCCTTACCACCAAACAAGCAACCAATTGGCACAAGATGGGTTTTCAGGAACAAACAAGATGAAGCTGGTATTATAATAAAGAACAAGGCAAGACTGGTAGTACAAGTTTACTCTCAAGAAGAAGGAATAGATTATGATGAAACCTTTGCTACAGTTGCAAGGCTTGAAGCCATCAGGTTATTTCTGGCCTATGCCATTTCCAACAAAATAAAAGTTTATCAAATGGATGTCAATAGTGCATTTTTGTATGGAAAAATAAAACAGGAAGTGTATGTTTGTCAGCCACCTGGGTTTGAGGATCCTTCTCATCCTGAGTGGGTGTACAAACTAGACAAAGCTCTTTATGGGCTCAAACAGGCTCCAAGATCCTGGTATGATACACTTTCAACCTTTTTACTCAAAAAATAACTTCACAAGAGGTGCCATTGATAAAACTCTTTTCATAAAACATGTTTGAAATCATGTCTTACTTGTTCAAATATATGTTGATGATATCATTTTTGGTTCAACAAACACAAAATTGTGTGATGAATTTAAGAAACTCATGCAATCAAAATTTGAGATGAGTACAATGGGAGAACTGCAGCACTTTTTGGGACTGCAGATTAAACAACAAACAAATGGAACTTTTATACATCAATCAAAATATGTTAAAGAATTATTAAACAAATTTTCTTTACAAGACTGTAAATCATGTTCCACTCCCATGAAACCAACCACACAAGTTGAACCAGATGATCAAGGAAAACAGGTTGATCAAACCATGTATAGATGTATGATAGGTTCCCTTTTATATCTAACTGATTCTAGACCAGATATTATGTTTTCAACATGTGTCTGTGCTAGATATCAATCAGCTCCTAGGGAATCACACCTTATTGCAGTCAAAAGAATTTTCAGATATCTGAAAGGAACTCCCACACTTGGAATTTGGTATCCTGCTTCAAGCAATACCAAGTTATCAGCTTTTTCAGATAGTGACTATGCAGGGTGTAAAATGTCAAGAAAATCAACATCTGGTGGTTGTCAATTCTTGGGAAACTGTCTAGTGTCCTGGCAATCAAAGAAACAAACATCTGATGCAACTTCAACTGCTGAAGCTGAATACATTGCAGCTGCAAGTTGTACATCACAGATACAATGGCTCCAATATCAACTTCTTGATTATGGAATCAAAGAGACCAAGACACCATTGCTTGTAGACAGCAAATCTGCCATTAGCATCATTCAAAATCCTGTTCAGTTTTCAAAGACTAAACACATTGAAATTAGGTATCATTTCATAAGAGATTGCTATGAAAAAGGCAAGATTGAAGTGAAACATGTAGCAACAGCTAATCAAATAGCTGACATTTTCACTAAACCCCTTGACACATCAACATTTCAGAAGTTAGTATCCATGCTAGGGATGCTAAATTTGTAAGTGTTTCTCTTTATTTTTCTGCACAAATTTTTTATTTTTCACTTACATCTGTTTTCAAAAACTTGAAAAACTTCTGAAAAGAGAGAAACTACTGATGAACAAAACATCAGTATGGGGATATTTTCTAAAAAGTGATTAACTTCTGATAAAACAACCTTCAGAAGTTATGAATAAAGTATTTATAAAATGTTTCTCATCAGCTGTTCAAAAACTGCTGAAGAGAAAATGGGAACTACCGATGAAGATAATTCTTCATCAGCAGTTTAGTCAAAAAGGGCAAATCTGACTTTTCCCATCATCAGAAGTTTGACCTAGTCGGTTTAAAACGTCTGATAAAGAGATTTTTAACCTAGGCGGTTTAAAACTTATAATAAAGAAGATCCAAGCGGTTAAAAACTTCTGATAAATATCTTTTTTTTCAACACTTATCCATTCAAACACAAAAATTCCCTCCTTCTCTCTCAAGAAAGCTCTCAAACCCCTGAACCTGCAACACAAACACTGTTCGATTCATCAACACACACACAAACCACATGGCTTTAGTTCTTAAACAGGGACACAATCTCAGAGCCTACTTAGAAAAACAAGAAGGCTGGTCCCAATACGATGAGATCATTGATCTCGTCGTCAAATCCCAATATTTCACCGCTCTCACCATAGACCCACCAATACATCCTGAAACTCTCAATGAGTTCTGGGCTAATGCTGAGACAGTAATGGTGGATGATGAAGTTATCTCCCTAAACTCAACAATTAAAGGGAGACAAATGGCCATAACACCGGCCATACTCTCAAACAGACTGGGGTTGAATGATGTGAATGCCCCTGAGAAGTTTGACAACTCTGCAATCCACCAAACCATGACTGAGTGTGGTTATCAAGGTACTCTCTCACAAGCTACTATCTTTAAAAAATATTTTGAACCAAAATATAAACTTTTGTTTCATTATATTATTATGTGCTTGAGTCCTAAAACTGGGTCTTATGACCAGATGCCCTCAACCATTCAACCAATCTTTCATTCTATTGTGAATGAAACAAAATTTCAGGGCATCAAAACTTTTCTTTAATGAGTTGGTGTTACATCACAATAACACTAAGAAAAAGTTTTTGTTATATCCAAGGTTCATTATGCAATGCATAATATCCGAACTGGGTAATGAGGTGCTTATGGGTAAAACTGAAATTTTAAAACCCTTAACCTCACAAGCATATATACTCAAGGCACAACAAACAGGCTGCCTGGCCAGAAGATGACCAAGGGGAACCAGAACCAGTCCCCATGGAACCCTCATCTTCCAAACCTACTCCACCAAAGGCCAAGAAACCCAAGATAACAAAACAAAAACCCACCAAACCTAAAAGAAAAGCTGTTCAGGAGGTTGAGATGCCTGAACAACCTATTGTGCAATCTGCACTTGTTAAAGATGTGACTGAAACATCCTCTCAGTCTCATCCATCTCAGACCCCACCAAGAGCACCAATAACAATCCTTTTCAAAAGAAAAAGACTTAAGAAAAATATTCCAATAGATTCCTCTTTTGAAACTGCTGAACCCACTGCCCAAACTACTGAACCAGCACCCCAAATTTCTGAACCAGACATTGAAATAGCCAAACTTCTCTCTGGGCTAAAAGAGAAGGTCCCATCTACACATGTCAGTCCCCATCAACCACATCAAACAGGGGACATAGCCTCAGAAAGTGACATGGATGTGGACAATCAAAGCCCTTAACCAAAGAGATGAGGATGAACCAGAGTCTCTAAGCCCAAACTTAGAAACTTTTGGTACTTTTGAGGCTGCTACTACTCATTTACCACCCAGTGGTGGACCTGAGGACAGAAGTAACATAGCTAAGACCTCAACTGTGGCAACTACTGATGAAGGCTTAATGCCTGAGGTAGGAAATCCTCTGAACCAAGAACAAGAGGTACATGAGACAACTGAGTTGGGCTCAGCTCATGATGTAACTGATACAGTCCTCATTGAGGATGTAATCAGGGATTCAGATGATTCCATTGATTTGGATGATGTTTCAAAACACCAAACTACTGAATTGACGGCTACAAGTGAAGGTCCTGCACCTGGTGTCTCTAAGCTCAAGAAGCTAGTCACACCATCTCAGGTTAAAGCCCACTCAATCCATGATTCCCCTAGAGTGGCATCTTCTGTACAACAAGAAGATCAACCAAAAACACACCCCTCACTACAAATGCCTACCCAATTCCCTGGGCACACAAGCATAGACATGAACCAGCTATGCAGCCCAGATGGTCCCCTGTACCACATGATGAACACTCTCATCAAGAATCACTTCCAAACATACACAGCTAACTTGGAGCTGTCAATCAAGAACCAATTTGGAGTGATCAAGACAAAGATGAACGATCTGTCCAACAAAATTGACTTCAACAGCAGACAGATTGCTACTCTTACAGGTCAATTCTCCCAACCCTCAACTTCCAAACTTGATGAATCCAAAAAGGGGGAGAAAATTAGGGAACCTAAGGAGTCATTTGAAGCCAGGATAAGGGCAAGAGTGGCTATCCTTGAAAGAGATCAGAAGAATCAATCCAGAAAAGAAAAACTGGCCCAACAATTTGGTGTCTCTATTCAAGAAATAGAAGATGCTGAAAAGTCTGATGAATCCCAAGGGCACAATGAAGAAACCTCTGATGGCCAAAGTTCTGATGAAGAATCAGAAAGTACTGAAGACAATCCTTCAGTAGTTGACAAACCTTCAAAAGTTGTCAACCCATCAGAAGTTAACACTTCCAAGACTCAAACTGCTGACCCTTCCAGATCAACTGCTCCCATTCAACCAACCTCTGTTCCTATCAGGCCTAATACAACAGTTACCACAATGACTGTGCTAAACCCTTCTCCAATCTCTCAATCAGCAGAATTACTTGAGAAGAGTTTAGTGGCAGCCCAAAAGAAGGCCAGAGAAGATCAGATCTGGAAAACACTGGAAGAAAGGGATGACTTAGATCTAAGCCATGAAGAAAAACTTCAGGCTTATGAAGCTGAACTCCAAAGGCAGGCTAGCCTAGATGAAATTGCTGAACAAGACAAAAGACATCAACTGATGTCTTACATTACAAAGAACAGCAAAATCAAAGCCCACACATTGAAGAGACTCTCTATGGAAGAGCTGACAAGAAGAGCTCAACTTATTGCAGATAAACTTGCAACAAGTAAAGACACAAAGGCCAAGAGAGCTCATATGATAGAAGAACTGGTAGCTAATGGTTATGGTTCAAAAGCCTCAGTGTCCAAATGGAAAGAAGAAAGATTGGTGGACACATATAGAAAATACAAGGCTGCAAGGGCTGCTAATCCAGAGAAGTTTCAAACTGCTGAAGCTTCAACTTCAGTAGTTAGAACTTCTGGTGTTCAAAGAAGACCAGCTATACAAAGAAAGAAATCAGAGGAGAAAGTAAAGACTGATTTCAGAATGGTACTACTAGAAGGTAGTACAGTAGTCCATTCTGATTTTGATATAGAAGAAAAGCCTCTGCTCACACAATTCAGGGATCCTTCCACCTTTGCATATCAAATCTAGAAGACCATCACAGACAAACTGCACACTAAGGTAGTAACTGAACATCATTTACCAATATTTCAGATACCTAATGTGATGCAACAAGAACAAGGAAGTGAGTCCCACCTGAGAGTCACTGAAGTTGAAAACATTCAACACTCAGGAGAAACCCAGGGTACCACCATGGTTCCCTACACTGTAGACTTTGACAAGTCTATAGTACCAATCATCAGATGGTCCTTTACTGATAACAACTCAGTACTTGTGACAAGAAGAGATCAGACAAGCAGGGCATATAGGTCGGAATGAACTGAAGAAACTATCAACCAAAGACCTGCTTACAATCCAACACTTAGAACCACAGAAAGGGTCTCTTACTGGTGATCAACTGAAACAGCTCAAGAATTCCATGTTCAAAGGAATATGGAAAATTGTGAAGGACAGAAAAGAACAATAAGGAATTAGTAAGGTTTTGGCATCATCAATCCAGGGGGAGATTTTTAGGACAAAAAGGATTGGTGAAACCACTTTTACAAACCTTAGTCTAATTCACTTCTGTCAAAATATTCTAAGTATAGAACTGCTGAAGAAGAAGGATCAAACTGCTGAAGAAGAGATTCAGAAGTACTGAAGAAGAAAGTCATCAGAAGTTCTGAAGTTCAAACCAGACACTTATACTGAAGAACTACTGAAGACAAACTACTCATCAGTAGTTTGTCATTCATCAGTACTTACAGAAGATCTTTTCCACCGCCTTTGTATATCAGTAGTTTATTACTTTAATGTTTCTTTTTGCTTTATGTACAAGTTCCAAGACTGTAACTTGTTGCAACTTGTTTCTGAACTTGCTTTTGGCAAGGTTCATGTATTTGTAAAGTCTATAAATAGAAGGGTTCATCCCTCTGTTTTAGACATTGATTTTAATACAAGAAATCCTTCAACACTTATTATTGTTATTTCCATTTCGTGTTTACTGAGAATCTGTCAAAGTGTTTCATTCTCATTCAATACTTAGATTCTCAATAAACACTTTTCATTTATTAGTTCTTGAATCCAGGGGGAGTAATAACTCCTGTTGATAAGTGTAGCTTTAAACTTATAAACATTCCGCTGTGCTATCACTCATCAAGAACTTGCTAAACACTTAAGTGTCAACTAGCAAGTTCAACTAAAAGAGCAATAAACTGATCCAACACTTATCAACAGGAATATCAGCTTCTTCTACCATTTCCTCAATCTTTACTTCAGACATCTTCTCATTCTCCAAAACTTCTTCAACTAACACCGGCTTCTCTAAATCAATCTTCTGTGCAACACACGCCACATTACCGGCTGTAATCTCTTCAACACCCAATTGCATCCCAGTCCAGTCAAAACCTTCATCTTTTTGAATTAACAAAGCCTGGCTTTGGTTATCGGTTTGTGTTTGGCTATTTGGTGTGGAAATAGGAATGATGGTTTTGGTTGGGTTATGTGGTGTTTGAGTTTGAGTTTGGTTTGGTGTAGTTGTTTGTCTTGCAGAATTGTTTGGTGAGGTGTTCTGTCGATTTTGGTAATTGTTTTGAGATTGATAGTTGTTGTTGTTTTGGCTTTGATAAGATACCTGATTCTGAGATTGACGGTTTTGGTAATTGGTGTTGAATGGATTCCTGTTACCTTGTTGAGCTGGCTGTGTGCACTCTCTTTTGAAATGACCTTTACCACCACAGTTAAAACATGTGACTTTGGCTTTGTTGAAGCCATAAGTGGTGTTAGGTGATGTTGAAAGATCAGTTCTACCAGTCTTCTCTATGAACTCTGTTGCTCGTCTCATAACACTAGCAAACGCCCACTGGATGTCAATAAGCTCCATCTCCTCCTTGTCAATTTGAGCATAGTCTTCACTAGTTAGATTGTTGTTACCAATTTGACTAGCTACCAGACCATTGTAAGAAGCTACCATAGTAGATACCAGTGCAACATGTTGCTGAGCAACTTCAACTATGACGTTGTTCAAGTTAGATGTCTCCAACACTATTGGACTTTGACTTGGTTGACATGGGTTCATTTGAGGAATGTAGGGTTGTTGTTGAGGTTGATTCATGCTAGCTAAATAACACGCAGCTTGTTGCATTGGTGAAAAAGGTGGAATGTAAGTGGTAGTGTATGATGGTTGTGTATAAGATGAAGTTTGAGCAAGATAGTTTATCGGGGCTTTGGGTGGTTCCATAACACTTGAAATACAAGCAATGTGTGGAGCAATAGTACCACTAGTACTTGAACTAGTCAAAGTAGAAGATGTACCACCATGATATAACTCCGGATTTTGAGGAACTTATGCTTTCTTTGCTTTCCTCTTCTCTTCCATCTCTTTGTTCTCCAGCTTTTGAATAAACTCATTGATGGTCCAATATTGATAAGCAACTTTCTCCTTTAGGACCTCAATATGTTGGTTCCAATATGGTGGTAGAGAATCTGCAAACTTGTCTACCAACTCAGACATTGGAATCTGAATCTCATAATTCGACAACTCTGTCAAAAGATGACAATATCTGGGAATAAGTTCCTTTAGAGTCTCATTTCCAACATAGCTGAAGTTCTCAAATTCCTTTCTCAATTCTTCCATCCCCAACTTCCTTGTTTTCTCGTTACCATCATGACGATTCTTCAACATATATCCCAAAGCTGCTTGGAAGTTGTGCAAGATCCAAACTGATGTAGAAGATCAGTGTTGATGTCTTGAGATAGTTGGGAGAACGCCTTCTTCTCCACTGCAAACTTCTTTTTCTCATCCTCAGCTAAGCTTTCCAATGGAATTGGTTCACCTGTGTTCTCCAAAATCGGTGCAACATAACCCTTAGCAATCATTTGCCATGCCTCGGTGCCTTCCATTCTCATTCCCTCCAAATGAATCTTGAACGTTTTGTGCCATTGATTGTAATCCACCATCTCCATCAGCTTTGGTAGACGACTCCCGCTACCTAAAGACAAATAATTAATTAAAGTAGAAATAGCATTGGTAGTTTGAGAGTGTACCGCGGCTGCTGCAACTCCCCAATAATCATTCATGGGTTGTTATGGTGGTTGAGAAACAGTCTGTGGCATCGAACTAGTCATAGCTAGGTAATTGATCGGCTGAGATGGTTGAATGTTCGTCTTCTGTGCAGCTACAGTCCAAGGATCCATTGTAACGTGCTGTGGTTGTGTAGTATTAGGCCTCGGTGTTGTTGGAAAGTTCCACATATCGTCTACGAAGTCCGGAATGCGAAACACTTAGAAAAAATTTTAATCAGCTTCTACGTTCGACCCTTTTCAATAAACGTGGGTTCGAATGTGGAAAATGTTCTAGGTTCGACCCTTTCTGCTGACTCGAATGTAGAATATAACAAACAATCTCACTTTCAACCACACAAATCCCACTTTCGACCTCCCGTAGGGTCGACTGTACCAAATATGGTCGAATGTACAACACAACTCTAACAACTTCTAGGTTCGACCCTAAAAATAACCACGTTCGACCTAAGAATCTCATATTCGACCTAAAACACACACGTTCAACCTTTCTCTCCTAGGTTCGACCCAGACATTTTGAAAAATGGTTATTCTTTGAAAATCAGTTAATTTGATCCCATTTTTTTCAAAAGTTGATGAATTTTGATGATGTTTTGCAGGTTTTGCTTAGGAATTGATTTGTAACAAGTTTAATAAAGAGAATTCTTGATTTTAACCGTGAAAACTAGTCCGAATCAATCAATTTTCATCAACAACCATTGTTCATTCAAAACAGAAAAATTTTGATCAAATTTGGGTCCAAAACAGCTCAAATACTATCAATTTGTAGTAGTTTGATCCATATAGGCTCTGATACCACTTTGTGGAGGATCGTTTTGTCAAAAACAAGTAGTTGGATCAAACAAGTCTACCAATTTAGGTGCGGAATCCCTAAATCAGTTACGAAATGATAATAATAAAAACAAAACATGCAAATCACCTTTTAATCTCCATTTCATTCATAAACAATATTGATTAATCTTACAAAACCTTGTTTATAATGAAATAAACACAAATCAGAAAAGTCTAGAACTCTAGAGAGAAATACAGGTTGAATGGGGAACACAAATGACAAAAGTTAACATTAAAATCTAATTTTCAGTTTATATAGGCCTGCACATTCCCCCCCCCCCCCCCCCCCCCCGGTAAGGGTCAAATGTGCAGGTTCGCCCCTCAGAATGGGCGAATCAGCACATAGCAAATTAGGCTTCCATCTTCGACCAGTATACTCCACCTTCGACCCCTTTCAGCCCCCTTCGACCTTCTAAAGTCTACCTTCGACCCCACGTTTTTACCAAAACAGAATTGGGCGAATCAGCACATAGCAAATTTGAGAATCCGGTAAAAAAACCAAATTCATGGATCGATTAAGCGAAAACAACTCGGTTTCAGACGGGAGATTCGAGACGAGACAGAAATATACGATAACAAAGTCATCACAGATTCGTATTAATTCAGAAACGGTTACAGACACTGTCATCAGTAGGATCGGTAAAAAAAACTGAATTCATGGATCGATTAAGCGAAAACAACTCGGTTTCAGACGGGAGATTCGAGATGAGACAGAAATATACGATAACAAAGTCATCACAGATTCGTATTAATTCAGAAACGGTTACAGACACTGTCATCAGTAGGATAAACATCTATCTCGGGGCCGGGGGAGGTCGGGCATGACCTCCCCCTTGAGAGCATTCAAAGCATAAACTCAAATCTACAAAATGAAAACCAATACATGATATTGCTATTTATAGTCCAAAACCATAAGCCACCTTCGCCCATTTAAGGAGGTCGAATGTGGAACTTTTCCACATTCAACCCTTTCGAATGGTCGAATATGGACTTAGGTTTTGGTCTATATTTATAAATGCATCAGAACCATAAAATGCCCTTATGGATCACCACAATCTCATGTAATACAATACAAGACTCAACCCTAGTCTATTCGATAGTGACGTCCACATAATAGTGCATCAACAATCTCCCCCTTGGACGTTGCTGGCGAATCCATAAATCTCTTGCACATCAACAGTCAAAATCACAGGTCTCCCCCTCAATACATGCACTATTGCATTGAGTTAGAATTACAATATCCTTCGTGAATCGACCAAGTAATGCACTACGGACCTTCAGCATCAAAACGCAGGAAGTCAGCTAGACCACGTATATCATTTGCGAAATCAACCGGCACGCTCAGCTGAAATACAACCAGATCACCTAGTTACGCCAATATGAAGTTGACAATGTAATGCACTGCAGTCTCGTAGCATCAGTACCCAGGAATGTCATCTTGACCAAGTACATCACGCGCAATCCAACTAGCCTGATAAGACCCTTGCTAGAAGGATTCCATACTGACCGATCAGATATTCAACGTAACATGTAGGTACTACCACTAATTCACGTCTCATATCTGCACTTAACCTTTGCATCACCCTTCACACCAACTGGAGAAGTCTAACTGTCAGTACCCAATTAAACATCTCAAATGTGACTATGTGCAAAACAATCCACTCGGACACTTGTACTTCTATGAAATTCTTCATCTGTGCTGACTGTGATTGCATTAACACATTCTTCTCTTTAAATGTTCTTGAGTAACTTCATCTGTTCGACAGAATACTAGCCGTAGATGAGTGATTCAAGCAATCAGAAGTTTTCAGCAGGAACTACCGGTACAATTGTGGACTTGAAATGCTTCAGAAACTGAAGTTTTCTATAGGGCCAACAATAACCACCAACAGCTCTTGAAATTCTTCAGGACTGTAACCTTGAAACTTTCGTTGAATCTACGTGCCACATGACTCCTACTGGGATCCCTCATTACTTTTGGAACATTGAGATCTCAGTCTTGATATGCTTGTACATAACAACTTTGTTTGAACAAGTTCCTTAAAACACATTGGAACTGGGTTGACTGTTCTTCATCTTGCGGAATAAAATCTGTCTATTTTCTGGCCCATAATAGTCATTTGAATCTAATTATCATACTGTTGATTCTCATGACTACCCCACAATAAAACATTTCATCATCATCATTTCTTCAACAATTTATGTAGACATCATCACCATTCTCCCAAAAATCTTCAAAAATTACCATACCCAAATTTTCGATAGAAAATTTTCGAAATTTTTACCCCTTAAAATACCAATTTTTCATTCTCTATGTCGAAGGGGCGAAGGTGGAAATAAAGCTACATTCGACCGTTTAGAAAGGTCGAATGTACCATGATTGGTTGAAATTCCACATTCGCCCAGTAGTGAGGTTCGAATGTGGAAAGTTTCCAGGTTCGACCTGTCGTAAGGTTTGAATGTGGAAAATTTTTAGGTTCGTCCATAAAATCCTACGTTTGACCGAATACACTCCACGTTCGACCACTCGTAATGTCAAATCTTCTGCACCTTCGACCGTTTGCAGAAAAACGTGTTCCTCTTCAATATTTTCTGCAAATCAGCCCATAAACACTCTGATTGTTCTAATTTGATGATGAAACTTGTACAGAAAGGTGCGGAAATGAAAACCTAACCCTCGAATTCACAAAAACATGGTGAAAACACATGATTTTGGGTTCAATTAAGAATCTAGGGTTTCTAGGGTTTCAACCTTTCAATCAAGAACTGAACTTTAACGTCTGAAATCATGAAAACGAGCTGTAATTGATTCAAACGACTGTTAGATCGTTCAAATCGGTACCATAGCTCTGATACCAGTTGAGAATCCGGTAAAAAAAACCGAATTCATGGATCGATTAAGCGAAAACAACTCGGTTTCAGACGGGAGATTCGAGACGAGACAGAAATATACGATAACAAAGTCATCACAGATTCGTATTAATTCAGAAACGGTTACAGACACTGTCATCAGTAGGATAAACATCTATCTCGGGGCCGGGGGAGGTCGGGCATGACCTCCCCCTTGAGAGCATTCAAAGCATAAACTCAAATCTACAAAATGAAAACCAATACATGAGATTGCTATTTATAGTCCAAAAATATAAGCCACCTTCGCCCATTTAAGGAGGTCGAATGTGGAACTTTTCCACATTCGACCCTTTCGAATGGTCGAATATGGACTTAGGTTTTGGTCTATATTTATAAATGCATCAGATCCATAAAATGCCCTTATGGATCACCACAATCTCATGTAATACAATACAAGACTCAACCCTAGTCTATTCGACAGTGACGTCCACATAATAGTGCATCAACAAAATTAGCCTTCCATCTTCGACCAATAGCACTAGTCGCAAAACGTGTATCAACAATTCTGTCCATACAGGGGGAGTGCCGGAAGACCCCACTACGACTCATATCTTGCATGAAGGCCCATAAGTGTTTGCGGAAAGGTCATTGTGCATTCTTGGCGCATATGATCGAGAAGAAACTAGAGGAGAGAAGAATCGAAAACATCCCTATCGTTCGGGATTTTCCAGAAGTGTTTCCTGAAGACCTGCTAGGATTTCCACCCCCGAGGCAAGTTGAGTTTCGTATCGATCTCACTCCAGGAGCTGCTCATGTAGCCTGTTCACCTTATCGCTTGGCTCCATATGTGATGCAAGAACTGTCCAACCAGCTGCAAGAGTTGCTCGACAAAGGATTCATCCGACTAAGCTCTTCACCCTGGGGAGCTCCAGTGCTGTTTGTCAAGAAGAAAGATGGATCGTTTCGCATGTGCATTGACTATAGAGAGTTGAACAAGCTTACTGTGAAGAATCGTTACCCACTTCCCAGGATTGAGGATCTGCTCGACCAGTTGCAGGGCTCCAGTTTCTACTCGAAGATTGATCTGAGGTCAGGTTATCACCAGTTGCGCATTCATGAGAAGGACATCCCCAAGACTGCTTTCAGGACGCGGTATGGCCATTATGAGTTTTTGGTTATGCCGTTTAGCTTGACAAACGCGCTGGCTGTGTTCATGGATCTGATGAACAAGATGTGTAAGCCTTACCTCGATAAGTTCATGATCATGTTCATTGACGATATTCTGATCTATTCATGAACTCAAGAGGAACATGAGCAACATTTGAAGGTGATTCTGAATCTACTCAAGGTTGAGAAACTGTATGCCTTGGACACGTGGTGAACGAGAAGGCTATACATGTTTATCCGACCAAGGTAGAAGCGATCAAAAATTGGGCTAGGCCCAGTACCCCAACAGAAGTTCGGCAATTTCTAGGGTTGGCTGAATATTACCGACAATTCATTGAGAATTTTTCAAAGTTAGCCCAGACCCTAACAGACTTGACCCAGAAAGACAAGAAATTCGAATGGGGAGATCAGCAAGAATCAGCTTTTCAGCTGTTGAAGCATAAGCTATGCAGCGCACCGATTCTCTCAATGACAGAGGGAACTGACGATTTCGTTGTCTATTGCGATCCATCCCACCAAGGTTTCGATTGTGTCTTGATGCAGAGAGACAAGGTCATTGCCTATGCCTCTCGACAACTCAAGGTACACGAACGGAACTACACGACCCATGATTTGGAATTGGGTGCAGTAGTGTTCGTGCTCAAGATTTGGAGACACTACCTGTACGGGACTAAGTGTACTATCTTTACCGACCATAAGAGCTTACAGCATATCTTTGACCATAAGGATTTGAACATGCATCAAAGACGATGGGTTAAGCTGCTCAATGATTACGACTGCGAGATCAAGTACCATCCAGGGAAAGCGAATGTTGTGGCTGATGCATTAAGCCGAAAGGAACATGTCAAAATGTTATGAGTTCACTCATTAGGCATGACCATTCATACCGATCTCACTACTCGTATTCGCGAAGCTCAGCAGGAAGCTCTTAAGGACAGTAACATCAGAAGTGAAGCTCTATACAGTCAGGTTAGTCAACTGGAGACAAAGCCTGATGGGACAATGTATTTCTTGATAGAATATGGGTTCCTTTGTATGGAGGATTGCATGATTTGGTTTTAGATGAAGCACACAAGTCCAAGTAATCGATACACCCTGGTGCAGACAAAATATACAAGCACCTCAAAGAGTTCTATTGGTGGCCTAACATTAAGGGTTGTATTGCGGCCTATGTCAAACGTTGCCTAATGTGTTCAAAGGTCAAGGCCGAGTACCAGAAGCCTTTAGGCATGCTTCACCAACCAAAGATTCCTATTTGGAAATGGGATCAGATCTCTATGGACTTCATCACCAAGTTACCGAAGACACCTCGTGGTCATGATGCGATTTGGGTAATTATCGTCCGTCTAACAAAGTCTACACATTTCTTGCCGATCAAAGAAATAGACAAGATGGAGAAATTGTCGAGATTATACATCAAGGAGATTGTGACAAGGCATGGTAGGCCTACCTCCATAATCTCTGATCGTGACAGTCATTTCACTTCAAGGTTTTGGCGATCGTTGCAAGAAACCCTTGGTTCTCGCTTAGACCTAAGCACCGCTTACCATCCCCATACAGATGGACAGAGCGAACGAACCATTCAGACACTGGAAGACATGCTTCATGCGTGTGTAATTGATTTTGGAGGAAATTGGGATACACATTTGCCGTTGATCGAATTTTCCTACAGCAACAGTTATCACACCAGCATCAGAGTTGCTCTTTTCGAAGCGTTGTATGGACGCAAATGTCGATCGCCCATGTGTTGGGCTTAAATAAGGGACAAGAAACTGACAGGTCCTGAGCTCATTCAGGAGATAACCGATAAGATCTTCCAGATCAGGAACAAATTGAAAGCTGCCAGGGACAGGCAGAAGAGTTATGCTGACAGAAGGCGTAAACCCTTAGAGTTCCAGGTGGGCGACAGAGTTCTACTCAAGGTATCTCCATGGAAAGGAGTACCCAGGTTTGCGAAGTGAGGGAAGCTCAATCCCAGATACATAGGTCCATTTGAGATTCTAGCACGAATTGGACAAGTCGCTTACAAGCTCAAGTTGCCCTAAGAACTCAGTAGTGCTCATGATACGTTCCATGTTTCGAATCTCAAGAAGTGTCTTGCTGATGAGTCACTGATTATCCCTCCAGAGGAGATCCACATTGACGATCAACTCCATTTCATAGAGAAGCCACTCGAGATAATAGACTGGAAAGTTCAGAAACTTTGACGCAGTCAAGTCAAGATAGTCAAGGTACATTGGAATTCCAAGCGCGGACCATAGTACACTAAGGAGCGTGAGGATCGGATGAAATGCAAGTACCCACATATCTTCCAAGAGACCACCAGTTCAAATGACCAACACCGAAAATTTCGCGGACGAAATTCCTCTAACAGGGGGAGAATGTGACACCCGTCGAAATCACAGGTCATATCCGTACACTTAGCTACACACACACATTATGCATGACATTACATTTTGCATGTTTCATTACAATTAGGCCACAGAGGGTTCCAACAAGTCAGTCATGATGCTTACAGTCTAGCATTAAACCCACTAGCTGATACAATTTCATAACTAGTCAAATAGTTATCATGAGCTATAGAGAGATCTCACCAAAACCCTAGTTTGGGAAATTCACACAATTGAACATAATATTACAATTGTGATCCAACCTAGGACAAAAAAAATGTCCAAACACAAGGACTGTCCGAACACAATGTCCATATACGACTAGTAATACAACTACTTAAAAATCACACATATATATAGTGCACACAATCATATATTATTTTGTATTACATGGACTTGCACAAAGACCCTTCTTGATATCTAGTTCTTATATGTAATCAAGTATTTATACAAGATGTGTATTGATTTGTTAAAAATATATATATCTATATACACATATATAAGCGACGAAATATATATATATATATATATATATATATGTGTGTGTGTGTGTGTGTGTGTGTGTGTGACTTTCAAAGGTTATGCTCCTACACCTTAAATGAACCATCCTTTCACCCACTAATATTCCACCTTAATTAGTTAAACACTTTACCGCTTATTCATTCCATGATAGTTGACTTGCCAAAAATACACAACCTCCACATACATATGTATATACACGACACATACATGCATATGTGTGTAGTGTTTGTGTCTTCCACTCATGCACAAGTCCCTTCATTACATTCTTACACCAAAGAGGAAAGCATCTTATGACATTTAGGAAATCTTAGTGTTGACGTGTTAACTTACCTCATTTGTAATCCCACACATCCACCCATGATCCTACCAAATCAATCCTAAGACATCGCTAATCAAGAAAACATAATGATTATCACTTATAAAATCCAAGAGAGTTAACTTATCCTAACCTCCCAACACCTTCATTTTTTCGGCCCACACTAACCAAGGAGAACATGCATCCATCACTTCCATAATCTCTTCATAATCTAACCAAAATCACCTTTGTTAGATCCTAAACCAAATATGGAAAGATGTTTTCTTTCACCTTTCCTAAGCCATCATGACTTACCATCCACACTTAGTATATATAGGGCCAAGGTTTAGTGAGTTTAGGGCACCAAAAACAACTAACACAACCCTCCACCTCTCCCTCTCTTTCTCTCGACTCCACCCCCACCACCGAAGACCACCACCACCTCGGCACCCATCACCACCGAACCACCACTCCACCATCAAACCCCACCCCTCTCAACCCTATACACTTAACCAAAGACCACCATTTTCAAGGGATTTTTAGGGGTACAAGGAGCATAACTAAGGTGTACAAGGCCCCTAACTCCCACATTTCTTAGGCACTAGGAGGACACGTAGGTTGATCTCTCTAGCTCTAAGCTCATTAGTTCATATCCAGACACACCAGTAAGGTGAGTTTTTCACGGCCCCTTTTTAGTGTTTTACATTTTTCTAGGGGGGAAACATGTGTACAGTTGTCAGTTACAATCATGACTATTATGTGAACATGAGACATTAAGGTTCGGGATCCATTAAGCCCTTGTGTCATACATCACACCATAACCATTAGCTATGGACTTAGCCATGAAACACCGAAATAGATCTATTGGGTTGACACCTCCACTTTTGGTCAGTCGCTCTGACCGGATGACAGATATCAAAAGAGTGCTTGTATTTCATATTTATTCATTGTCTTAAAAGTACAATGGGCGAGGCATAACATGTCAAGGTTTGGTCATGGGCTCATGTCAGATCACATATTAATTATTGCCCTAGCTAGGCGATCATTTATTCGGTTTTGGATTACATGTCCATTCATTTAAACCCGTGAACTCACCAACTTTGTTTTGACCTTTATTTTTACATGCATGTTTTTCAGGTAACTAGCATGAAGCGTGGAACTTGGGAGGTCGCGTGCGAGCATCATGGGATACCATCTTTTGAACTGTTGTTGTATTGTTTTTAAACATTAACAATTTCCTACAATGGTTTTATTCGAGACAATTTAACTTAATGTTTTGTAAAACTATGTTGTCTTATGGAAGTCCCACTTTTAAATAAATCGATGCTTCTGTGATCTTTTGTGTTTGGAAATCATTTCGGTCGCATCCCGTGTTTCCGCCTTGACGGGGTGTAACAGCGAGTCCTTCCCACTTTGACTTGATGACGATTCCTGCTCCTTGCCTATTGTTTATTGGTTCACTCAATCGTTAGAACCATTTCAATCTTCATAATTTCATTACATATAATGCCTCACGTAAAGCATTTGCATCATACGAGTTCATTGCCTATACTACTTATAGGTCTAACTATACACTGATTTTAATCACTTGTTGGACATTATTATCATTATCCAAATCTTGAAGTTCGTCATTTACCAATTAACGGCTCTAATTCTAGGATCACATACAAACCCACCAATAAATGACTCCATAAAACAGTGTTTGATCCATTTAGGCATTTTATCGATCACTTGGTAGGTGTTTGTTTTACATTAAGACAATAACCAAATTCAAGAGTATCCTAGGCTAATCCATCATCAAAATCATCCAATTCGCATATTGTCCCATCATTTATATAGCAAGTTTCAATAATAAGGTCTACTACATTATCTAAATGTTTGAGATGATGGGTTTCATCTAAATTCATAAAACCCATATTCTCCTTTCAAATATAATTCAACCATTTGACCAAATTCAGGTCTTACATCTGATTACCCATGAATATGGCATCCCTAGGCATTAGGGTAACCCTCAAGACGTGTTAATTTTGACTATTAACTAAAAACTATGGGTGGCAAAATGGGTAGGTTGGGTGGGTTTGGTTGTTGGGTCAGGATGGGTTTAGGTTAGGATGGGTATGGATCAAGATGGGTAGATTAAAAAAATAGGTTAGGATAGGTTGGGTCAGGATGGGTTTGGATATGTATGGGTTTGGGTATAGATGGTTTGGATCAAGATAGTTTCATATTAAAATAGATTAAAATTTTTTTAAAAAAATAAAACAATAAAAAAAATTAAAAAGTAAATAAAAAAACAAAAATAAAATTAAATATAAAATTTTTTGGATCTGAAATATTTCATTTTGAACCGGACCGGTTCGACTCTACCGGGCTGGATAACAACCCGGACCGTTACGACCCGGCCGGGCCGACTAACGACCAGAACTGTATCGACCTGACCTGTCCCGTAGCGACCCGGACCGTTTCAACCCGGTCGGGCCCGGTAACGACCCAGGCCGTTTCGACCCGACAGGACCGGTAGCGACCCAGACCGTTTCGACCCGACCGGGCCCGGTAACGACCCAGACCGTTTCAACTTGACCCATCCCGTAGCGACCCGGATTGTTTTGACCCAGCCGGGCCCGGTAGCGACCCGGACCGTTTCGACCCGCCCGGGCCCGGTAGCGACCCGGATCGTTTCGACCCGGTCGGGCCCGGTAGCGACCCGAACCGTTTCGACCCGACGGTACCGGTAACGACCCCGACCGTTTCGACCCGACCGGGCCCGGTAACGACCCGGACCATTTCGACCCAACCGGGCCCGGTAACGACCCGGACCATTTCGACCTGACCCGTCCCGTAGCGACCCGGATTGTTTCGACCCGGCCGGGCCTGTAACGGCCCAGACCGTTTCGACCTGGCCGGCCCTGTAACGACGCGGGTCGTTTTGACCCGACGGGATCGGTAGCGGCCCAGACCGTTTCAACCCGACCGGGCCTGGTAACGACCCGGACCATTTCAACCTGACCCGTCCGGTAGCGACCCAGACCGTTTCAACCCGACCGGGCCCTGTAACGACCCAGACCGTTTCAACCTGACCCGTTCCGTATCGACCCGGACAATTTCGTCCCGGCCGGGCCCGGTAGCGACGCAGACCGTTTTGACCCGACCGGGCCCGATAACGACCCAGACCGTTTCAACCTGACCCGTACTGTTTCGACCCGACCGGGCCCGTTAGCCACCCGGACCGTTTTGGCCTGACCGATCCCGTTTGCAACCTGGACCGTTTCGACCCGACCGGGCCTGTCAACGACCAGAACATTTCGAACTGAATGGGCCGGTCAACAACCCAGACCGTTTGGACTCGATTAAGCCTGCTAATGACTCGAATCGTTTCGATGAGGTTGGTCTCGTTAACGATTCGTGTTGTTTCGACACGGTCGTCCGTTAACGACCCAAACGGTTTCAAACCGACTTGGTATCAACAAATGCAAAAGATATAATTTTTTGTTTTTAGTGACATTGATTTCTATGAAGCAATGCTTTTGGTGTTGGGTGAGTTTTAATTCAGATTTGTATATGATTATCTAAAAATACCCATCCTGACCCATTTATTTTTTTTGACATACCCATCCTGACCCACTTACTTATTTCCTACAATTAAAATTACCCATCCTAACCCCCTTGAAAATTATACTAAACCCATTTTAACCCACAAGGTCAAAATTTAAACCCAAAACAACCCAAACTCAACTAGATGGGTTGAAATTGCCAGGTCTACTAAAAACCCATCAAATTCAACATTCACATGATCATAACACTGTGTTCCTGAGTTTCATTAAAGGATGGAAAAGAAATGATCCCCCTCCTCTTCCCTTCTCTCCAATTCCTTCCAAATTGGAAAGATTAAAAATCACACTAAAATCCTCTTTATTATTCCTCTCATTCCCTCCCTTTCCCTCCTACAAAAAACTCTGGAACACATTTTTTTCCCACTTCCTTCCCAATCCTTTCTCTTCCATCCTTTAATGAAACTCTTGAACAGAGTGTAAATAATCATCGTAAGATTACAATCAAGGGTTACCTTAGGGTTTGCTAGACTTTAGGTGACAATTTCCACCCAATGCATGCGATTAAACTTTTGATTTGCCTTAGATGGAGCTGAATTAGTAGGTTGAAGATTATGTGTGTTTGTTCTTGGTGTGAGGGGCGATTTCCAGAAGATAGAAATGGTCTCCTCTTTGTTTTGTCTATAAAACATACACTAGCTATCATATGTTTCCCCATGTAGTCCCTCCAATATTGTTATGTTTATTATTATGGCCAAAAACTAGATTTATCAATTCACTAGATTTTCTCACTATCTAACTATAATAATTTATTAAGTTTCTAGCATATGGCTTGGTTTAAACCAAATTAGCCCCAACCCCGAGCCATTTGATCATCACATATGAGATTTCCCTCTTTTATCTATTATTTTATTCTAAAGAATTTTGGAGCGTTACACTGGTTCGTTGAACGATTTAAATATTCTTAATCAATCACCAATTTTCAGCGAGTTTATAAATAGTGTTGCAGCAAAAGGAATTTTTTTTCTTGTAAATGGTGTCGAATACAAGTACGGGTATTATCTAATGGATGGAATTTACCTTGAGTATGTTGTGTTCATAAAATCTTTTACATGAAATACTACGTTAGACGAAAAGAGATCAAAGTTTAACAAAGCTCAAATGGCGGTTCAGAAAGACATCGAGCGAGCTTTTGGTGTTTTGCAAAAATGATGGCGCATTTCAGCCATGCGATGTCGATTGTGGGAAAACCCAGAAATAATAATGAGATGTACGCGTGTGTTATTTTATACAACATGATTTTAGAAAACGAATGACGTGCAATATGCGAGTACTTTCACGATGAGAAGCAATCAAATAACGCAGACATTATTGATGAAGAGAGAACATTAAACACATATGAAATCAAGAATAGCCAAACACATTACAACCTTCGAGTGGATTTGGTTGAACATATTTGGAGGGTTCCGAGATATAATGCCGATGACAATAACAATGGCGATAACGATGATGATAATTAAAAATATGTGATGTAGTAGTTTTATTTTTATTTGATGTACTTTTATCTTTCTTTTTTATGTATTTTTTGATACAATCGTCATTGTCTTTTATAAATTTTAATTTTAAATTTAATAAAACATAAATGTCTTTTTTTTTATAAATTTAATTCATCCCACCCCCACCCCATTTTTTTGGTTTGAACCAACTTATGACACGTAACAAGCCAAGCCCCCACTCACAAATCCCAGTACTATAATTACTTTGCTCTTGATTCATTCAATCTCATTATAGCAATCTTAAAGATCTATCTAACCCAAGTGAGAGGTTATGGAAGGCCAGGAATGAGAAGGTTTTTAACGGTGTGCAAGTCAAGAGTTCTCAGGTCATTGCGGATGTTAAATCCATTAGTTTGTTGTGGTTTAACAGTAGGGTCAAGGATAGTAGGATTTTATGGAAGGATTGGAGTCGTTTTTCTTTTGATGTAATGTAAAGATTGTATTTGGTTTTCCCTTGTCTATCTCTTCCTTGGAGATAGGCAGTTTGGGTGGTTTTTAATGAAATTTGCTCTTAAAAAAAAAAAAAAAAAATCTAACCCAAGTGAGAACAAATAACATGGGCCACAAACGACAAAATCATATTACAAAGAATAAAAGCAAAGAACCAATCATAACTAGACAACACATCCTTCCAAAACCACTGTTTTCATCAAAAGAACCATACCAACTACCCTCTCTCCCTCCCTCACTCTAACACATACAGATTTCAACAAATAATGAAGATACACCAAAATAGAAACTAAAACATTCTTCTCCTTCTTTTTCATTCCTTGCAAAACATACACACAAGTCTTGTTGGTTTTCTATAAAATCCTAGAAAAATAACAAACTAACAACTACTTACCATAATCATCAAGATCCAGATCAAGGTATCATTGTTCTGACACAAAACACAAAAGAAGAAAGCAAACTAAACTTGAAAAACTTGTTCATCCTTTTAGGGTTACCTGTTTAGATCAAGTTTTTATCTCGTTGTTGTTTTTGTTGTTTCTTTTTAGGGTTTTGAAAAAGAAAATGGGGAGAGGGAGGGTACAGTTGAAGAGGATTGAGAACAAGCTTAGCAGACAGGTGACATTCTCCAAAAGAAGAACAGGCTTGTTGAAGAAAGCTCATGAGATCTCTGTGTTATGTGATGCTGATATTGCTCTTATTATTTTCTCTCCTAGAGGCAAACTCTTTGAGTACTCCACTCGCTCCAGGTCCATCTTCTTCTACTTTAAATTTTAATTTACTTTTTGTTTCTTGTTTATTTCCTCATACACAATCTTCACTAAAAAAAACACTTATTTTAGAGTTTTCATCTTTGTTTTTTCACTTTTTTTGTTTGTTTTTTGGTTCTACCATTGAGTTCAAGGGTTACTGTGTGTTTGTGTGTGTGATGAAGTACAAATACAACTTCATTGACTTGCTATTTTTTTTTGTTTCTTTTGCATTAATCTATGTGTTTGTCTTCCTATCTAGTTTCATTCCAACTTTGAGTATCATAAATTAATCTTGTTGTTTCTGGGGGCGTTTACTTTCATTTGTACTTAACTTAAGTAACCGTCAGTAATATTGACATGAAAAGCATATCTTATCTTTGTTGTACGGGAGTGAGGTATATGCTGAGAGGGAAAATATAAGAAATAAATGATAGCCTAAAAACACTGATTTCAAAGATTTGAACACTCTAGTTAGTTGTTTTATACATGCAACTTCTAGATCAAAAGAAGTTTCTAAACTTTATCATAAATTTAATAAAAATATATAATCAAATGCATAAAAGTTATGGAACACCAATAAATTTGAGTATGTACAAGATAAAGGTATAGATAAGATTTCTTTTGTTTTGTAGGAGGCAAATATTTAAAAACTAAATGGGGGGTTTGAAAAGGAAAAATTACACAAATAAGCGATGCTGACCAACACATTTTCAAACTAGAAATAGTTTTTTTTTCTTTAATTCTCCGAGTTTTTTCATTGAAAATAACATCAAAATAGTAGGTAAACAGACACAAACTATGACGCCACCCCTTTCTGTATGACGAACCATAGTCTACTGAAAACAAACCCTTGCCTCCGGAGGCGAGACATTACTATGTATAACACCTGGTCAAAAAACGGATAACTTTTGGAACCAAAGACTCAAAGGTATCAAAAGCCAGGAGGACGAATGCGTGTTGGTTATCTTCACAGGCTTTATCATGTTTTTTCGCTTTCTTCGTCTCTGCCATTTGCACTGCATGCCCTGCTACAAACCCATTGTCTCTCAAACCAGCTAGAGGGGATACTCCTGTTAAGTCAACACAAGCGTGTTTTCCCCCAGCCCACCTAAAGACAAGCAAATCCGTTGGTCGCAAGGTGGATCTCCCTTTCGCGGGGTCCAACGGAAAGTTCAGATGAGCCTCCTTCTTGGCTGATATCCCTGCTCTTCTTAAAATGTTCCAAAGAACGTCCCGTGCTTATCCAAGCAGGCCTTACAACAAATCGGCCAGACTTCGTCTTCAGGGTAGATGGGGAACATCAACCGGTATTTAAGAATGGTCCTATACTCAACCGCCGACATGCTTTGACCCAAACCATCAATCGGGATAACAGTCAGAAAATCTTGGGCATGGGGCCCTTGCAAACATTCAATAACCGCCTTTTGACGTGTGGACAGACCAAATACTTCACCCAGGCTCTAAGCGATTTTGCCAAGGAGGGTATTCACCAAAGTTTTATGAGGCTTTCGGCGGTGTCCTTATAAAAAAAATGCCAACATCAAAGCCTAGGAGAGAGTAATTTAGTATGTCGAGGGCCTAAACGTAATCCGAGTTCATGCCGCCAAAGTTTTTTATTATTATTTTCACAAGTGTTTGACCAATAACTAAGCGACAATGGTTGATAGCTAGGTCACATCCGCTACTATTTCTGGCTGAGAATTGTAGTGTTCATTTGTGTGACCTCAAACCAGCCTACCAAGTATTGACACGTGGTCACATGACGACTAATTAGTCGGCCTATCCAAGTCAACAACTGGCATAACTAGTCGACACACGATGACCACTTGACAACTCAACTAGTCAGCCATGTATTTATTTCAGCTAGCCACGTAGGTTTTCATAGCTAGATTTCAAAAACAAGATCTAGCTAAGGTAACTAGCATGAAGTGTAAGACGAGTCGTATAGAGTTGGATGAGCCAAAATTTTATCGTGCATGGCCAGCTACTCCAATCATCATACTGAGAGGCACAAATGACTAGCTTGTTGAATGTTGCTTAGAATGGCAGCTAATCAGGCGTCCACGGTCACTACCTAGGGGTGGTTATCACACTAGGGGTGTTCTTCAAGTTATTTATCTGGTTTTGGGTTTTCAGGTTGGGTTGTTCGTGTTTTTTTCTAAGAAAAGTGACCTGGTAACCAAACCATTTAAAGTGTGGGTTGGTCAGGTTGGGGTTATTGAGTTTCGGATTAGTTCGGTCAGGTTGTTCGGTTTTCGGGTTTAGATAAACAACAACAACAACAATCGAACCTAGTAAATCCCATCAATTGCAAAAACTATTAATAGGGTCTGGGGGTGGGATGTAGGCAAACCTTACCTCTATTCCTAGAAATAGAGAGGCTGCTTCCAGAGAGACCCCCAACCCGATAACACACAAGAGACACATGACTAAAAAGAGGTAGAAAGCTACCAAATATCACACACTGATGATAGGATAACGTAGTCGACAAAATAATAATAATAATAATAATAATAATAATAATAAATAATAATAATAAATAATAATAATAATCAACATATGCACAGGAAGACACTCTCGAGAACAGGTGCCCTAAAGTGTAGGAAGGTCTAAGCCCGTAAGACCTGATTAAAGCACTACTTAGCCATCTCCTAAAACTCTTTAACCTTAATCATATGCCTTCGCGAATTCCTATTCTGGACCATGTCTTCATAGAGGTGCAAATCTATTAAATCATGTCGAATTTATTCGTCCCAAGTCAACTTAGGTCTATCTTCTACTCCCCACTCCCTCCACAGTGAGGGTTTCCACTGCTTTAACTGGGGCCTTCGCAGACCTCCTCTTCACATGCCCAAACCATCTTAATCTCCCATCTTTTATCTTATCCAAAATACTACTTACTCCTAATCTTTCCCTAATAACCTCATTCCTAATTCGGTCTAACCTTGTGTGCCTACATATCCACCTTAGCATCCTCATATCTGCTACCTCCATCATGCGTGCTTGCGTCTTCTTGATGGCCTAACAATCTGTCCCTATAGCATAGCAGGTCTGACCGCAACCCTATAAAATTTCCCTTTTAACTTAATAGGGAACCTTTTGAACCTTTTCAGGTTTATATGTAACATGAAAAATCTTTTCTTTCTTTTGTAAAATGTCATCAAAAGTCATCATGTTATTTATAAAAGGGGTAACTTTGTAGAAATGTAACCAAGTTTGCTAACTGTGCCAATTAAGTCATTCAAACTTTTTTTGTCTCTCTAAAGTCACTCAAGTTTCATTTATTGTTTCAATACTATGTAATTATCAGGTTTACAGGTTAAAGTGATGATGTGTCAGGTTTTAATATTTTTTAATAAATTTTTTAAATGTGTAAAATTTAAAATAATATATATATTTTTTTGAAATCTTCATTTTATAAAACTCACCTAATAAAAATAATATTCACATAAGCATTAAAATGAAAGAACAAAAAAGAAAAAAAAAAGAAGGTGACCTGATGACCTGGTAATTACATAGTATTAGAACAATAAATGAAACTTGAATGACTTTAGAGAGACAAAAAAAGTTTGAGTGACTTAATTAGAACACCAAGCAAACTTGGTTACATTTTTGTGGCATTATTTGAAAACCTTATATATAGTAGTGTTTAAAAGTCCTAAAACTTGATGTTTAAGATGCCAATGACTTTAAACTTAAATGTATCTTTAAAGAAAGACATTAAATGTTCGGGTTTAATTGCTGTGTAGAGGTGTTGGGATTTTGGTTGGGAAAAAGTGATCCGATGTTCGATCCATTTAAGGTTCAGGTTGGTCGGGTTTTAATTATTCGGGTTCAGGTTTTTCGGGTAATCTCTAATTCAGGTTCGGGTGGCTTCTGATTTGGGTCGGGTTTCGAATAAAATGAACAGCCCTACATCACACCCATCATTAACTTTTTATTTTGTTTCTAAATAAACTAAACAAACATTTTATAAATTTAAATAAAAAAAAGTATAATAAAAGTTAAAAATCGACAACATTAAAAGAAAAACCTAGAAGTTATGGACCCAACCCCACTTCTTACAAATTCCCCATTTTCTTTTAATGAGGATCGACTTATATGGTTCTTCAACGTTTTCATGCAATTCCTTCATAACCTTCAAATCTTTTTTATTTTAACCGAGAAATCAGCCTTGTTCAACGAAAGTCAACATTGTTCAACAAAAGTCAAACTCGGTTAATGAAAGTCAAACTCGATCAATGAAAGTCAAACTCGATCAAAAAAAGGCAAACTTTGGTAAAAGACATTCAACTATGGTCAAAAAAAGTCAACTAAGTGTAAGAAGGGCAGGTGTATGAAAATTTTCACAAGTCTCTTACACCTGAAAGTGTTCACATGTATGAGCTCATGAGCTTGAAGGTTTTTCACAAGTATGAGCTCCTGAGCCTGAAGGTTTCCACAAGTATGAGCTCCTACGCCTAAAAGTTCCTACGCCTGAAGGTGCTCACTCGTATTAGCTCCTAAGCCTAAAGATGTTCACACGTATGAGCTCCTACGCCTGAAGATGTTCACACGTATGAGTCTCTGACGCCTGCAAGATTCTCCTACGCCTGAAAGATGCACATACGCCTGATAAGATGCTCATCCGCCTGAACTGCGGATTTTCCTTGTTTTTGACGAAAATGAAGGTTTTCAAAGCTTGAAGTACAAGTTTTTTTATATGGACTTGTTTGTATCAATCAAATGATCAGGTTTTGTGCGGGATTGAGTTCTGAGCACGTATATATATGCTACCAAAAACCACATCAAAACACGAATTCTAATCCAAATCAATCAATAACCATTAAGAACAAACTTACGAGTTTTTCACCAAAAATCTCAGATCTAATTCATTTTGTTGAAAATTTGATACAGATCTATCCAAAATCAGTTTCTAAACATGTTTCTGCAATCAAATCAACAATCAAAACATTAAACTCAATCCAAAATCCCTTAAAACAATATTTAAAGCTTGAAATGGGTCAAAATGGGTTTTCAAACAAAAACATGAACAATTGCTTCAAAAATTCAAATCTGATGCTAAGCCATTCTAACAACACGCGAGGTATGAGCAAAGCTCTGATACCACTTGTAGGATCAACACAAGATTTGATGATACCGTGAGCGTATAATCGAATCCAAATGCAGAATCAATGGATCAATTGTTGTTAGATATGAGATATGATTGTAGAAAAGTATGGAAATGAAAAACACATACAAACACACTCAAAATTGGGCAGCTCTTCGTTAAGGGTTTTTAGCAAAAGTTAAAAAAAGTTGGGCAAAGGGGTTTTATTTATAGCAAAACTCCCTACGCCTAGAGCTTTCCAGGCGTAGGGGCTCATACGCCTGAGGTTTCCAGGCGTATGTGATGATCCGATCATCATGGGTCATGCAAAACCTAAATAACCTATGTAGTTAGGGTAAATAGTGTATCGAATCCAATGAGTGTGTGGTTAGTGAATATTGTTTAGTTGATTGGAAAAATATTGCTTATGAAGATGCTATGTGACTTATGAAGATTGCACTTTGTTCATTTAAGAAATTCAGTTGAAAGGAGTTTTGATTTATAAGAAGTGAAATAGAAATGTAATAGAAATAGTAGGAAACAAACTAGATTGTGAGCAATTAATTAAAAAGACCACACCTAGGTTTCAACAAATGAAATCTAAGTCTATCACAAATTGGTCAAATAATTATGATGCAATTGGTGTTAACAGATTGATTGTTCAATAGGTTTAGGTATCAAGAATCATCAACTTTCAAAGATGGACAATAATATACTTCATTACACTAGAACATACAACCCTATGTTTGTGTTAAAGCAAGAAACCATGTTCATGACATTAGAAATTGGCACAAGATCAATTAGCTAAAATGGCTTCAACATAAGATTAATCAAGATTTAACACAATAGTTCAAACACACAATTACACAATTAAAAGTTTAAGAAATACCCAAATGTTAAGCCCTAGAACTTCAATTGTTTACTCCCAAGTGTGATACAAATGTTTAGCCAAGCATGGCCATGAAATTATTCAAGCGATGTGTTCTTTGGTCTTCAATCTTCCCTAGAATGGTGGAAAAATGATTCTATGATGGGTTGCAATGATTGGGGTTTATTCCAAATGATGAAGGACTTGTTTTCTGGTCAAAGGAATTGATTTTTTATTAATTCCCCTCGTAACCCCCGTCATAACTCGTGCAATTAAGAGCTTGAATTTGAAATCAGCAGCATTTGGCGTATCCTACGCCAATTTTGGCGTAGGTTATGCTAGCACCAGATTGCCTTAGCTATTTTCTGCTGCCCTACGCGACTAGTAGCTGAAATTCCGGTTTTCTTTATAACTTTTTCGTTTCAACTCCGTTTTACTCCGTTTTTGCGGCTACGTCTTCTTTTCAGTCCTCTTTCATGACATACAAAAATATATTAATTTCCCCTCCATATAAATTCTCAAAAACACATTAAATCTTCGTTCTTTGCTCCTGGTTGCTCGTTTCTTGCACCCGGTTCCTCCTAACTTCAATCCAATGCATCATTTAACTTCCAAAGTTGCACCTTTTCATGTCAATGCCTGAAAATGATAAAACCCATCAACGTAGTGCTATTCCACAATCTTTGATATATTAATTACCCATTTTGGCTTTGTTAACTCTCGTGCTTTTACCAACCCATCACATCCTCACACTTGAGCTTTGCTTGTCCTCAAGAAAATTGTTTATTGCAAGCCGACTTGAAATATATATATATATATATATTATCATTCCAATTTCTTTGTCGATTCTCAAATGCAGTTCCTAGTCATATCCTAACTCACAAGACTTACGCCTCTCAGTAGATTTACATTCCAAAGGTTTAAATAAAGCTCAAATTTGTAAAACAAGAAATTGCCTAGCCAAATCCAACTAAGCTCCAAGTTCACATTTCTGCACACCCCTCACAATAGATCACTCCTCTCGGTTTCAAAGTCATAAATAATCGCTCAATGACCGAGATACATGCTTGTTTTAGTATGTTTGACAGACAATCATGCATCACACAAAAGTAGGCACACATCTTAAGGATTTATGGGTTTTGGGCTTAGGTAAAGGTGGGGAATTTTTAGGCTAACAAATGGCTAAACACAAACATATACAAACCAATTGATTATTTCTCAAACTAAGAACAAAATTATGGGGGTTTTTTTCGTGCCTTTCTTCATGTTTTTTTTATAATTCTAAGGTGTTGGCACATTCTTGATTTGAACCCATGTATTCTTCTAGCTCTTTATAATGTGGCTACCTTTTCAAGTTTTTTTTTTTTTTTTTGGTAAGATATCACACTTGACAATTGGTTTGCTTAACATACACTATTGGTTTCACAAATGAAAAACACAATTAGGCTCAACATGGGTGACTAAGGGATAACTATGGATGGATGAAGACACACAATGATGGGGAAATACACAATGGAATCCTAAATGCCTTTATCATTCATGAACCTATTACTCTCATGGTGTTAGCACGCATTAAATCTGTCAAATTCTCAAACAAGCAATGTATAGGCCTATTCTCAATCAAATGATCATTATATAATTTATTTTTGGGGAGTAAGGCTCAAGATCTCACTAGCAAATGAAAGGGAATTGGTTACCGATGTGCGAAAAATGTTATACTCTTCACTTGTCTTTTCTAACTAGGCAACTCATACTTTTCTTTAAAAACAACATTTGGAAAAACACATCAAGGAACTTAAAGAGTTTATGACCATGACTAGGGATCGACATTCATGATTCAACAATCAAATGGAACTAAAAAAAATTTTGTCGGTTTCACAACACTCAAATAACACTTAAGGACATGCATTTTTCAGAATTGTGTATTTTTCTCCCCTCCCTACACTTTAGAACAAACATTGTCCTCAATGTAAAAAAATTGAAAGGTGATACTTATTAAAAGATTTATTCTGAAAAAGCTATGTGAAGGTTGTGATCGATCAATCCCCAAAAATTCAATTCCCTACTACTTAAGATAAACAACACTTCAAGATACGATAATTAAGGGAATTGGATGCACCTGATTAACAACTGGTGGTGCACACTCTTCAGTTTCCTCTCAACCCATTTACAGGCTCCTTTCTTCTCTTGCTTGTTACCTACAATTAATCTCATCTTTCCCTTCGACATCAAACCATAAAACAAATGAAGTAACAAAGGATTTACAAAATCTCCCATTTTATTCAAACATTAACATAAAAACAAAAACAAACACATGACAATGCACACATAACTCACGCACACTCACAAAACACTCAAACATAAATAAAAATGATCATGCTCACACGAATAATATTAGAAGGGAAAGAATACATGGACTAGATCAACAGGTTGCCTCCCGGAAGCGCTAAGTTTATGGGTCTTTAGCCGGACCACACCTGCTTTGTCTCTCATGGTGGTTTAAGTGAGCATTTTCCTAGCGAGTTACCAAGATAAGCTCGGTAGTTTACCTTCCACGGCCCAATCTGTTCATTCTCCTTCAACTTGTCTATCAAATCCAAGCATGAAGGTTTTATCCCACATTTTCCTACCGAGTTTCCAACATACACTTGGTAGTTCACATGCCAAATCCACAATTGCCTCCCAATTATTGGCATGAGAATTGGATGATTCTTGTTGTGGGGCCATTTTACAATAAATTTCCCAATGTCCTCCCAGCTCACCTTCCTCTTCTTCATCTTTAAACCTTCATCCTCTACTTTGTTGGGTGCCATAATCAACACGGGATGAGATTTGTGAGAAACTTTCACCTTAGCCACCAGATCTACATGAGATGCTAAGTCTTTAGTTAGGTTTAACCATTGAGAAAGACTTGCAGTATCTTCATCTATATCAGCATCTACCATAATACCATAGGCCAAATTGTTTTTCTCACACTTAAGTTGGAAAAATTCCCCAGCTAGTTGATGAACTTGCTTTGCCAAAGCTTCATTCTCTTTTTATCTCCTTGATGTCACTTTTAAACTCTTTGACCACGTTCATTAATGCATCCAACTTTGACCCCAAAAAGTCATTTCCACAACTTTGATTGTTTGAGGACCCTCCTTGGTTGTAACTACATTGATAATTGTTATCTTTGTTGTCGTACCATTGGCCACCACCTTGATTGTAGTTATTTCTTTGGTAGCTTGTTTGGTTACCCCCTTGGCAGTTTTGATATTGTTGCATCCTTTGGCTAAATGAACTCCCTTGATACATGTTATTTAACCTATAATAGTCTTGGGAGTTTGAAAAGCGTGGCTAATGATGTGAAGAAGATAAATGTGAATCCAAGGAGCGTGTGGTTAGTGAATATTGTTTAGTTGATTGGAAAAATATTGCTTATGAGGATGCTATGTGACTTATGAAGATTGCACTTTGTTCATTTAAAAAATTCAGTTGAAAGGAGTTTTGATTTATAAAATTTGAAATAGAAATGTAATAGAAATAGTAGAAAACACATTAGATTGTAAGCAATTAATTAAAAATACCACACCTAGGTTTCAACAAATGAAGTCTAAGGTTATCACAAATGGGTCAAATAATTATGATGCAATTGGTGTTTACATATTGATTGTTCAATAGGTTTAGGTATAAAGAATCATCAACATTCAAAGATGGACAATAATATACTTCATTACACTAGAATATACAACCCTATGTTTGTGTTAAAGCAAGAAACCATGTTCCTGACATTAGAAATTGGCACAAGATCAATTAGCTAAAATGGCTTCAACATAAGATTAATCACGATTTAACACAATAGTTCAAACACGCAATTACACAATTAAAAGTTTAAGAAATACCAAAATGTTAAACTCTAGAACTTCAATTGTTTACTCCCAAGTGTGATACAAATGTTTAGCCAAGCATGGCCATGAAATTCTTCAAGTGATGTGTTCTTTGGTCTTCAATCTTCCCTAGAATGATGGAAAAATGATTCTATGATGGGTTGGAATGATTGGGGTTTATTCCAAATGATGGACTTGTTTTCTGGTCAAAGGAATTGATTTTTATTAATTCCCCTCGTAACCCCCGTCATAATTCGTGCAATTAAGAGCTTGAATATGAAATCAGCAGAATTTGGCGTATCCTACGCCACTTTTGGCGTAGCATACGCCAATTTTGGCGTAGGTTATGCCAGCACCAGATTGCCTTAGCTATTTTCTGCTGCCCTACACGACTAGTTGCTGAAATTCCGGTTTTCTTTATAACTTTTTCGTTTCAACTCCGTTTTTGCGGCTACATCTTCGTTTTTCAATCCTCTTTCATGACATACAAAAATATATTAAGTTCCACTCCATATAAATTCTCAAAAACACGTTAAATCTTCGTTCTTTGCTCTCGGTTGCTCGTTTCTTGCACCCTGTTCCTCCTAGCTTCAATCCAATGCATCATTTAACTTCCAAAATTGCACCTTTTCATGTCAATGCCTAAAAATCATAAAACCCATCAACGTAGTGCTATTCCACAATCTTTGATATATTAATTACCCATTTTGGCTTTGTTAACTCTGCTTTTACCTCTTAGTCAAGGTCAATGCTGAATTTTAGTTAGTCAAAGTCAATGCTTCTTGTACATAATTGTGTTTCCTTTCTATCCGATTGTATAGTCCCTATATAATGTGTTAGATCAGTATGCTCTTTGAAGGTTTACTTGCCTGTGAACACTTATGTGTTTACAAGTTTAATCAGATTTGCACAGCGGAATAAGTATATAATGTTTCACTATCAACAGGAGTTATTATTCCCCCTGGATGTTTGCAAACTAAAGACAAGTTAATGAGAATCTATGTATTGAATGTGAATGACAATAAATACTCAAATAGATTCTCAGTTAATGAAATGGAAATAACAATAATAAGCTTTGAAGGATTTCAGTTTTCAATTTAAAATCAATGTCTAAAACAGAGGGATGAACCCATCTATTTATAGACTTATAAATGCATGAACCTTGTTACAACAGCAAGTCTGCAACAAGTTGCAGTCTTGGAACTTGTACAAAAAGATAAAGTAATAATAAACAATTAAACTACTGAAACATAAGGGCGGTGGAAAGATTCTATTACAAGTGCTAATGAATGACAAACTACTGATGAGTAGTTTGTCTTTAGTAGTTCTTCAGTAGACTTGTCTGGTTTGACTTCAGAACTTCTGATATATCTTCTTCAGTACTTGTTGAATCCTTCTTTAGTACTTGTGTCTTTTTTCTTCAGTAGTTCTATACTTAGAATAATTTGCAGAAGAATGAATTAGACTAAGGTTTGCAAAAGTGGTTTCCTCAATCCTTTCTATCCTTACATAATGGGCAATGTTATTCAATACAAAATCGTTTAGAATTCAAATATTTTTTTGGTATAAGAGCTTCGGTTCTATACCTAAGCTCTCTACCCTATCTTTCTTCCCTGCCAACCCTTCTTTTTTTTTCTGATCTGGTCGAACTCATCCTGATTTCGATCAGTTTTCTGTTACAAACACACTCTTTCAGCCTATTCAATCGTCAAACATGACTAAAACTGCTTCGGCCCCATCACATGTCCCGGTCCATTTTACTGCTTCGGGCCAATATTCCTCTCCTCAGTTCAGACCACAACCTTATGGGTATGATGCTCTAAGTCCAACTAATTTAAGTGACGCTTTTTCTAACATACAGATGAATCTGAACAATTCCTGGACTAATGACATTATGGATACTGGGGCAGGCTCCCATTCGACAAGAGATCCAGGTAAAATTTTAATTCCCAATCCTTGTTCTGTAAATAGGTCAATTATGGTCGGTAATGGCACTTGTAGTCCAATTAAAAGCACGGGCACTGGCTTTCACCCTTTTCCAAACCGAACATATATTTTACCAAATGTCCTTTACAGCCCCCAAATAATTCGAAACCTTATTTCTGTACGACGTTTTACTCGAGTACCGGGGACCTCTATCCTTTCACTCCACCTGAACTACCTCCACAAGCATGTTTTCTTTCCACACCATCACTACCTTGGCACAAGCATCTCGACCACCCCGGGAATCAAGTTTTAAGTTTATTACGTCGTACTTTTAATTTTCATTGTAATAAAGACACTTTGTCTCATGTTTGCAACTCATGTTAGCTTTCAAATAGTAAACGTTTACCTTTCTCAATTTCTAATTCTTTTACTTTCGCACCATTTGACATTATCCACTGTGATTTATGGACCTCCCCGGTCTCGAGCAAAACCGGTTATAAATATTACATGGTGCTCGTTGACAATTTCTCCCATTTTGTTTGGGTTTACCCACTAAAATTCAAATCTAAGGCCTTTCCCACTTTTGCTAAATTCCACAAACTAATCCTTACACAATTTCAACGAAAAATTAAAACCTTTCAATGTGACCTTGGGGGCGAATTCGATAACCATGCATTCAAAAGCTTTGCCACTCACCATGGCTTAGTATTTCGCTTTTCATGCCCCCAAACATCCTCCCAAAACGGCCGGGCCGAGCGCATGATTCGTCGTCTCAACGAAATCATACGCACTTTCCTAAACCATGCAAACCTACCACCTACATTTTGGGTCGAAGCCCTTCACACCGCCTCATACCTTCATAACATTTTACCCACCAAAAGATTAAACTTTTACACCCCTACCTTTGCCCTTTACCTGCGCCACCCCGATTACGACCATTTGCGCGTTTTCGGATGTGCCTGCTACCCAAATACATCCGCAACCCAACCCCATAAACTTCACCCTCGAGCCATCCATTGCATTTTCGTCAGGTATCCTCCAGATTTCCGAGGATACAGATGCTTCGACCCCACTACTGGAAAGGTTCACATTTCGCGTCATGTTACATTTGACGAACACACATTTCCTTATACCATACCACAACCACCCACCACATACTATTTCCTTGATGACGCACCTCCTCCAGGCTTTACTTTCATCCCACCTACCCCCACACGATCATCACCTACCACCCCTTACCCTATAACCTACAGTCGACGCCCTCGCCCTCCAATTGTTTCAACTGTCCCCCCACTTACGGCCTCGGCCCCTACCCAACCACCTCCTTCTATTGCCCCCTACCTGGCCCACATCCCACGGGTCCAAACCAAACTGACCCACCACCCACTAATCACCATCCCATGACCACGCGGTCCAAAGCCCGTTCTACACCCATCCATCTCACTCCCAATACCATCTCACCCGTTCCCAAGTCTTATGTCAAGGCCTTTGATGATTTTAATTGGTTATGTGCTATGAGGACCGAATTTACTGCATTATAGGATAACGAAACTTGGGAATTAATCCCTATACCGATAGACCGCCCTGTTATACGTTGCATGTGGCTTTTTCGACATAAGTTTCGGTCTGACGGTTCTTTGGAATGTTATAAAGCCCGTTTGGTTGTCAACAGGAATTCTCAGACTGTTGGGATTGATTGTGAGGACACGTTCAGTCCAGTTGTTAAACCGGCTGCTATCAGGACTGTTTTATCTCTGGCAGTCACCAGGTCTTGGCCGATTCATCAACTAGATGTCAAAAATGCTTTCTTACACGGACATCTTAATGAGACGGTTTATATGCACCAGCCCTCGGGATTTGTTGATAAGCAGCATCCTCACTTTGTGTGCAGACTTAAAAATTCTTTATACGGTCTAAAACAGGCACCACGAGCATGGTATACACAGTTTGCCACTTTTATCACGTCTCAGGGGTTTACTAGCAGCTCGTGTGATCACTCCCTATTCGTGTATCAGCGGGATCCTGCTAATATTGCTTATTTATTGCTTTATGTGAATGATATTGTGTTAACTGCCTCTAATGACCATTTGCTTCATGATATTATTCGCAAACTCTCACAAGAGTTTGCAATGACCGACTTGGGCCGTCTACATCATTTTCTTGGCATAAAAGTCGACCAACTTTCTACAGGTCTCTTTTTATCACAGCATCAGTATGCTAAGGAAATCATTGCTCGTGCTAACATGACTGCTTGCAAGCCATGTAACACGCCTGTGGATCTATCATCCAAATTCAGTGCATCTGATGGTCCTCCTGTTTCGGATCCTACATTATACCGCAATCTTGCAGGAGCGTTACAGTACCCGACGTTTACTTGTCCAGATATATCTTATGTCGTGCAACAGGTTTGTTTGTTTATGCATGACCCGCGGGAGCCTCATTACGCTTTCATGAAGCGGATTTTACGTTATATACAGGGCACTCTTGATTACGGGATTCAAATTATTAAATCTCGATCTCATGATTTAGTGGCTTACTCAGACGCTGATTGGAGCGGTTGCCCTGACTCTAGACGATCCACAAGTGGGTACTGTGTATTTTTAGGTGATAATTTATTTTCTTGGTCTTTGAAGCGGCAACCTACTGTCTCACGTTCGAGTGCTAAAGCTGAGTACCGAGGAGTTGCTAATGCAGTTGCAGAGGCAACCTGGTTGTGCAACCTATTATTAGAACTACTTACTCCTCTGCGTAGAGCCTCCATTGTATAGTGTGATAACGTATCAGCTGTCTACCTCTCAGATAATCTAGTGCAACATCAGCACACGAAGCATGTAGAGATCGACATCTACTTCGTTCGTGAGAAAGTCCGGATCGGTCACATTCGAGTATTACATGTTCCTTCAGCTCTTCAATATGCTGATATATTCACCAAGGGCGTCTCTAGCCAACTATTTCAGTCTTTCCGATCCAGTTTGAGCGTCGGACCTTCCCCCGTTCAAACTGCGGGGGAGTCTTAGTCAAAGTCAATGCTGAATTTTAGTTAGTCAAAGTCAATACTGAATTTTAGTTAGTCAAAGTCAATGCTTCTTGTACATAATTGTGTTTCCTTTCTATCCGATTGTATAGTCCCTATATAATGAGCATTGTTATTCAATACAAAATCGTTCAGAATTCAAATACTTTTTATTACTAACCCATCAGTATGGACTCCATATGCTAGGCGTATGAGTCCATACGCCTGGTAACCTTTACACAATTACCAAAATGGCCCTAGAACCTCGTTTTCAACCCGTAAACGCCCAAAACGTACATATGAGATCCTATAATCATGCCTACGACTACTATCGACCTATCACTAGCTAGGGACATACACAAAGTGCACTAATAATAGCTTTTAAAATTGCATTTTCTTAATAATTCCAAATTTCTAAACCGTAGTAACAACAAAATTATAAGTCACTGCTGCTCTCTTTGTGGTCATGTTTTTAGAGGGTGTTCGGGATTGCTTTTTTTTTTTTAACTCCAAGAGTAATTTTTGTAAAAAAAATGCTTATTACCTTATAATTTTTTCAAAAGTAGTTTTAAACTAAAAAAAAAAGTGTTTGGATTAGGTTTTGTGGTGCAAAGGCAATAAGTTATTTTTTATAAAGTGCTTGTGTTAGCTTTTTCATGTAAAGTAAACAAAACGGAGTAAAATGTGGGTAGTTTAGTAATTTAATATTAAAAAAGCCAAAAGCAATTTTATATTAGTATTAATGGCTTTTGAAAAAAAACTTTTTAACTCATAACAAAAAGCGAAAATAAAAATAACTTTCAACAAAATCAAACAACTTATTGACTTGTTTTAGTTTTTATTGACTTTTTCAAAAAACCAATAAGTAAATAAGTTGTTTCTAAACTCAATCCCAAACATGTTCTCAATCAAACAAAACTTTTCAGTTTTAGAATATATACAAATATTGTAGTGTTTTAGATAACAAATAATCATGCCGAGAAGATGTCATGCCGAGAAATGGCTTATAAGGGAACGATTACTCAACTAGTCGACTCGTATACGAAGTGATAGAAATGTGTAAAGAGGGAGAAACAAAAAAGGAGAAACGATTCAACAACTATAAAAAAATAACTATTTTAAATACATTATAGCCGTCGGAAGCCCATTTTTCTCACAAAATTCAAACAAAATCCTTTGTCTGAAATCGTCTAGTTGCCCATGGCATTATAGCCTAGTGACATCTTGGGGGTGAGACAAGGCTTAGTGACCATTTAATCCTGGGTTCAATTCCCATAAGGGGTTTTTTCTAGATTTATTGGGTTTCCTCCTGAATTGGTGTATAAACTAGTGCCTGGTGGTGATAGATATTATCATGTGGTTCCGTTAGTGACACGATAATACTTTAGTGGTCCGTCAGTAATCCCAGTCTGTTTGAAAAAGAAAGAAAGAAATCGTCTAGTTCATTGGTAATGTTATTTATTTTAGCCAAGTCTCTAGATTCAGCATTGGCTAAAGGGGGGACCCCATTAAATAGTTCAAACTTCAAAGGGCTCTTCCTCCTTTTGTTACATTCCTATAGTAAGTGCAACCTATAAACAGAGATTGATATGTAATGCTTGAAATAACTTTTAATATAATAATAAGTTTTAACCCATATAAATTTATCTGAATGTTTGCTAGAATCCTAGAACGTACTTAACACTTTTTTATCTCTTCCATCCCGTTATACACTTATACTTGTGTTAAAAATATAAGTAACATTGTAATTATTTTGGCAAAAATCGTGTTTGATGATGTTTATTTGTAGCAGTATGGAGGCAATTCTTGAAAGGTATGAACAATACTCATATGAAGAAAAGCTACTTACTAAATCTGAAGCAGAAGCACAGGTATATACGTAGATGTACTTCACTTGATTGTCTTTAGTTTTTCTTTATTTATTTGTAAACCGTTCTATATTTGTCTCAAGGAAAATTGTGCTTTGTAAAAAATATATATATATATATTGCATGTTAGGTTTTTCTATGGCTCTTGCAAAACGTGGGACTCTTTGTGCATCTGTCAGAGTGACATCTCAAGCTTTTTAAGTCCTGAAACGGATGATAAAATTAAGCTCTTTTCGTAAAAATTATACATATAATTCGTAAACCAATATACCACGAACCCCACAATTAACAATCCCAAACCTCGAATTACCTACAATTGTAGGCCCTAATAATGTTGGGCCCCAAAACCTTGTTTTATTTCACTCACCTTGAGCTTCACGACATCAAACTAGCTGTAATTGGTGTTGTTTTTGGGTTTTGCAAGGAAGGACGCTGGAATTTTGAATCCTCCAAGCTAAGGTCGAAGATTGAGGTCTTAGAAAAGAACATAAGGTATATATACAAGCTCATTATATTTTGTCTTTGAATTCATGTTTCTTATGAGCATAGTGCTTTGGGGCTCAATGCAAGGCGTTTAAAGAACAAGAGTTTTTTTTAAGCGAGACACACACTAAAAAAATACATTTTTAGGCTTGTTTTGGGTTAGTTTAAGTTGTTTTGTGTTGATTATAGACTTGTTTAGGGCTGGTAAAATTGTTTCAAACATGTTCAGACGATTCTTGGCCAGAATTCTGTCGGAACTTAGCCTGAAAAATGTGCCTGAGGGCCTAAGAGTAAGGCTTTTAAAGCGAAGCGAGAAGGCTGCAATGAGCCTGAAAAGTGAGCCTAGGAGCGCGCCTGAGTGGGCTTTGACAACAAAGGTTATGAGTATTGTTGTTATGCATAATTTCTAAAACCGCTTTATTTGACTCGACGTGACCCAAACTAAAAATTCAAACGTCGAATTAGGTGACATCTAACCACCGAAAAAATATGACTAAGAAATCTTAGGTCTGCCATTGTTTGTAATCTGTAAAACACCTTCTGTAGTTGTGAAAGAAATATACAATTTCATATAGTCGCAACACTAGAATGTTACCGTATCCAACATGTGGGTTAGTTGTATTCAGAAGATGATGTCATTTTCTTGGGATTCTTAAATGCATATACACAATTATACACCTTTCAAAACTAGTGTAACATACTACACAAATCTCATATTGGTCGTGGATAAGAGAGATGTTGGGGCTTATAAGGAATGTCTGACGAGTGGAATTGTGCATAAAATTATAACTACATAGTTAAACGTGCTCAAGTGGGGTAATTCAAAGATCGCTGACCTCATAAGAAGTATGGATTCAGGTAACCAAAAACAAAACGTGAATACATAGTAGGCAAAGCATGGTTTAAAAACCGTTAGAAATCTAAGGCGATGCGGTGAGAAACTGAATATGAGGCGGCGCCTCAAAGGGTTGTTTTGGTACGTACGCCTCTAATCACTAAGGTGGTCGAATCTAAATGAGGTGATTCGCTCGGATAGCGTTTCAGGTGATGATTTGGCGTTCCAGAAGCAATAAACGGGAAGTGAAACTACCTTGTTAAAGAATTGTGTACAGAAGAGCCAAAGCTCCTGACGAAAAAGAAAAAGAATGCGACATATTTTCGTCTGTGGTTTTTATTTTAGGGTTAAGTGTAGGGAAGTGAGAAAACGTGTATCGGGGGAAATGGTGTATTTAATGATATTTAAGTATATTTAATTTAACTTTTTAATATTTTCATGAATAATTTTCACTCTTTTTAAAGCCTGCAATTTTTTTTTTCTCATTTCACTTTATTATATTAACTTTTACACATTTTTTTAAATATTTCACTCATCTTCGATGCATTATTAGTATTAAATTATTTATTTTATAAAATATATAATTTTTATATATATTTATTAAGACTGCCTCAGGTTTACACCTCGTGAGGTGAAGAGAAAACATCTCAGGCTCGATTTTGTTCTTTTAAACCTTGGGGAAAAGTAGATGATATTTGGTTGGTTTTAGCGTCAGATGCATAAATGGTGTACAAGTCACTCTTTTCCTTTTCGCTATGTTAGGGTAAACCTCATTAAGGATGATGAGTCATGAGTAAGGATGATGAGTCATGAGTGCATAGATTGTTTGAAACACTAAAGACAAATCCTCCATCTCGGGAGGATGGTCCAAATCTAACTGAACATGATGAGTCCATTAAGGGGTGTTTATAAATATAAGCAAAGGCGCCTTATGATACAATACCTATACATATATGACTTTTGGGCCTGCCTTTGTATATTATTAATACATAATTGAGCATTTTAATTAGGAACTATGTTGGGGAAGGCCTCGAACCGTTGAACTTTAGAGAGCTTCAAAGCATAGAACAACAACTTGAGACTGCTCTCAAACGAATAAGAACAAGAAAGGTATTCACTCCCAACACTTGCGATTGTATTCCTTCTTCATTTAATGTTGTACTTCATAATTTCTAGCTTCTTTTTGCAGAATCAAGTCATGCATGAATCCTTCTTAGAACTCCAAAATAAGGTAATCTTCGAACTCAAAAAGTTTATGTTTCAAGAAATAAAGTACCTAAAGATGTTAAGCCATTATATACAAACGATACTGTAACTACCATACAAATGTGTATGGAAAATCCGTTGGTAAGCCATTAAATATTCTGTTGCAAAATATTTGATGTCTAGCTAGAAAGCATGTCCAGAATCAATAAATGTGTTTATTTATTCTTTTAATTTTTGTTCTTTATTTGTCATAGGAAAGAGCACTCCAAGAGCAAAACACTGCACTCTCTAAGAAGGTATCTCTACTCCAAATCAATAGTTTTTTTTTTCTATATATATTTGTTAACTTTCCACTACTAGAAAATTTACTTTCGAACGATATAAAATCACTGATCACCATCGGATTGTTAACAACAGTTAGGCATTCATAACCTTTTATACAAATGTGGAAACAGTTGAAGGAGAATGCGATGAACGAAGAGCAGCAGAATACTGAAGCTCAAGCAATCTCTAAGGTGATGATGCCCCCATGGTTGCTTAATTCGCCACATGAATGAAGAATAATATGAGGTTTAAGTAAGTATACAATGTCCTACGGTTGCAATGGTTATGCAATATTTGATATTTGGATTCCTACCATATCGATAACGTATGTATGTTCCATCATATGATATAACCAGGATTTGCATAGGAACAATGCAAAATGTTTTCCCCCTCTCCTATGTTAAGTTATTACAAGACCATCTTAAGTTGATACACTGAATTTATATTCGGACATTTTAGTTTTATATGGACTATATGTTAGCCCAAAATGGAAGCCCACACCTTTCATTTCATTTTTCCTTTTATGTCATTGGCCCATATATAGTTCCTTTCCTCTGCCCATGCTCTTTGATGTTAACTTGAGAACTCATAAACTTTGATTATTCCTGACATAATATTCCACCGTCGATATACAATCCGATCATCACATCGACCCTGATTCTTCCGTTGCAACTATGGTTATTTTTCCTTTCCGTCATAAGGAAAATATTTTTTTTGGCTCGAATGACTTTAAAATTCACTCGTGTTTTTATAACCGGTTATTTTCATGTGTAGTCTCATGCTAGTCAGGTGATTTTTATTTTTATCCTCTGGTATTATAATAAAAACAAATATCTAAAAATGTTGTTTAACTTTTAATAACCTTAAACTCCTTTAAACTTTTTGTAAATGGTAAACAATATTGAATTAGCCCAACATTTTCTAAAAATAAGGATATATCTATTTGAGATGCTGTGAAAATTGTTATCTCATCTTTTGTTGGTAAAAGTACAATTCTCGTCTTGTGATGTGGTGATAAAGGTCTTGAAATTTCAAAGGGGATGTTAGGAGTTTAAGCCTCATAAGACGAAAAAAAAAAAAAAGGAAAAAAAGTAAAAATGGGAAAAGAAATTTGCGTTTAATAAAAAGTGCAATTCTCACTATAAAGTCTTAAAGGTTACTGATTGCATTAACTTTTGTAATTCAACCTTTTCAAGTTTGTCTTAATGATAAACACAAAGCTAAAAGGAAAAACTAAAAGAAAGGTGAGGTGTGCCAACTGTCAGTCTGTGCCCAATCAATGCACTGTCATCAAGTCCACCATTGTCTTTTTTTTTTTTTTTTCTTTTTTTTTTTTTTTTTTAACGATCAAACTAAATTATTGCCGTGTATTCTGTACGCGGCCCCCAATGGCCGAAAGGGGCCCCAGACGGCCTCTAGTCCGTACGGACAGAGCCCTTCGGCCCACCCGTCTCCTGTTCAAGGGAAAACATGGCCCACAAACCCGCCCGAAGGCACGACGGTAGTGAACCGGTAAAACCTGGAGGGATCAGAAGTCGAACCCATGACCACAAGGGTCAAGGGTCTCTCCATCACTTCCCAACCACCTACCCCACCACAAGGGTGGGGGTATCCATCACATGCCTCCCGTAGGAATCAAGTCCACCATTGTCACCCGCGGACCCCGGTGCCACCACTAGTAGTTTTTTTTTCTTGAGCGGTAAGTGATGCAGCCGGTGGAACTTTAACTAACAATCTGAGCTAGTCTGTACTAATTACTCATCCTAACTAGAACTCCCACATGTGATAAATATGGCTCTGATCGGAATCGAACACTCAACCTCCACATGACCTTCGCTCTAGCTCCCCCATATTTCACCAACTGAGCTAGGCGGCTAGGGGTGTAAATGACACATAGCGGCTCGAGAGCTATCCGGGATCAGCTCGGTAAAAAGCCCGAACGAGCCCGAGCCCGAGCCTAAAATATGGCTCGTTTAGTTATCGAGCCCGAGCTCGAGCCCTAAATACAAAGCTCAATTGGGCTCGCGAGCCTAAACGAGCCCAAGCATAATTATAAGTTATTTATATATCTCTTATAATTTATAGCCCACATCTCCAAAGCCCAAGTCCTTATTTCATAGGCCCATTTAATAACACTCGCGAACCGAGTTTTTGCGATCTCGAGCTGAGCTTTGAGCTCGTTTGAGATTGTTCTTAAATCACTTCGAGCCGAGCCGAGCTCGAGCTTAAGATTGTAGGCTCAAACCGAGCCAAGCTCGAGCTCAAGCTTCATAAAACCATAACGAGCCGAGCTCAAGCCCAGTCAGGCTCGGGCTCAGCTCAACTCGTTTACACCCCTATAGGCGGCATCATTGGTGCCACCACTATTAGTCATTCTCAAAGAAATCCCTCTCTTTATATTTTCATTATTGTTCAGAAAAACAAAAACAAAAGATAAATACTTTATGCATTAGGTAGAGGGGGCGTCCTACTCGAACACCCCTTCAAGTAGATCGAGTAAACCAGATAGGGAATCACATTGTCCCCTCTCCTCTGATTATCAAAATCAACAAGTATGACCAAGTTCCTATACTCGATCATCTTGTGTGTGTGTTTTGTAGTCATTGTATAATGGCTATAAAGCCGTTGTGTATATATATATATGACGAAACTTTTTTTTTTAAATTACATATATCTCATCATTTTAACATTTTCCATGCAATTTTTTACACACTCTTCACTCTTCTATATACACTTTACAATTTTTGTAACAAAAAATACACAATACATGTTGTTCATTTGATCGCATCTTTTACACTTTCTTCACTCTTCTATATACTCTCTACAATTTTTGTAGCAAAAATGCACAATAGATGTTCCATTTGATTCTCGTACTCTTGGGTTGCCATAATAGCCCGATATAGTATTATATTCTCGTGATTTTATTTTATTTAATTATTTTGAGTTTTTTGGTCCAAATTTAGTAGTGGCTATTTTTTTTGTTATCGTGTATTTTATCTTGTATGACTTTGGGGATATCCTGTGAACATTATGACCTAAGTGAATTGTTGAACTTGGTTAGTTGATTATAGATTTGACTAAAGAAGTATAATATACTTTCTTTTTTGGATATATTAATGTCATTAATTAAAATTGTTTTAAGAAGTTTTAAATGAGAAGCTTTTAATGGAAATTAGTATGTTTGAAAAACACAATGAGTAAGAATTACGCAACCAAATACCAAATCTATATCTATATCTATATATCTATAATCTATAATCTATAATACATTATAAAGGAGGAGTGATATACAAGATAGTAATTTTGTACATCATCCAACTATTATAGCAACATGTACAAGTAAATTAAGCTTATATCACAAGGGTATAATTGGAACTTTTGGTAACATTAAGACACTTGCAAGGATATGTATGTAATTTTACTATGGTCTCCTACCTCACATCCTAAAAACATATTCCATCTCTGCCCTCATGCTAAAAACAAAATACCAATCGACTGAAAACTTCAATTTCTTCAATGTGATAATGTGATAACTGATTCTCAATGAATCGATTCATCTCCTACGCACCATTCAAAGAGAGAGAGAGAGATATAGTTGGAGATCTGCCACTTGATCTTCCCTTTAACTTTTCCACGACGCTTCAAAGCTTCTATGCTTTGATTCACACTATTATTATTATTATTATTATTATTATTATTATTATTATTATTATTATTATTATTATTATTATTATTATTATTATTATTATTATTATTATTATTATTATTATTATTATTACGTTCACCTCCCTCTCGATTCTTCACACCTAACTGTTTCATTACTTGAATTCGAGATGAACGGTGAGGAGTTGACCGAGTAGGAAATGACTTTGTATGACCGTCAGATTAGGGTTTGGGGCCTTGATGCCCAAAGAAGGTACTCACTCAATTACTGCCACCTGTTCTTTTGCAATTCTTTTTTTTATATCTTTATATTTATTTGAATGCAAATTGTTGCTTGGTTTTAGGTTTAGCAAATCTCATGTTTTCGTCAGTGGACTCAAAGGCACCTGCCATAGAGGTATTTTTACACTATTTTTTTTTTTTATAATATGAACTATTTTGTTTTTAAAAGCGAGAAGCTCACGAAAGCAACAATGTGTAAAACCGAAGCAAAAGCGTACGCTTTTCGTACCGAGGCACAATTAATTATATAATGTTTTATATGTTTCTAGCATCGTGTTATCAAATATTATATAATTACGTTAAATAAGTGTACAAACTGAATAACATGTGCAGCAAGCTGATGCACAAAAATATGATGAATACATGAGTCGCGCTTTTGCCAAGAAATTGTGCCTCAAGTGTGCTTTTTGAAAGAAAGAAAAAAGCCTGTTATGCTACAAAAAAAGCGTTGGGGCTTGAGCCTTGTTGTGCCTTGCGCCTAAGGCATGCCTTTTTAAACCGAGTACGAACTGGCTTGTAGAAGCATTTTGTTACAGTTTATTAGAGACTTGCAATAGCCGATTTGTATGTTATGTAATGTTGCTATGAAGTTTTGATAGTCTGTTTATAAAACCATGTTTTTTCATTAGTCATGTTATGTTGAGGTATAGTAGTAGTTGATTGGATTATAGGAATTATAGATGGCTAAATATGCATTTCTTTTTTAAGTTGTTATTAACTGATGGATTTGAGCTACCTGATGATTTTTGTTATAATTTGCGGTGGTTTAAATGTCTATTATATGATTTTGAATTATGGATGCAGTTCTGCAAGAACATCATTCTGGCTATTCAGGGTTGTATTAGCTCTTACATACGTATTTTACGCTGGTTTTTGTTCTGCAAATTTTTGATTGTTTTATTGTTGCAGGTTGTAGGATGACTTTGCGACGAAAGTCAGCAGCAACCCTTTTGTACTCCGAATGCTAGCAAACGGACAAGTTTTTGTGCGCCGCCTTTTGCAACATCAACAACCACAGCCGCAACAGTATTTGAGAGCCAGTAGCACCTCCTATGTACTCACAATATATGCAAAAGGAAGTCCAGTGTTGTCGCTGCAATAACACTGTCTAAATGTCTATTAAAATATCAAGATCAAACACATAATAGGAACATCTCAAAAGATAGAGATACAACGTGTATGTATGAAGTAATGTGATAAAGAGAGAGAAAGAGGTTTAACTTACAGTTACGGTAGAAGGAGACTTTAAGCATTGTTGGTCAATATGTTCTGCTGCCCCCCTGCTTCTATAGTAGACAAATGGACAAATGATATAAAGTAAGATCACTGACAAGATCGAAAGGAAAGTTAGTGTTTGTGATATTACCTCTTCCCCAAGATCGTCGCCGCTGGTTCGTCTTCGCCAGCGGTTTAGTTTAAGCTTGTTTGACTAACTTCTATTTATGGTTGACTTTTTTTGTTGACTTTCAGGAGCAATTGTGATGGCCGCTAAGAGAGAATCCAAAGGTACGAACTTGATTACAGTTTTTGTAGATCTTAGTAGTCAGTAAATAGTAACTTATAATGTTGTTTTTTGTTAGGAAGTTGTAATTTTGAAGTTAGACCATGTAAAGTAAATGTATGCAAGTGATATGTTCTGTTCTGTTCTGTTCATTGCCCATGTTAAATAATCAAATATCACCATTGTGTTTTGGGCTCATTGGCTGTGACTGATAGGAGAAGTCCACGGTTAAATGTGCTTGGGTGGGGTAGTCCATGGATAGGTGACCTTCTGGGCGCAAACAAAAACAAAATTTTGACCTCATAGTGGTCAGAGCGGACAATATAGATTGGTATGAGAGGCTAAATGTGTTACTAAGAGAGTGTTTGGATGTTTATGTGTTGGCCTCTAGCAGTAATAATAGTTTTTATGTTTTTTTTTGTTTGGAATATTGAAACTATTTAAGGAAACTATTTAAGGAAGACATTGTAAAGTATGTAAGTGAGTTTACTCCGCTCTTTGGTATTTGTTTTGTTGCAACCAGTATCGGAAATGTCAATAAACACTGATTGTTTTACTCTATCCTTTTGATAGTTCTTTTTATAGGACTTCAATTGTTTTGTTTTGCTTGCAGAAATATTGGGAAGCTGGTGGTAACTGCAACATGGTTATAGCAGCAGTAAGATTAGGACTTCGGTGTAACGTGATTGGTCATATTGGGAATGAAATTTATGGAAAGTTTCTACTAGATGTGCTTTGTGATGAGGGAATTAATGTGGTAGGAATGAGAGAAGAGGGTGATACAGTCAACACATTATCAAGTAGTGACTATGAGACACTTTTATGTTACGTCTTGGTGGATCCATTGCAAAGACACGGGTTTTGCAGGTACATGTGATTATGTAAAGGTTCGTTCATGTTTAAGTTCGTTTATATTCGAGAGTATCAGCTTTAAGAATAACATTTTAACTGGTATATGGTAGATGTGTTATTTTTTGACCCATTTACTTATTAATTGGTCAGATAGAAAAAGTGGTCCAACGGGTTGAATATATACAATTTGACATTTGTTTAAAAACCCTACCCTGGCACCTTCATTGACAACTGTGTAACATTGGTCAGTTTGTGAAAAACCACTCCACTCATTATATGAAATTTTAGTGATTTTTAACCCTTTTCCTTAATATCATTTCCATTTTGCAATAGTACACATGTATAAGACAATGTAATGATAAAAAAAGTTGTCTTATGATTAGTTCATTTTGAGTTTCTTATTTCATTTTTTTGGAACAAAACAAGGGGATGGGAGTACAACTAATGCACATAATTGAAAGAGACTAATATTTGCTTGTATTAAAGTCATACTTTTACTTAGTTACTCAATAAGTGTTCATGTTTTGGTTACATATTATTTCCGTCAGGTAATGTTGCTGTTCACCTATTAAAAGTATTAAGGATTGATAGAACATTAAAGGTTTATTTTTTATTTTTTTTACGGAAAGTCTTTTTTTTAGGAAGGACTTTACCTTGAGTTTGTGCTTTACCACAATTAGGGGAGATGATTTTTTACTGCCGATATTGTTAGAACAAGGTCTTGATGTTAATGTGTTCGACAGCAATGGAAGAACAACATTGGTTTGTTCATTAAAATACACTAAAGGAAAAAGATTTCATACAGTTACAGTCTCTATTCATCCTAATGCATATTCTCATTTTGTTTTCGTTAGAAACCCGAAATGAATGGTTGTCCGTAATGGACATCACAATTGGATCAGATATCAGACGGGACACCCGCCGCAACGCGCGGGCATTCCCACTAGTATAATAAAGCAATTAAGGTGGGGACACATGTTATTTAGTAAGGTCATCCTCACGTCACCTTAGGATACCCCTCCATCTACTTAGGCCTTCACCCATTCTTTGTCAATTTTCGTTATGCGAAAGAATTCCCGCTGGTGGCTGGTGCCACATCAACTCGATTTTTTTCACCACACTCATCCTCTCATAGATGTAACAGAGTATGAGAAAGATACTTCACATGTGAGTGTTGGTTGTTTGTAGTTTCCTATCAATATTTCATTATGTGTGATATTATGTTTACATTTGGAGACAATTTTTTGTATATGTTTAAACCATAAACTCAACAACGATAGTTTATATTAAGTCTTTATAAATTTCTTAAACATAATTAATTAAGTGAATTAAAAGACTTATGTTGTTTAGTTTGTATCAAGTATGGATAATTTTCTTAAATATTGTAGTAGTAGTGTTTGTCAACTGGCGCATGCGCCATGTCTTAAATTCTAGAAAACGGCACCATTTAAATATTTAAGTGTTGTAAACAAAAATTAAAATGCGACGTAAAGTCAAAAACAAACATAATGCAACTTGGTGAGTGTTTTTAACTACGTTCAACTAACATTATACTGATATTCCAAAAGACATTAAAAATTGGATAACAAATTCAGAGAAACATAATTATATAGATTACAAAATACATAATGATATCTATGTTTGATTAAAAAAAAAAAAGAAGGCAGAAAAAATTCAAAGTGCTAAACTTAAGAAAATTTTTGTTACATTTCAATCCAAAACTCGAAACACTAACGGGACTTGCAGAAATGTCTTGCCCTTTGAAATTTTATGTGAGTTATTTACTTGTGTTGTAGCGAGTGGTAAAGACAAAGGTCTTTTGGTGATACTGATAAGGTTTGGGTTTGATCAATTGACCCCTAACATAATAATATTTGATGTAAGTTTGGCTGTTAAAAAAAAAAAGTTATTTATAGATGCATAGCTCTACATAGTTATGTCCATCTCATGTTGGCTTATAATTTTCTATCTACTTGCCTCAGTCCCATTGATTCAAATTTCAATATTGATTAGTTGGAAATGAAACTTTTACCCGTTAAAAAAATTATTGTAACATTGTGAGATTTTTTTATTGCTTTTATTCAACAGTATATTAAAATGAAATAATTACAATGTTAGTCTGTGGTTTATATGAAATTTTAATACCAGGTATTATGAGTTTAAAGTAACAAGTTGAGAATCATGACCGTTAGTTTTTTAACGTGTTAGTGCTTAATATTGTTAAAATGAAATAATTACAATGTTAGTCATGTGGTTTATATGAAATTTTAATGTCAGGTATTATGAGTTTAAAGTAACAAGTTGAGAATCATGACACAAGTCTTTGTTTATCCCAAAGGAAATATTGTCTTGACCTATTAATAGAGTATGGCATGCTTGGATGCAAACCTGTTTCTAAACCTTTAGAGCCAAATCATGTCTTAACAGCTCTATGTAATGAACATGCATCTGTTTTAATTAATATATCTGGCTATCAGAAGTTGATAGGTAAATTGATTTACCTACCACATACTAGGCCAGATATATCATATGCAGTTCACTACCTTAGTCAGCATATGCATAAGCCCACTGAAGGGCATTTGAAATTTACTAGGAGGTTGTTAAGATATTTGAAGGGGGTCCTGGAAAGGGTATAATGTTTAATAGGTCTGATAACTTTGATCTTGTTGCCTACTCTGACTCTGACTGAGCTAAGTGTCTTTCCACTAGGAAATCTGTTACTGGATATTATGTTTTCTTAGGTGGTTCCTTGGTTTCATGGAAAAGCAAGAAACAATCCATTGTGTCTAGGTCATCTGCTGAAGCAAAGTACAGATCTATGGAAAAGCAAGAAACAATCCTTCCTGGCTGAGACCAAGAGGAAATTCTGGGAAAAGGGCTAGTGTTAATAATAGTTGTTATGTATTGTTTGAATAAAGTCCCGTATAAAGTTCAGGGGTTGTTTGTGACATTCTGTCAAAGTGGATAATGAGGGCCTAGCTTGTTATTTGCTAAATATTTCTTTCTTAGAAAGTTGAGGGACTAAAGTTGCCTATTAGCAAACTTAGTTTGTTAATAATCGTTATGTTTTGGCAGCTTATATAATTGGGGATAATCCTAATCTAGGGTTTTATTCCTTCAATTCAGATCATAGCAGTCATATTCTTTCAATTACTTTTGTTTCTTTTCTATTTGTTTGGTCTATTCTCTATTGTAATCATTCGATTCTTGATTAATAAATGTTTGGCTGCGTTGATTCATCATTTGTATTTGTTTTTGGTTTATTCAATTCGTTATTGTTTTCAACAATTAGTATCAGAGCCAGGTTGCTCGAGTGCACGAATTGAATCAACAATCTTGATTGATTGTTGGTGTGATGGGGTCGACGTCAAAGTTTGCTCTTGAAAAATTTGATGGAAAAAATGATTTCAGTTTATGGAGAGTGAAGATGCGAGCCATGTTGGTTCATAATGGGGTGGTTGATGCATTGAAGGGAGAAGATGGTCTTCCTGCTACAATGACTGATAAAGAAAAGAAAGAAATAATGGAAAAGGCTCATAGTGAGATTGTTTTAAGTCTTGGTGATAGGGTATTGAGAGAGGTGTCCAAAGAGACGACTGCTGCTGGAATATGGTCAAAATTAGAAAATCTGTATATGACCAAGTCATTGGCCAACAGATTGTACTTGAAGAAAAGATTGTACACTTTCCACATGACCTCTGGAAAGTCTCTTGAAGACCATAAAGATGAGTTTAATAAACTCATTCTTGATTTAGAAAATATTGAAATCACACTGGATGATGAAGACCAAGAAATAATATTCTTGACTTCATTGCAAGTGTCTTATGAACATTTTGTTGAGACATTAATGTATGGTAGAGAGACTTTGTCCATGGAGGATGTTCTTGCAGCCTTAAACTCAAAAGAGTTGAAGAAAAAGTCTGATGTGCAAGAAGATAGCGGTGAAGGGCTATTTGTGAGAGGCAGGGGTGAACAAAGGCAGTCTAGGTTCAAGAAACAATCTAGCAGATCTAAGTCAAGGTTCAGAAGAAAGTGTTTTATTTGTAACTCGGAAAAACACCTTAAAAGAGATTGTCCTGATAGAAACAAGAAAAGAAAGCCAGAGTATAATCATAATGCAATGAAGGGGCATAATGGGAATTCTTCTCCAGAAGGTTCTCAAGATGGTTATGAGAGTGCTGATGTCTTGGTTGTAACCGAAGAAATTACAGTTGAAGGAAAGAATGGAACAAGTAAGGTATTCATTGTATCAGATGGTAAATCAAAGTGGAGTTGGATCATGGATTCTGGTTGTTCATACCATATGACTCCATTCAAAGGGCTTTTCAAGATACTTCATTATAAAGTTCTTGGAGAAGTGAAGATGGGAGATGATAGACCTTGCACTATACAAGGCTATCGTACTGTTGTATTAAAGTTGAACAATGGAACAAAAGTTGAGATCCACAATGTAAGGTATATTCCTGGTCTATCTGGAAATTTACTTTCATTGGGTACTTTTGAAAAAGAAGGGTATAATGTTAGTTTAAAGAATGGGAAGGCTAAGGTGATAAAGGGTTCTATGGTTGTATTATCTGGTACAAGGTCTAAAAATAACACTTATGTTCTTGATGGGTATGCTGATAAAGGTGAAGTTTTATTAGCAGAAGAAAAGATAGAAAATTCTGCTTTAAAGTGGCACAAAAGATTAGGTCACATGAGTAACATGGGGTTAAAAGAATTAATAAAACAAGGTGCCATAAGTGAGTTAAAAGAAAGTGAGTATGATTTTTGTGATAACTGTGAGATGGGGAAGGCTCACAGGGTAAAATTCACAAAAGGGGTCCATAGATCAAAGGGTGTTCTTGACTATGTTCATGCAGACCTATTGGGTCCAGCCAAGAATCTGTCCTTAGGAGGAGCCTCTTATATCCTGTCAATAATAGATGATTATTCTAGAAGGGTGTGGGTGTATCCACTTAAACACAAATATGAGGCATTTGAACAATTTAAGATCTGGAAGGTGTTAGTTGAAAACTAGACAGAGAAGAAGATAAAGAAGTTAAGGACAGATAATGGTTTGGAGTTTTGCAGTAAGGAATTTAATGAGTATTGTAAAAAGGCTAGAATAGCAAGACATTTGACTATTCCAGGAACTCCTCAACAGAATGGGCTTGTTGAGAGGATGAATAGGACTCTTTTGGAGAGGGTTAGATGCATGTTACACCAGTCTGGTCTGCCCAAGAGTTTTTGTGCAGAAGCCATAAAGACTGCAGCCCATTGCATTGATAGATCACCCTCAACAGCCATTGAAATGAAGGTACCCTTGGAAATGTGGTCAGATCATAAGGTTGATGATTATGAAGACCTGAAGATCTTTGGTTCATTAGTTTATTCCTATGTAAACAATGGAAAACTTGAGAATATAGCAGAAAGGTGTATCATGATTGGGTAGGGGTGTTCATCGGTTCGGTTTACGGTTTATTTGGTTTATTCGATTTGGTTTATTTGGTTTTCAAAATTTTGTACCTCAAACCAAAAACCAAACCAAACCAAATTAGGAATATGAAAACCAAACCAAATTCAACCAAATTGAATTCGGTTCGGTTTCGGTTTAAAACCAAACAAACCAAATTCAACCAAACAAACCAAATTGAAACGAAGTTTTTTTTCTCTAACTTATATACCTATATGTTCCAAAATCCGAAAAGAAAGTTTGCAATAAATATAAACCAAAAAATCAAACCACGCAAACAGAAACATTATAAAAATTAGAAATAGTAAAATGAACCCTAGTTTACTAGTTTATACTCAGATTATTACCTCTATAAATTGGTGGGCTTTATTTATTTTGGGTTGGGTTTAATATTTTGGGCTTATATATTATATATGAGTTATTAAATATTATTATTTTTATTTAATAATTAATTATTTTACCGGTTTATTCGGTTATCCAAATAAACCAAATAAAAAAAAATGTAGAACCAAAAACCAAACCAAACACCAAATTCGTTGTTCGGATTGGTTTTTTGGTTACGGTTACAGTTCGGTTTTCGGTTTTTATTTGGTTTGCGGTTTTTCTGAACACCCCTATGATTGGGTATACTGAAGGAAGAAAGGGGTGCAGGCTGTGGAGACTTGAAAATGGTAGTCCAAGAGTCATTACAAGCAGAAATGTCAAGGTAAAAGAAGAATATTTGTACAAATATGTAATGGCAGGGGTATTAGACTCATCTGAAAAAGGCAAAGGGGGTTCAGATTGAGGTGGAGCCATTAGCTAAGATGTCTGATGATGCTGAAACAAGTTCAGGGGCTGAAGAATCATCAGAAGGTGAACATGATGACCCAGGCTATTCAATAGCAAAAGACAGGGGTAGAAGACAAATAACTAAGCCATTAAGGTTCAGGGGCAATTATGACATTTCAGCAGCTGTGCTGAATGTTGCAGAAGAAGAATCTGTTTATGAACCTCTTACTTTTGATCAAGCAGTTGAATCAGTGGATAAAGATAAGTGGTTACATGCTATGAAAGAAGAGATGGCATCATTGTATAAAAATGAAACTTGGAAATTGGTAGAAAAGCCTAAAGATCAGAAACTTGTAACATGTAAATTGATTTACAAGGTTAAAGAAGGGATGTCTGGTTAACTCCCAAGATATAAGGCCAGGCTAGTGGCAAAGGGGTTTACTCAAAGGGCTGGAATTGATTATAATGAAATATTATCACCAGTGGTCAAGCATACTTCAATAAGAATTATCTTGGCTTTAACAGCTTGTAGAGGTTTTGAGCTGGAACAATTGGATGTTAAAACAACATTCTTACATGGTAATCTAGATGAGATGATTTACATGAAGCAACCTCAGGGATTTGAAGTTGCAGGTCAAGAAGATAAGGTATGTTTATTGCTTAGATCCCTTTATGGTTTAAAGTAGTCTCCTAGACAATGGTACCTTAGGTTTGATGAGTATATTGTGAGCCAAGGGTTCTTAAGAAGTTTATATGACAGCTGTGTATATAAGAAAGAGTATGCAAAGGATGAGTATGTGTATTTGTTATTGTATGTGGATGATATGTTGATTGCTTGTAAAGATCAACATGTCATTAAGGAAACAAAGGCTATGTTATTTCAAGAATTTGATATGAAAGAGTTGGGACAAGAAAGAAAGATTCTTGGAATGGAAATACACAGAGATAGGGAGCAAGATATATTGCTTCTAAAACAAAGTGCTTATGCTAGAAAGGTGATTCAGAAGTTTGCTATGTCTGATTGCAAACCAGTGAAGACACCATTGGCTGCACATTTTAAGTTGTCATCTGTGCAATCACCTATGTCAGAAGAAGAGAAGGAAGGTATGTTTAATGTACCTTATGCTAATGCAGTTGGTAGTTTAATGTACCTAATGGTCTGTACTAGGCCTGATATAGGATATGCAGTGAGTCTGGTAAGTAGGTTCATTGCTAATCCTGGTAAGGAGCATTGGAAAGCTGTGAAGTGGATTTTAATGTATCTTAAGGGTACTCTTGATGTTGGATTAGTATTTGGAAAAGGATCAGATGATAATGTTGTTTTGGGGTATGCTAATGCTGCTTATGCTAAAGATTTAGATAATGGCAAGTCAATGACAGGTTATGCTTGTACAGTTTTTGGATCCTTAGTTAGTTGGAAAGCTTCTTTGTAGAAGGTAGTGGCTTTATCAACTACTAAAGCTGAGTACGTTCCTTTAACTGAAGCTATGAAAGAGTGTATGTGGTTAAGAGGGTTCATTACAGAATTGGGAGGTGATTTGTCAAAGGTGTATGTGTTATGTGATAGTCAGGGTGCAATTCAGCTGACCAAGAACCAGGTTTATCATGAAAGGACAAAGCATATCAAGGTTAAGTTTCATTTTGTAAGATATGTTGCTAAGTCTAAAGAAGTTTTAGTTGAAGAGGTGGATACTCTTGAGAATGCAGCTGATATGTTGACAAAGGTCCTGCCTGGTCCAAAGTTTGATTTTTTTTTGGAGTTGCTAAGTATTGGAGTTAGATAAGACTTTATCCAAAAGGTGGAGATTGTTGTGTATTGTTTGAATAAAGTCCCGTATAAAGTTCAGGGGTTGTTTGTGACATTCCATCAAAGTGGATAATGAGGGCCTAGCTTGTTATTTGCTAAATATTTCTTTCTTAGAAAGTTGAGGGACTAAAGTTGCCTATTAGCAAACTTAGTTTGTTAATAATTGTTATGTTTTGGCAGCTTATATAATTAGGGATAATCCTAATCTAGGGTTTTATTCCTTCAATTCAGATCATAGAAGTCATATTCTTTCAATTACTTTTGTTTCTTTTCTATTCGTTTGGTCTATTCTCTATTGTAATCAGTCGATTCTTGATTAATAAACTTTTGGCTGCTTTGATTCATCATTTGTATTTGTTTTTGGTTTATTCAATTCGTTATTGTTTTCAACAATAGTTGTGTTAATGAGAATCCTGATACTTCTGTTGCTTCTTTGATAAGTGATTAACTAGCTAAATTGTTAAGTATGATTAAATATACAAATATTGAAGAGCCTCAAAGTCATAATGTTTCAGGTAATGTTTTTTATCATCCTTTTTGTGCTAATGTTTTCATGAAACCTATATTTTGTTTTAACACTGGTAGAAATAAGGTTAAAATTGGGTGGATAATAGACTCAGGAGCCGATCAACGCATGGTTACTAGTGAACATTTGTTAACTGACTTCATTAATGTATCTGATTTAAAATTTTATGTCAATCATCCTAATGGTACTAAAACTTTTGTGACTAAATTTGGTACACTTAAATTAGGAAATGGTGTCACTTTACATGATGTGTTTGTGGTTCCCGAATACTCTGTGAATCTTATTTTTGTGCATAAACTTGTTAAAGATAATAAGTTGTATGTGGGGTTTGATGAGAATAAATGTTATATACATGATTTGTTAACCAAGAAAGTCTTGGTGACTGGTAGTCAGTATGAAGGACTGTATTTTTGTGGGGGTTCCATAGTTAGTTACCAGGTGTGTTCTAATACTAGCAAAGTTTTTTTATTTATGGCATGCTAGGCTTGGTCACCCTCAGATATAGTTATAAAAAAGCTTGAACCTGTATGTCACATGCTAGGCTTGTGACATTTGTCATAATGCCAAACAACATAGGGAGCCTTTCCCTTTAAGTGAACATAAGAGCACCAGTGTTAGTGATCACTTAATTCACTTAGATGTTTGGGGTCCTTATAGGGTCCAAAGTAAGGAAGGTTTTAGGTACTTCCTTACTATTGTGGATGGTTATTCTAGGGCTGTTTGGGTGTGTCTAATGAAGCACAAGAGTGAAGTTTTTAGAATATTACATATTTTGTTAACATTCTAAAAACACGGTTTAATAAAAGTGTTAAGTGTTTTAAAAGAGATAATGGTTCTGAGTTTAATAATAACCAACTGACTCATTTTTGTAAGACCAATGGTATTCTTCAACAAACTTTATGTGCTTACACACCTCAGCAAAATGGCATAGCTGAAAGAAAACATAGACATTTGTTAAATGTGATTAGAGCTTTTTATTTCAAGTTAACTTGCCTGTTTGTTATTGGAATGAATGTGTTTTGACCGCTTCTTACCTTATCAATAGGACACCTTCCTCAGTGTTGAATGGTAGAACTCCCTATGAACTCATTTTTGGCTTCAAACCCTTCTTAGATCATTGGAAAATGTTTGGGTGTTTATGTTTTGCTACAATTTTAAATGATTCTAACAAATAAAACAATAGAGCTGAAACGTGTGTTTTCATTGGATATTCCAATGAGAAAAAGGGTTATAAGGTTTTAAGTTTAGAAAACAAAAACAATTTTTACTCTAGAGATGTTAAATTCTATGAAACCATATTTCCTTTTAAAGAAAAATATGTTTTTGATAAGTATGATGAAAACACACTTAGAGAAATCAACTCTTTGAATTTTTTCAATCTTTATGAAACACCCAACCCCTATGAGGAGCCCAATGATGAAGGAAGGGTTCAAGGTGAGTATGAGTTAGAAATGCATGGGATTCAGCAGTCTCGTCCTAATAATATTGATGCTGGTAAACAACAACAGAATGAAGGATTGGTTGACAGGGCTGAACATGTGAGATATAGCAATGCTGAAAATTCCAATTCTGAGGGCAATGACTCTAATGGTTCAGATGAGAATGTTTTAGAATCAACTTCAGTTAGGAGATCTAGCAGGAGTTCTACCTTTCCTAGGAAGTTAGATGACTTTGTGGTAAAAGAAAAAGTCAAGTATTAAATAGAAAGAATTGTCGATTATTCAAATTTGCCTACTAGTAATCAAGTGTTTGCTTGTGTGTTAAATAAGAGTGTTGAGCCTGGAAATTTCAGAGAAGCAGCCACTGATCCTAACTGGATTGCTGCTATGAATGATGAAATTAAGGCTTTAAATAGTAATCATACATGGGATATTGTTGAATTAACCTATGGTAGGAGTATTGTTGGCTGTAAATGGGTTTATAAGATAAAATATGAATCCAATGGTGAAATAGATAGGTTTAAGACCAAGCTTGTTGCTAAAGGTTATAGTCAAAAAGAAGGTATAGATTTTGATGAAACCTTCTCTCCTGTTGTCAAGTTTGTCACTATTAAATGTATTATTTCACTTGTTAAAATAATTAGAAATTATTCCACTTAGACATTAATAATGCATTTCTTTATGGTGATTTGAACGAGGGAGTCTATATGAGTCTTCCTAAGTGTTACTTTTCTGATAAAGAAAATAAAGTTTGTAAATTAAAGAAATCTTTATATGGACTTAAACAAGCCTATAGAGTGTGGAATGAGAAGCTTGTTGGGGTTTTAAAAGATTTAGGTTTTAAACAATGTAAGTGTGATATTCTTTGTTTATAAAAATGTGTGATTCATTTGTGACTGTGTTACTTGTTTATGTAGATGATATAGTATTAATAGGTTCTAGTGTTAAAGACAGAGAAAACACTAAGGAAAGTCTAAAACATACTGATGTGTGAAAATGTATATATAAAAATAACACAAGCTTTAATTAAAACGACTCACCTAAAAACTACACACGCACGGCAAGTGTACCGGTCGCAAAGCAGTAAACAGATAAGACCGAGTATCGAACCCAAAGACGCGAATGCAACTCTAGATCACAACCTCTACCGAATACTAGCCTAAATAAATATATACTTAAATGGGGGGTTTAAACTAATAATTGTAAACTTAATTAAACTAAATAGATTAAACTTAACTTAACTCGACAACTAATATGAACTTAAGGAACTAGAGGAATCAGATAAGAAGAAGGCTTGTTACTTAGGTAAAATCCCTAGACACTAGCAATAAATCCTGAATCTGGTAATTAACTTGAGACCCTATTCTTATCTAATAAACCTCCTGTCAAAGATAGCTCACTAGACTCAAGGCGAGACAAGTGAAGAAATGCTAAAATGGATCCGGATCGCCCTAGCGTACCAAAATCCCACAGAAATCAAGTTACAATCTCTCCTGGATTAAAACCCTCAAACTATGAAGCAGACTTAAACTCTACTGAAGAAAACCTAGGAAAACTCTAAACACAGACAAGTAGCGACTCCCGCCCTAGCGCTTGCCAACTACCGAACAATGCCTAGTTAGTTACCTAGCAAACTCGAGTTAGATTTCTCACCCTCAAGAATGGACTGCACGTCTTAGTTAATTTATTATATTAGTTTGTTATACTTGTGTCGTACTCCAAATCCATATACTAGCACGCTAACCTAAGTTGACGAACTAGATTGATTTCAAGACCTAGGGGGTATCTCTACATGCCTAGTTCTACAAAACCAATAAACAAACTTCATATAAAATCAACACCAACACACACATATATCAAATTCAATAATAAAAGTTAAAATCATGTAATTCTACACATCAAATTAAAAACCAAAAATCATTAAATACTGTATAAAACGTGTCTAGTTCATAAACCTAAGCAACCACGAAAATATTTAGTTCATAATTAAAATCAGAAACATAGTCACAAAGTCTCGAAAAACAATGATAAACATGTCTCTAAATAAATAAAAACGATAAAACACACCGCCGGGTCTTCGAATAATATATCTTTAGTGCTCCCCAGACCTTCTCCTTTAAAAATCCTCCAAAACTCTTTCTGCTGTCGATCACCTCTGCGTTGTCGTCGAAAGTTCTTCGGCGGCTGTTATTATTGATATTTCGATGTTATCCTAATATGTTGTTCGACTCCCTCAATCTCCTTCTTCTAATAAAGGAGTAGCTAGGGGGACACTTGTCCCCATACTAGAGCTCTTCAATAATATTGTACACATGTCAAGCAACCATCTTCTAACCCGGATTCGCGCCCCGGCCCATTGACCCGTTTCAAAATGCATTAAAATATGCAATTAATGTCATTTACCACTAGATACAATTGCTCCACACTATTACCAGTTTCCATGTTTTGACTCTGACACCCATAACCGAGTTTTATGACCTTATACATAATTTCGCTTCATTTCAATATGGACAGTCGTAAATTAGGCTAATTCAAGACAAATTTTATGTTTTACATTAACACAACATTAATATAAATTATAATGTATTGCTCCATTCTAAAAATATAATACTTTATTTGATTATAAAATCATTCACATGTTCTATATCTATAACAAAGATCAAAGTAACTTCCATTTGCAATTATATGTATGAACTTATATGTGAGTTTCATTTTTTCAGCACTACAAGGACTGCCACAAGTTGTAATATACAAAGGTATCATCTTGTCTCCTTAGCTAAGCTTTCTAAAAGTGACATGCATGGATTTGTCATTTATAATACTCCATCCATCCAATGAAAATTGCAATGCTGAAGTCTGTCTTGATAGAAGGAAAGACAAAGTACAAAACAACCATCAAGTTTCAACATTCCAGGTTAATTTTCGCTTGCTATAAGTGGAAATTTCTACCCGTTTGCTAATGAATGGGTCGGCTTCTACCTTTAACGGGTGAAAACAAATAAACCAAATTAAAATGAATGATGTTAAAAGGATTTAAGTGTTTTTGTTTTTAATTCTCATAAGTTTCTAATATCACTTGCTTAAAATTTAGGATATAAATATGCTTTATTTATGATTTAGTATATAATAAGCAAATATTGTAAGGCGTTCTATTTTTTTCTAAGCATCGCCGCAATAAAATCATGCACTTGATGTTGGATCTTTCTTCTACTACAAAACAACTTAAAAAAATAAGAACAAAGATTATATGGTATACGTTTTTTTCAGTTTGGTTATATCATCTTAAACTACTTATATCTAATATTTATTTATCTATATAATTGTATCATGTCAATCACTTTTTTGTTCACCATAAATGTTGAACACTATTTGTTCGTATCTAGGGACTATAAGTATCATTGGTGGACAGTTGTTATTGAAGATGACGATAATGAGTTTTTTACATAACTGATGGCTGGGGTAATGTGAAACAAGACATGTCAATCAATGAAGGCCAATTTATTATCTTTGAAGTGCTCGATCAATTCACATGACTGATTTTACTCCGTATAACTTTTTGGTGCATCCTCCTCCACCCGTTCAATTTGATGTCAATAAGTACCTCATGATGTTATTATCATTTCTGATGGTGATCATATTATGGGCGCTAATCATGATGATGCGAATTGAGAAGATGAAGGTGTGCTTCCGACGCTTAGAATTTGTGATAAAATTGTAGATTTTCTCACGCTAAAATATATTATTTAAAATAAATATAAACTACTTTGTTAAGTTTATTATTAATCATTCTGATTTCATTGTAGCGATTGACTAAAGAATGGGCTAAAGATAATGGTTTGGACGAAAGTTAGATCTAAAATTAGGGATAAGGCTGGTGGCGAGTGGGATGTTTGTGTTGGTATTGAGTATTCGATGGGCTATGAAAGATATAATATTCAAAGAGGGAAAGAAGACCTTTGTTACAGAAAGAGGATTGGTTTTTGATGAGTAGTGTGAGTTCAATTGTTTCAAAGCAACATGTATGTTATTGCTTACTGAAAATGTGCAATGTCTTTAGTATGGTTGTTTTTTAAACTTTTGTACATCGTCCGTATTGATAATTAGTTTGTAATATTGTTTGAATGTATGTGTTTTACTTATCGTTTATTTCGTGCATAAACAATATTACATATTATGTGTTTTTTTTTTGCTTCATGTTATGTTTTAAAGAATTATTTAAATTTCAATAAAGTTATTTCATATGTGTATATCTTTTATCAGTTTTCCATGTCAAGATGCTAGGAAGTTACCATGCTGCAATGGATCTTACGAACATATTCATAATTTTTTTTGTACTTATTTTAATTTCTTTTGTCATTCACTATTATTATGTTTTGTCAACATTGTATGTTTAACTATGTTTTATTTTTGAAAGAATCCTATTATTTTGTTTGGTGTGAGAGTTTTTTAATTATTAGATTTATTTGCATCAACTATTTTTCAAATTACATGTTTTACAACCACAACAAAATTACAATTGAAAACTTTAGGAGAATACTAATTTCTCATGTTGTTTTTCCTTTCATGTTATGTTTTAAACTTTTACCTTTTTATTATTTTTTTTCCTCTACATTAACCTTTAATTATTCAACTTTTTTTTAATATATATTGTAGTTAATTATTACCGAAAATAAAAAAGTTAACAAAAAAAAAAAAAAAACATAAATCCTAATATCTATATAAACTATCGTAATAATCCATCCTTTGCCACAATATTCCGAAAATTCAAGACATTCACTTTGCAAAAAAGTTTCTGAATCGCAATTTTGTTTTTTTCTTTTTCTATAATATTACGATTGTTGTTGTCTTCGTTTATACAATTATGTCTATAATATTACAAGACAAGCTTTGAATGTTTTGTTTAGATTTATTATTATGTTACCAATAAAGTTTATGATTAATTTGTTTTATATGATTTCCAAATACTCATGAAACTTTGTTTTGTTTTTATAGGTTGTCATGGATGTTAGATTCGCTCAGATGATTGCCAACGGTGCAGTTCTTGATCAAGTTAACTATTATCAACTTTGTGACGTGCAATGTCTTGACAATGCTCAGTATGTGCAACATCTAAATGGAAAAAAACATCGTTCGAAGGTAATAGATGTAAATATCTATATATTTATATAAGTTTATATATATATATATATATATATATATATACACTTATATGTACGTAAATTTAATTAACTTATTTCTCAATTTATTTTTTGTATAGGTTGCACATGTTAATGGACACGATATCTTCTATTGTGCTCTTTGCCATGTGCAATGTACCAGCCAAACTAACTTGAGCGCACATGTGGATGGAAAAAGACACAAGAAGGCATTGGAGGCGGCTGAGTTTATTAATTTATTTAATAATTAATACTTTTTTCGTAATGTCGTATGTTTTTTTTTCGGATTTTGTTTTTTGCTATTACATTTTTGTGTTTAACATTATGTTTGGTATTTTTTTTTCATAATAATCATAAGATTTGGTGATTTTTAATGGTGATTTCTTTGTTAATGACTTTCCATATTGTTGTTTTAATGATTTCGTTATTTTTAAATTATTTTTTTTATGGTAGTTGATTGTTTGATTTGAAATTGCATGAAATAATTTGCAAAACCATAAACAATATAAAATGCCATATAAAATAAAAGGTAATTAGAATTTATTATAAAGTAAACGAACTTAACATCCAAGTGAAAATTAAATTAGGTTAGGTGTATAGATATGTAGTCAAGTTCAAAACTTTATGTGAGTAACTGACTCATGATGTAAAATATTTAGACAAACCGGAAATAATTTAAAAATTTAGACTTTAAGTTGAGTTTTGAAAGTTAAAAGTGGGCCTCTGCAGATTAAAAATAAAATTAAAGGCCCAAACAAATGGATACTTATTTAAAACTAGGCCCAAACACAAAACCATGATGATATTATGCATATCCACCCTTCACTTTCACTTTAGCTAGACGTATTAAAGAGTTAAACTTCAAAAAGTTCTTATGGTTAATATCCCTATTCAGTTAAAATTTGGTCGGCCGGAGGGTCAGCTGACCCCCCCTGACCCTCCTGTAGTTCCGTCCTTGATCTTACATATATTCATTCTTTTATGCACACTCAACTTGAATAATAAAACTATTAGTTTAATATTACTTTTTAATTTTTAATTTACTTTGGTTTGCACCGTGAGTACCCACGGGTCGCTAACCTAGTTTATAATACGCTTCTTCCTAATAATTGCATTCAAGACATTGGGCTTGGGCCCTTCCTTTCACGAGACCTTTGTCTCAAAACTCTTTTAACTTCTTTTTTTCTTTCTTGTATTATTATTATTATTATTATTATTATACTATGTACTCTTGACTCGTGTGTTCTTGGCTCGACCAAAGTTCGTCATTTATACTCCAACGTCCATGACCACCTGCCCTCAAGTGTTCGTGTCTCAATTAAAATTCTTTCTTTTTTAGCTCATTCTCCACGAACACCTATAAAATAATAAAAACGAGTAATAAGAGTACCAAAAACTAATAAAAACTTTACAATGATAAAAATAGACAAACAAACGAATACACGCCTAAAACTACTAAAAACTATATACAAAACACTCAATTATAACTCAAAATACATAGGAGAATAGATGTGTTTTACGACACATCACATACTTTCAAGATTAAAGACTTAGGTGAATTAAAATACTTCATAGGGATAAAGGTTGTGTCCTAAGACACAAGTCTTTGTTTATCCCAAAGGAAATATTGTCTTAACTTATTAACAGAGTATGGCATGTTTGGATGCAAACCTGTTTCTAACCCTTTAGAGCCAAATCATGTCTTAACAGCTCTATGTAATGAACATGCATGTGTTTTAAGTAATATAATTGGCTATCAGAAGTTGATAGGTAAATTGATTTACCTACCACATACTAGGCCAGATATATCATATGCAGTTCACTACCTTAGTCAGCATATGCATAAGCCCACTGAAGGGCATTTGAAAATTGCTATGAGGTTGTTAAGATATTTGAAGGGGGCTCCTGGAAAGGGTATAATGTTTAATAGGTATGATAACTTTGATCTTGTTGCCTACTCTGACTTAAACTGGGCTAAGCGTCTTTCCACTAGGAAATCTGTTACTGGATATTATGTTTTCTTAGGTGGTTCCTTGGTTTCATGGAAAAGCAAGAAACAATCCACTGTGTCTAGGTCATCTGCTGAAGCAGAGCACAGATCTATGTGTTCTGCTGCTTGTGAAGTCTTGTGGATCATAAGTTTATTGTCTGAACTGGTCATTCACGTTAGTTTACCTGTTTTATTACATTTTGATAGTTCTCCTGCTTTGTCCATTGCAACTAATCCTGTTTTCTTTGAAAAACTAAGCATTTTGAATTAGATCTTTTCTTTTTAAGAGATCTAGTGTCAAAGGGGTTGATCAAAACATGTAATGTGAAATCTATTGATCAAATTGCTGATATATTTACTAAGGGATTGAATCCAGGACAACATAAGCAGTTATGTGACTCCTTGGCAATGTTTGATCCTTTTAAGTGTTAAAACTAAGGGGGGTGTTAAAAAGACATGTTGACTTCTGTTGACTTTGACATTCACTTCCAGTTTTAACAAAAGGTTTAGTATTTTTATTTTTTATATTTTTATACTTTCTGTGGGCTTGAATATGTTGTATGAGGAGTTATGCAGGTTGGGCTTATGGTGGGCTTGTGGCTGCTATTGGGCTGCTGGTGTGATTGTATTATGGGCTTCTAGAAGTCTTGAGTTGAGTCCAGCTGTTTAAGTCCAACTGAAGTGTTTTAAGTCCATTTGAGAGAGTTGTGTTATCCCTCAATGGCTGAGAGCTGATTCTTAGAGATCAATGGTCTAGATTGAGTATCACACGGATCATGGTTGGCCAACTATAAAAGCTTTGTCTCTCTCTCCTCTGATGATTATTCAAGATTATTATTTTCATTCACTCTCCTTTTCTCTTTGTCTTCACCTTCCAGATTCTTCATGTAATCTAGGGTTTCATCTGAGATTGTTCTGTATACTGAAACCAACTTGGTTTCTATTCAGATTGTTTGTGTCTTAGGCTGTGAAACTTTATTCTAGATTGGATTGTTGATTTTGTGAGACATTGAGTTTGTGTTTTAGGTGATAGGAGTGTTTCTTTGTATTTTAAGATTTTGTGTATGTTTTTGGGTTTGAACCTTTGGTTTAGGAATAATAATCGTATGTTAAGTTTTGATATCATGTTTTTCACAAATACCTAAGATTGTAAGAAATTAGAAAATTAATGCCTCAACTTGCTACTTTAAACTCTTAGTATCTGATACTACTGAAATTTAATTAAAACAGTAAAGACTAACGGTGTAATTATTTCTATTAATATTCCAAATGTAGAGAAACATTTAAAAACGGGTGACAAATGTAGAGAAACATAACTATAACTAGTGGCATTATCCGCCGCGTTGCGGCGGTAATTTAGTCGATGAATTAAAATTTGTTAAGGAGACATGGCATCTTAATCGGATGAAGCACGCTATATTACATACGACATTACATAAGGTAAGTTATTAATCAAGGCGCGCGTTGCGCGCCTAACAATTATGTCTGTCAAAGCGCGCGTTGTGCGCCTTGCAATTTTGTCTTGTCATTATTGTAAAGAGCCCATACGATGTTTTAAAACGTTTAATGTGCAAATCATAAATTAGTGGTATTGAAAAGCAAGCCTTATAGGCAGCCTGCAAAACTTCTAAGGCTGTAAACTCAATCGACCCGTTTGAAACATGTGGACCTGAGTAGAGAAAAAGTTATTAGTGCCAACTCTATATCTTATTTCAATGGGAATAAACACTTTCATGCAAACCTCATCAGAGCTTCCAATGTAAGAATTATCCACAGTTTTCATATATAACCTTGCTGCCCTTCTTAATGCAATCTGCACACACAAAACAAATGTTAAAAACACATAGCAGGTTCTATCCATTCATGAGTATAACAGGTTTCAAGTATTTTAGTAGCTTCCTGACCTTCTCATATTTTTTCAATATCTTCGAAAATGCAAGGAGATTTACATAACTGTTATAGTTGAGGCGTTTCAAAAAGAATCGCCAAAACTATATTAGTTTAGGCGTTTCAAAAGAACCGCCAAAACTATATAGTTTAGGCGATTCCAAAGAAACGCCAAAAGTAATATAGTTGGGGCGTTTCAAAAGAATCGTCAAAACTATATTAATCTGACATCAAATGTTCATAAAAACCCATTTTGACCCATTTGAAACGCCTAAACAATCGACAATATATTTAAGGCGTTTCAAAGAAAACGCCTCAGCTATATTAGTTGAGGCGTTTCAAAATAAACGCCTCAAACAAAGTGCCTAATCTCTCTCCCAAAAAAAAAACAGGAAAAATAGGAAAAAAAACAGAAAAATTAGTTTTAAAAGAAACGCCTCAACTGATATATTTAAGGCGTTTCAAAGAAAACGCCTCAACTAATATAGTTGAGGCGTTGCAAAGAAACGCCTCAAACATTACAGTTGAGGCGTTTTCTTTAAAACGCCTCATTTATATTAGTTAAGGCATTTCAAAGACATTAATTTTGTTCTCAAACATTATAGTTGAGGCGTTTTCTTTAAAACGCCTTAAATATATTAGTTAAGGCGTTTCAAAGACATTAATTATGTTCTCAAATATTATAGTTGAGGCGTTTTCTTTGAAACGCCTTAAATATATTAGTTAAGGCGTTTCTTTTAAACGCCTCATATGTTTGCTACGCACCACATAAAAGAAATGGAAGCATTTTGCTGAAGCCACGATACATATTTCTAAAACACTTTGGTCGTGTTCTTAGCTGAGCCAGGTAAGGAGAAAAAGAAAATAAAAACAACCCTCCATGTTTCGAACCCGGGCAGAACCTATAACATCAAACCAAACCAGACAGCCTGTATTTTTCGAAAACATCATTTTATTTTAAGTATTTCAAGAACAACGAAGTTAGTTTCTATAATGACAATTAGAAAGTTAAGTATACAGGTCAAACTGTGACTTTAGAAAGTCAAACTGTGACTTCAGAAAGTCACACAGGTCAGGTATAACCGCCAGTCGCTAAAAAACAACTAATAAGTACCAGCAGCTTTGCATTTTATATAATATTTGGCGATGTAATCATGCACCTACTCATTTAGACGCACAATCGCTTAGTCGCGTAGGCGCAAAAACATTTATTCGCTCGGGCGTTTTAGCGTTAAGGTGTATGATTTGCTTACGCGACTAATCATTTAAGTGCTTGGGCGTGCATTTCAGTTAGGCACCTACTTGATAAAATACCCAGATCTGGTTCAAAGTTACGTCGAAAATGTGAAGTTGATCTGGCAATCACCATGCTAGCACCTTAGTCACACAAAGTGGCGATGCATTATCACTGCACACAATCTTGCTTTTAGAAAGCGCGCATCATGCGTGCATAATGCATGATACAATGCTAAAAATATGATCATGTAGCAAAACTATTTGTGGATTTTTATAACAGAGTGATAACTGCATTTGAATTAGTTAGTAATATCCTAACATCTCCACTTATTGTTATTAATTAGTGGTTTTCACAATTCACGCTATTAGACTATGCAATTGCTGATCATAAATTATGAAGATAGTGAAGCTAAAGTCAAATCGGTGATGAGCATTTAATATTTCATATAGTTTAATTAGAAGTATTATCTACAAGAAGCCACAAACTAAGGTTAAGTAAAGGTATGTACCAGTTCTTGGTGAAGCTTGTTAGTTTGCTGAATGGCAGAATTCCTCTCGTCAGTCAGCCTAGATATGAGAGCTCTTGTCTGAAAAGAACACAGGAAGCGGCAGATGTAAACAGAAATCAACAGTCAAACATGTGTAGAAAATAACATATAAAACATTGGAAATCAGTTGGTCATTTATTTAAAAGGGTGTGGTGGTTGTCTTTATAATGACTGGACAGAACGGTGGAGATAAGAGGAGAAACGTGGAGTGTGGGCGGACCTCTCTGAGAGTCAGTCAATACACATAGTGAACGTGGATATACACTAATGTACCGAACATAAGGTGGGTAAAAGCTGAGTTGTCAGCATAAACACAGGTCATAACAAAAAGGACAGCACGTAACGTTTCAAAAAAAAAGGAAAAATAAATTACGCAGGACAGGTTCGAACCCAGGTTATATGAACAGGAGCAAAGGCTTTTCACCATTGCATCATATAAGTTGTTTAGAAGAAACCATGCAAAAACACAAGCAAAGCTGAATCTTCAGAACCTATATAAAGGATCAGAACCATCCTTTCTTAACTGGACTCGATGTTAATGTTATGTTCAGCCATAACACATATTAAACATTCTTGATCTAAACAACCTTATTCGCATATGCGACTAAGCGCGTTACGAAGTTTTAGAACTATCAAGAGTTTAGGTACCCATAGTAAAAACTAATAACTATGCTATGATGAGAAGTTTTAAATTTACATCCATAAAAAAAGATCATACATCGAATATTATAAACATCACTCCCTGATGGGTCGTGAGTCATAAGACCCATATTGCAAAAGTATTCAGGTCATGTAGGCGATGAACAGGTCCATTAAGAAATCTCCCCAACCAATATCAGGTCCTAGACTCCTAGCAGTTTGTTAGAAACCTTTTTTATATAACAAATGTGTTTGTTTTCTTTATTATGTAATGAGTGATAAATAAGTCCGACATGACGACGCACTGCGCGTTTTGTCGAATCTTTTTTTCGCCATGCCAAGAAGTAGACCAAATTGTCTCCTTCACAATAAAAAAAATACCATTCTATCGTACATAAACTTTGTCTATTAAGATACAGGTTACTCTATTAAGTTGAGCGTTTAGGAGTTCGACTAATATTACCTTTCCATTCTTGGGTCAACAGTTCCTTCAACATATCCCCAATTGCAACCATAATTGACCACATAAAGTACACTCAGGTTCTACTGGTTACTCCTTGCATTACAAATGTCTAGTGGCTGCAAACAGAATAATGCTATAATCAAATTAACACAATTATTTGAGTTTATAAAAAGTAAATCATAATTTGCCCAAAATGGCTTCACAATACCAAATTGAAAGACTAAGGAGGGAAGGAGCCGGATGACGTTCCAGCAAAACACCACCATCTTCGCACGATCCAATATAGAACCAGCAGGTGTGTCTGTCCGGTACTCACCAGTCACCTGCTATATAACTGCAGTTAAAGAGATACAATCAAAACTCAGCCTTCCAATATGTATTACATATAGTTTAGATAATAGATATAATTGACAACCTATTACAAAAAGAGATTTTTTTCTTCCGAATCCTTTTGCTCTAAACATCTTACCACCAACTTCCACAAGTTCTCACACAAACAACAAACCTGAAAACCAAAGCAAATATTTTTTTTTATTAAATATGGGGGTAAATAATCAAGAATTTTTTTTTTTTATTAAATATGGGGGTAAATAATCAAGAAATCAACCAAAAAAAAATACGGTTTACCTGTTTATACGCTTATTGATCACACCATATGATTCAAACATTATATCTTAGATTTAGAACCCTAAAAGGTATAAGAACCAAGGAAAAAAAGAGGAAAACTTTAAGTAAAGAACACTCACATGAAGATCTGTGCTAAGAAACTGTTTTAAGCATCAAATATTAAAAACAAATAAAAGAAAACCACCCCATATCCACCTGATGCGGCGGCTAGGGCTTTGTCGGTCCCGTTATCCTCTACCTGTGTCTCCCCGACCATGCCAACCGTGTGAATCACCAAGATAGAAGTAGATCCAGGTCCAGAATTAGAGAAATAGAAGACGAAGAAGATTGGGTTCTGGATTTAATTAGAGATGAAAACGTCATCGGCAACACCCTGTAGTCACCACCATCATCAGATTACCTTGGGGTTTGTCGATCTACTTGAAAAAAGGACATGCATCTAGATCGGAATCTTTGTCAGATGGTGGTGTGGATGGCGTGGCGATGGCGGTGGCGGTGGCGGTGGCGGTGACTGGAGAGAGAGGATGAAGGCAGTGTGGTTTGTCGGTAGCTGGGCAGAGGTCACCGGCCCATCATCGGTTGTCAAGAAGAAGCAGAAATAAAGACGGTGGCGTGATCTCTAGAGAGAGAAAGAAGAGAGATGAGGAACCAGATTTGCATTAGCTGTTATAATAAGAAGGTGAGAAATATGATAAATAATCTCACCCATAAATCTATGATTAATTACAAATATGCCATTATTTACTGTTCAAAAGGTTTGTGTATTTATATAGTGTAATTACAAAATATATGTTTAATATAAAATAATATATGTTTAATTTAAAATAATATTGTGAACAAATCTAATATGCTGATAACAAAGAGTGTAAACTATATATTATATGAATAATGGAAATAAATAATCTCAACTATTGACTATTGATCAATAACAGTTTTAACTACGGAAATTATCAATAGTGGTCCCAACTTTCGACATATTGGAATAAAAGACCCAAACTAACGGAGGTCTAACTTCGTTAGTGTGGTGCTGACGTGGCATGCTATGTAGGATGCCACGTAGGATCATTTTGCCACCTAGGATGCCACGTAGGATCATTTTGCCACCTAGGATGCCACATCAGCACCACACTAACGGAGTTAGACCTCCGTTAGTTTGGGTCCATTATATTTCAATATGTCGAAAGTTGAGACCACTATTGGTAATTTTCGTAGTTGGGACTGTTATTGGCCAATAGTGAATAGTTGGGATTATTTATTTCCATTATTCCTATCTATAATACATTATAAAGGAGGAGTAATGACCAACATGGTCATTTTCATTTCCATACAACTTAAGAAGCAACATGCACAAGTGATTTATGCTTATACAATAAGGGTATAATTGGAACTTTGTGGAACATTAAGACACCTAGAAGGGTAATATAGACATTTTACCCACCTCCTTCTTTATAATTTTAAAAAAAAATTACATTAGTACCCTTAATTCCCATCTTTAACCCCACAATGGTGCTTGAACAGTTGAACGCCCGCCCCTTGATATTCACAGTAAATTCAAACAAATAATTCATAATGGCTGGTGGATGGCAACAGACAACCTAATCATATAATTCATTCCATTCGACATTGGTCAGTCGAACAGGGATTAGGATCGCATTCAATGATTTTTTATTCATCTTTCTTACATCCAAACATAGTCAATGATTAACCATAGAATGTGTTCACTGATTCGTATTGAAGCCCTAATTTTCTTATTTTGATTTCATTCATGTTCAGATAGGGGAGATACCTGCAATTGAAGAATTGGTGAGTTTGCTTAAAGTTCAGAAAGGAGATATCACTCGGTGGTTCATCGATGGCTCATCTGACGCTACTGTATGTTTGTAGATTCTCATAATCGCTTGATTTGTTCAAATATGAAACCAAATAATGACTAAATACCAGATCTGAAATCCAATCTTTTTTACCAGGGATTTGCTCGTTTTGGTGATTTTTGAGCTAGAAGATTGATTATGCATTTGTTTGTTAAAATTAGGATTATGGTTTTGCATAAAACAATGATTTTGAGTGTGAAATTAAGTGTCTTTTAAGTTTTACCTGATTGTGTTTTTTATTATTTTATTGTTTTTTATTTGTTGATATGTTTATAGTTATTATACTCTGTTAATTTACCTTACCAGGTGACAAATTTTGATCTATTTGACCCTAAACAAAGTTAGAATTAGGATTAGGTTGTTGCCAAACACCATATTGAGTGTAAATTTAGATGGCCTTTTATTTTACCAAATTTTTCTTTTGATGGTTTTATTGTTTTTGATTTGTTGATATGTTCATAATACTTTGTTACTTCACTTCACCATGTGGCAAAGGATGAGGGGTTTGAGCTAATGCCGCCCGGTGAATAGGCGGTTGGCATGTTCTTCTTGCCTACTTCTGATACTAGAAGGGAGCAAAGCAAGATTGTGTATATGTATATACTACAGAGGTATGTTAATAGCAGATAAACAACTTAGCTGATGCATGGTTTAAAAAAACGGCTGAGGCGTGTGCCTCGAGGCGCGCCTCAAGGCGAATCGGGAGGAAAACGAGTCTGAGGCTGCGCCTAAGGGTGCTATTTTGTAGATGCGCCTCAGGGGTTTTTTTAAGTTTATTTTTGAGGTTTTAGACTTTTTATTTCAATTTCAAGCATGTCATGCCCTTTTAACGTGTGTTTTTGATGTTTTTGATGAATTTGATGCTGAAATTAGTTAGTATTTCATTTTCTATAAGATATATAACATTTATATATATATTTTCATTCTGCCTCGCGCTTACGCCTCGGTTCGCCTAGAGGCGTACGCCTCGTGAGGCGAAAGGAAAACGCCTTGAGGCACGTTTCCGTACTTTTAAACCTTGAGCTGATGTATCAATAATCCATACATACCTGTATGTATGTATTTCTCTTGCAAATAATCTGGCCTTTCAATTACAAAGCAAAAAAATAAATAAATAAACAAATTAACATACATACTCTAGTGTGTTTTGTTCATGAAAATCATGCTTTTATTTTTTTTTATATATTTTATACAAATTTAAACTGATATGAATATTTGGATAACAGTGGGTTTAAACCATAATCGGCTGGCGGTGAATTAATGGAATAACAACTTTCGATCTGACCCGACTCATAAGCCAACCCGACTGACCAAAACAAAAAAGACCAGACCCACCCATCCCCATATTGTCCAGCCATCATTCCTCATTTTTCAGTCTGATCGGTCACCGTTCCGGGCTTGACCCATTCGCCTGTCTGTTTATAACATTCTTAACTTCGTAAGTATAACAACCTGAAATTATAGAACTTGTTTGTTTTTGTAGCCAAAAACCTATGTACAGTTGTATTATGTCCAGTACAAGATAAAAGAAATGTGATAGTGTTTTAATACTAATAATAGGGTTACCTTTATCATTCTAAAATCGCACCACCGACACTCATGCAGGCAATTGAGCATGAACTCGAAGTTACTGTTCGTGTACATGAAGTACGTTGTGAACATGAGCGTCAAAAATAAGAGTAAGTGGCATATGTAATTTCTACAAATCTGATGAGCAGATCTATTTTAGTAATTTATATTCCTTTTATTGAATTATTGTTCTGATTTTGCAATTTCAGGAGGTTAAAATGGCTAAAGAAGTAGCAGAACTAAAAGCTGAGCAAATATAGCTAAGCAATCAACTTTAAGGTGTATTATTGTTGTTTATGCATTTTATCAATGTAGCAAAACCATAATTCGTATTTGTTTTCTGCCTTTTGTTCAGCTTGCGCATCAGAGAATTACAACTCACTTTCTTTCGATCAGTAAGTTGAGTCGTTGATTTTCCTTGGTTATTAGTCGCTTTAGTTGTTGAGTTTTATGAAATTTACAGTTGTGTTATGTTTCTTGAATAGTGTAGTATAGTTTTCTGAAGCTTTTGAGTAGTGATGTTACAGTTTGTCGACATTGGTTAATTTGGTAAAATGGCTCTGCAATTGTTCTAATATACGTGTGTATTCTTTATTGTTCTCCCACATACAAAGAAGTGGCTAAGAAGTGTTTGATTGCAGGGATTTTCTTCAATGAACCAAGATCAGAAGGAACAAAGCATGCACATAGTGTTGAGGTATTTTATCTATTTCCTTTGATATTCTAAATGTTTTGGTACTTTATTGCTTTATGACTGCTGATGCATCCTTTTAGAGGCTGCAGACTAATGTGAAAAGCCATATGGCTGTTATATTCTCCTTTAAATAGTTGAAAGACCGCTTTTTTGGTCAAATTGGTCAACCAACCTTGTTAGACCATGTGTAGCGGCATACCTAAATGGGCGTAAAAGGGGCAAATTCACGCCCATTTCAAGCCCAAACACCACCCCCCCTCTAGGTGAAAGGGGCGCTAAATGGGCAAAAAAGGGGTTAGGAAAAGGAGAGGATAATGAAATATACTTAATTTTCATGATAGTTATGTTTATCACTTGTTATGTGGTGCAAATGTGAGACTAATGTTATTATTTATGTGATACAGGTATACTTACAACAAGAATCGGAAGTCCGGTTCTCACCAACGGCAGTGGTCGAAACCATAACAACGTTGTTTGGATCAATTTCCCGGTACAAAGCACATTCATTTTTCCAATGAGGCTCTTGAATACACAAATGTTTGGAGGGAGTATGGAACTGTTGAGTTTTACTTAGCCTTTTACTAAAATTATTTTTATATTTTTATTTCATATATAAGTTAGTGGGGTGGGTTAATGGTTTTAAACGGGTAGGGTTGGGTAATAAGTTAAACAACTAGGTAATGGTTAGGGGCGGCAATTATTGCCACGATCCGAAAACCGACCCAACCCTGACAAGAAAAAAAATATTTGGGTCAAGTAACAAGACCCGTTTAAAAATCGGGCCGGGTTTGGGTCGACCCGTATTAAAAATGGGTCGGGTTCGGGTTGACGCATATATAAAATGGGTTGACCGTTAACCCGTTTAAGTATTTAGAAAAAAAAATCTATTATATTTTTGTTTTTCTGTTTTCATTTATATTTACATGGTTAGTTATAATTGCGTTAGTTTTGGCACACTATATTATTTATTTGTCACACTTATATACTAACCAATAAACATTATATTGATAACCCGCTTATATAACTCATGAACATGTATGATTCATTAAAAAATATGGTTTAAACGGGTCGTTTTCGGGTTGACCCGGATTTTATGTGAGTCCTGGGTCAGGTTAGGTTTGAAAACTTTGACACGAATAATATTATGGGTCGGGTTCGGGTTGCACATTTCAACCCATCAACCTGCCAACCGCAACCCGTAAACCCGACAACCCACCAACCCGAAACGATTGACACCCTAATCTCTACATTTGATATTAGTCGGGCACCCGCTGCAACGCGCGGGCATTCCCACTAGTATTATATAATATACACTAGGTTAGAGACCCGGGTATACACCCGGCATAACCCCGAGTCAAATAAGAACGTTATTTTATAAATATAGTGTAATATACAAGTTTTTATTAAGTATTACAAATTCCTATGAATTTGGGTTACTTGGAAAATATCATAAAAAGTTTAATGTTATCCAATAAATTTCCATCTAGTGTATCATTCAATGAAATAGCGTCGGCTATTTCATATCGCTACGAGTGTATCAATGGCTTGCCGCTAGTGTCCGCTATTCGGTATTGATGCGAACACCCATAAAAATAGTACATGTAGTGAATACTAAGTCTATAAATATGAGAAATGTGAAGTAGGTACCTAAATTTAATCACTATTTCCATCAACCCATTACTATAATTCAAATGTTTCATCACAATTTGCAACCTGAACATCAAGACCAGCACATACATCAATTAAGTTACATAAGCATTCTATATGACCTTAACAATTGTCTTCAGTATTCAAGCAAGCATTTCTTTTATTAGGTTGATACAACGAATGAATTACTCGCTTACAATATTGTCACTTGATCAACTTAAAATATTCAAATTGATCAAGTGAACATGTCTAACATCTGGAACAGAACTTAGTAAACAGACCCTACAATTTCATGATCAACTGAATTATCTATATGTTTTAAACAGACACTAATGAAGGTAACATCTCAATCCATTCAATGTTCAAACAAAAATATAGATCAACTCATAGATTACTGGTACTAATATTCCAAACGCAATTCTAGAAAACAAACATAGACGATTCAAAGAAAAAACTCAACAAAATTTGTTTGATCTTGCTAAATGTATAAGGTACATAACATAAAAAAATATTAATCATAATCAAATGATTGAACTCTTCAAAGTGCAACAACGATTTGCCCAGCAACCTGGTCCAGGTCCTGTCAACCATTTGAAGTGATTCTTCACCCACTAAAACATAACAAACAAACCATTTTTGTTATGGAAACAAATTTTAGTAATGCATGTGAACAAAATAACACATAAACAACTGAAATGACAATGATGACTTACTCCTTGGGATCAATATCAATGGTTTTCATTGTTTCTAATTGTTGAAGAATGTGGCAGATCATCAGGCCATCCAAAAAACTCAAACTGAATCTACAATAATCAGTATGAAAACAACATATTCTAATAAATTATATAAGACTTTACCTCACACCTTTTACTCCGGCACCACCAACTTCCTCTTAACAGAAACAATAGACGAAGCTCTATGATGAACTTGTCGTGGGTAGTTGTTTCCATGGCTGACTCATTCAGCAGCAGCTGCAACTGCTGTTGCTCTGTTGTATCTGGTGTTGCAACTGTTTAAGGAAACCATTGATTATATATAAGTATACAAAACAGATGAGTGGCAACCTCTGATGAGTGATAACTACTGATCAGTGGTTTGCTTCATCAGAGGTTGCCACTCATCAGTGGCTATAACCTCATCAATGGTATTTCATCCATTCCTTTTCTGATCCAAATCTTTTGTGTCTGGTCTGTTTTAATCATCCCAACAACTTCATGATCTTCATCTTCTACATCAAAGACTGTGAAACATCATTGAGTCAGAATATTATGTCAGAATATTAGCCTTCCAAACATCAATAATCTCATTTAATCGTAAAGTTTTTGGGGTTAATTTCTTATAAATTGCTTAGCATAATATATTATCCATAAATTCAATAAAAAACCTCAACTGAACCATAAAACATACCTAAAGACGGTGAATGGAGAATGATACAACACTATTTTCTATGGCAAACACACCTAAATGTTAAGACTTTCGATTGCCGCTTTTGATTTGGCGATGGGTTTATGTGGAATGAGAATGAAAATGAAGGTTGAATGGATTGTTATATTAGAGGGTTAAAATTCAAAAAGAAAATAACAATATATACACGGGTTTTAGGGTCAGAAACCCGGGTCATGGATCAGGTATTAGGAACCATACCCAAGTATCCTCTTGACTTAAAGATTCCACAGCCGATCTGTAGCCGCTATAAAGCCAATCTCCATGGGTCTGGTACGTAAGGATTTTTTGAAAGAATCCTTTTATATTCAACACAATCAAGATATTGATTGATACAACCTGAAAAAAAAACGGCAAAAAGAGAAATTTAACATATAAAATTTCACACAACAAAAGGGTGTGCTTTAACTTTTAAAGCCAAAATAAGACTTTTTAAGTTTCAAAATTCATACGGATTCTTTGTATTTCCAGGAAAATAAATGTAGGCGTGCTTCAATTTGTTTAGATATCAGAATACCAAAAAAGAAATTGTGTTAAATTGTAATGAAATCCATACGAACTATGAATTTGAATTTTTTATGTTTGACCTCAAAAGAAAAAGAGTCTTGAACTAAATTCAAGATGAAAATCGTAATCAACATATTTACCTTCTAGGGAGTTAGCAACACAATAGAAATTCTTAACCAGCCCAGATTGGATAGATGCAAGCAGACTGACACCAGCACCCAATGCAATTAGCAAAAACCGACTTACGGTTGTGTCAATAAACTCATTTGTGCGATACCCGTGTGCCATAATCCAACCTATGGAGCTTTATATGCTAAATGCCTAAAAAGTTATAAAATTATAATGATTATAATAATATTAGTAACAACTAAACAACGAATAGACTACATAATTACTTATCTTAATCACTTAGGTATTGGAACAAAACAATTCTAGCAAATCAAAAGTGCAAACTAAACAATTATATCTCAAGTCATATAGTAGCAAATTCAGAATGAAAATGATGGTGACCTTAACGTATTACTCATATGTATACTTTAACGTTTATATTTGCGACCCGTTTGAACTTAGACCACAAAAGGCATCACCATATTCATCATAAGATATAGCAGCTATTATACTCACACCAGGAGTAGTTTATAAACCTGGGTGCCAAGGCGTGTGCCTCTTGGATATCTAAACACGTCTCATTGAGTCGCATCAAGCAGTCAAGCGATGGACCTCTCACTTGAGGGCGCCGAGGCATGTGCCTCATGGATATCTAAACACGCCTCATGGAGTAACCTCAAGCAGTCGGTTGAGGGTGCTTAGGCATGCCTGAAATGCATTTTTTAAACTGACATCAGCAAAAAGTCATGTACATAACGAAAGAAACGGGCCGGGAACACTTTCTTTCAGAATTTTAGGAATACCTTAAATATGACTTACAAATATATATTTTTGTAAAAAAATATATTTTTTATTGAAACGATTGAATAGGTTTTATTATTTAAAAATACGTTTCGGATTAGCTGACATGTGGGACCTGTTCAACCAATTTGACCTGCGTTTCCATTAGACTATTAGAGATAAAGCATAATCGATGGCATATCTAGTAACAATCATATGGAACCTAAACAGAAATCAGATAGGATATACATACCATATTAAGTCTATCGTACGCATCAAAAGCCTCTTCTGTATTATCATCCTGAATATCATCTTCCATGTCACCATCTTTATCATTACTCATTTCATTATCCTCGGCATGAACATCATCTGCATATCAACTATGTCAAACCCACATTTTGCGTGAAAATAATTTCTTAAAATGTAAAGAGGGAAACAATTCATTATTGACTATCTTTTCTTTTTAATGTTCTAAGATGTAAAGATACCTTCATTAAGGTTTTGTTTTGATCCTTCTTCGACAGGTCGAAATGACGCCAAAGCAAACGCTTATTGATATCGCTACAATCACAATGAATCAACATTCGAAATGAGGCCCAAACAAAGCCTTATCCAACACCTTAAAAATACATGTTTATATATATGACAAAAAGAAAATGACTTCAACATTTGAATGGAAAACAAACCTATTTCCGTCATTTGCTGTTTCATTTGTGTAATGAGTAAAAGCGGGTAACGTTTTGGTACCTAAATATGTCTTCGAAATTGCTATTACAACAAAACAATAGCATGATATCCACATGTCAAAATTAGACTTTAGCTACAAAGTACAATATAAAATGGTACTGATCATCACCTACACAAAAAAAAAAATACTAAAATAAAACTTAAACTAAGTAGTATAAAGTAAAGAGTATAGAAAGGTAACCAACTTTAAGGTAATAAATAATGACCATAGGATGATTTGTTTTGAATATTGAAATTATTGGTCAAGAAACCTTAGGGCTCGTGATGCTTTTGATTTAATAATTGAGATATCTAGCCAGTTGATTGTTTTCATTGATACTTGACTCTACATCATTATTTTATGCCTAACTAAAAATTGGTTGCTAAAATCAGAAAAAAGTGTAAAGCTATCAAACCTTTGTGTATAATTATGTTGCTTTTACGAGTTGAGTTGCTGCCCTTTTCTCAGATTTGACTGCTGCAAAGTAGTTCCAGTCCCCCATATCCAACACACATGTAAAATGATTTAGTAGTCTAAAATTCTACATATAGTTAACGCTATTATAGAATCTATCAATCTATTTAAATTCTCACTCATTGGCGTATTAACATCCCTATGCTATTACATGAAATGTAACCATACAAAAGATCAAAACATAACCGGTAGCATTTAAAACCTCAATTAAACTGATCATAACACAAAGCATCAAGCAATAATTTAATCCCTCCAATATTGTTTCAAACCAATGTAGATACCTAAAATGAACTAAAGTTGAGGATTTCTTACTTGAAAGATAGATGTGCAGGTTCTTGTTAGTAGTACCTCTATCACCACAAGACGCTATTTCATTTGATCTGGAGACACTTATAAAGCGGAAATCTCTTTAGAAAACACAAGACCATAATCTCCATATTTGTAAATGTAAGCATATTGGTATAGTCAACAGTGTTATCATTATTTCAAAAACAACAACAAAAATAATCATAAACATGTAGGTTATGGTATGAGAGAGTTCATCATAAAAAGCACAATCACAATAAAAAGAAAAAAAAACATAATCTGAATGAATTAAAATGTTATACACAAAAAAAAAAAAAAAAACGATTAAGAAAGGTATCCTTACCTTGAAGATCAATTTCAGGATTTCTCACAGAGGCTTATCGATTTTAAAACGGTGATGCAATCAACGCGGCGATTCTCATCCAAGGTCGGATTGAAATCTTCATAAGAAAATACCGAAGAGGAATAGCCCGCGTGTAGATCGAAGATGTTCAAACACAAAGACGCATGACGGCTGCGATGCAAAATGGTACTTGCAATCGACATTTGAAATCAACATTTGAACATAAAAAGCACACCATGTGTTCCTTTTTTGGCCTGCACTTGCAATTGACATTTGAACATAAAAATCACACAATTGCTATCGACATTTAAAATTACACATAAATATCACATTCATAATTCACTATAACAAAATGGGGATGATTCAAATTTCAAATCCTAAAACAAAGACAATTGACTTGGTCAACTTAAAATCAATAAATATTTTTAAAAATTAAAAGAAAAAGATAACTTACCAAAATTGACACCAAAATCTTAATTTTGCATTTCCTGCACCATGCTTCTCAATGGTTTTAAAACACTCAAAAGCTGGATAAGCATATCCAAGAACCAAGCTGTAGCCATAACCAAACGTCACCAAATCTAACCAAAATCTCAATTTCCCCAAAACAGATTAGTGAAACTGTCACACCCTCAAAATCCACTTGCGAAGTTTTACCGCGAGGCGCATGACAAACCAGGATCCAAGTCAACGATCACAATAAACAAATCTAAATGAACATATGCAATTTCAAAAACATAGTTTTAAAATCCCCAAATACAGCGGAAGCTTATTCTCAAAACAAAATCCAAAAGTAAACCAAATTATTTAATGTTCGAAAACCATGCAACCCTAACTAGACGCCGTGCAGACGCGTGCGCCCTAGTTCCATAGTGCTACCTTAGCGACCTGAGAAAACATGTAAGAGTTACGTCAGCACAAAAATGCTGGTGAGTTCACAGGTTTTGTAATCAAAGTATCAAGTTCAACCTGTCCATACTATTTCAATTTGTAAACCAAGTACGCTAGCTAGGCGTATGTTTTGTTACTTCTACGATTGGAAAACCATTACTAACTCGCAAACCAGATGTCGTGCCCGAATAGTAAACCTGTTCCTGTTTGAGACAATATGCACTCGCCCGGCCCTCCAAGCCGACGAGCGGGGTTGGTTACTCCCAATAGATCTATTCACATTTCCCCGTTGTGCTAACCCGCACATTCATGGTTTCCCCCGAGACTTCCAAAGATCGTATAGTAAACCATAGAAACCCATAGTATGACAGTTGTTACCAAAACATAAGTTTAACACATGTTTTCTCCCCCAAAAAGTGAAACCAGCTAAAAGAGGGGCCGTAAACTCACCTTAGGTTGCGTTACTTCGTAATACGAATAAAATCAGCAAGCTATGTTAGCCCCGTAAGGCGGCGACCTAACATATGACAGTTACAAGTAATTAGACTAATAACCCGTAGGTTAGTTAGTCCCTAGATGTCCAGATCATAACCAAGTTCGTTTGAAAACACTGTGACTGTTAAATTAACCCAATGTACAAGACTCGACATCCCATTAGTGACCCGAGACTCCCCGTGTTATACTTGCACTCTCAAACATACAATCATGCAATCACACTTAACATACGTTAAAGTCCAACAAGTTGTAGCACGTAGTTCAAGTATCACATAAATAAGTCCGAGCACATGTTACCAAGTTATTAGGTATGTTACGGGGTTCCTAGCATGTTCCTAGGTGTCCAATCGGGTCCCGAAATGCTAAATTACACTTACAGCAGCAGTACAGGCGATTAGAAAAAGTCAACTAGTGATTATGTGGGTCAACAGGCATTTAGGAAGGCTAATCGCCTATACTATAGGCGATTAGGGTCATGCGGTATGCAAATCATGAGTTTATAGGCGATTAGGTCGTAAGGCATGCAATTCAGGGCTTAACTAGCAATTAGGATCGTAATCGCATGAAGTAAAGGCATTTAGACCCCTATTCGCCTATACTATAGGCGATTAGGGCATCCTATCAGGCGATTAGCCTACTAATCGCCTATAGCATAGGCGATTAGTATTGCTAATCGCCTATAGCCCATCTGTTCCGGTTTTTCGCGCGTTTAACACTCCAAATCAAATCCAGAACGTGTGTAAACATCAAATATCAATCAAACAACCATATCAAACATATTTCAATCAAAATCCTTCGTTTAACCTCGTTCTATCAGCCCTGCAGGCAACCATGTATCCCAAAAACAATACACATAGCATGAAACATCACATTAACATGTATAACCGTAACCCTAATGAACAATTACTCAGATTTCATCAACATGCTATCATCATCAATCTGTAACTACCTTAATATTATGTTAACAATCCTTCTTGAATCACAAAAACCCTATCTTTTAATTATAAACACACATACAACACGCATAATAACTAGAATCCAATTAACAATGTTTATCAACGAATTTCAGAAGACACATACGTTTATAAACAGGTCTGGACCATTAGGGATTCAATAAAAACATTATTAAAGGTTACATGAATGAAAACCACACCTTAGGTTTATGATAGATTGATGTAATAGGCTTGAAATCTTGTATTTTGATCCAAAATCATGTTCCAGAGGTTGTGTGTGTGTTAGGACGAGTTGTGGGACGACTAGGGTTGTTATAATGAAGTTTAGGAGGTCAAGTATGGTATTTATAGTCGTTTTTAGTCGTCAGGTACGTTACAGGCGATTATGCAGCAGCATCAGGCGAATAGGGTTGCTAATCGCCCTCCCTATAGGCGATTAGCCTGCTATTCGCCCCAAGACATGTCCCAGTCGCCTCCCTATAGGCGATTAGCCCTCCCTAATCGCCTATAGGGGTTGGTTCTGCGTATTTTGCGCGTTAAACCCCGTTTTAACATATGTTAACACACTTTCACATACCGACAAGTCACATAATGATTGTAAACACATAATACTTGCAAACAAACACATGCACACTCGTTCACCAATTCCCGGGACTCGAGACTTGTATGTTCCTGATGTGTGTAAATGTATATATAAAAATGTGCACAAGTTTTAATTAAAACGACTCACCTAAAAACTACACACGCACGGCAAGTGTACCGGTCGCAAAGTAGTAAACAGATAAGACCGAGTATCGAACCCAAAGACGCTAATGTAACTCTAGATCACAACCTATACCGAATACTAGCCTAAATAAATATATACTTATGTGGGGGGTTAAACTAATGATTAAAAAACTTAAAAGAAACTAAATATAAATAAAGTAACCTCAGCTGCTTATGGGAACTAGGAACTTGAAGAAATCGGATAGGAAGAAGGCTGGTTACTTAGGTAAAATCCCTAGACACTAGCAATAAATCATGAATCTGGTAATTAACTTGAGACCCTATTCTTATCTAATAAACCTCCTGTCAAAGATAGCTCACTAGACTCAAGGCGGGACAATTGTAGAAATGCTAAGATGGATCCGGATCGCCCTAGCGTACCAAAATCCCACAGAAATCAGATTAAAACCTCTCCTGGATTAAAACCCTCAAACTATGAAGCAGACTTAAACTCTACTGATGAAAACCTAGGAAAACTCTAAACACGGACAAGTAGCGACTCCCGCCCTAGCGCTTGCCAACTACCGAACAATGCCTAGTTAGTTACCTAGCAAACTCGAGTTAGATTTCTCACCCTCAAGAATGGACTGCACGTCTTAGTTAATTTATTATATTAGTTTGTTATACTTGTGTCGTACTCCAACTCCAAATACTAGCACGCTAACCTAAGTTGACGAACTAGATTGATTTCAAGACCTAGGGGGTATCTCTACATGCCTAGTTCCACAAAACCAATAAACAAACTTCAAATAAAATTAACACCAACACACATATATCAAATTCAACAATAAACTTAAAATCATGTAATTCTACACATCAAATTAAAAACCAAAAATCATTAAATACTGCAAATTACGTGTCTAGTTCATAAACCTAAGCAACCATAAAGGTCTAGCTACTCATAATATTTAGAAACATAAATTCAAAGTTTATAAAAAACAATTTCATCATGTCTATAAAAATATAGAGCGAAAACTAAACCTAACCCAAGGCTCGTTGGCTTTTGATCTTTAACGTGCCCGTGGCCTTTTCTCCTTCCGTGCTCTTTCGCTCGTCACCGTATTTGGCCGGTCGCCTTTTGTTCCTATGCGATTCCAAAGAATTCCAATTGTGAATGAATGTCGCTGTCCCAAGATTTTTCTTCTGGCGGCTCTCCAATGTGTAATTGGAATTGTTGAAGTCTAATCCTTGTAATGATGCCGCCTCCTCTCTTTATAATATTTTCACAATTGAAAAATAGGGTTGGAGTTTGGGCTGTGACCCATACATAGTCACGTTTAATTTTTTTATATATATATTATGATTATTATTAAACTTATTATTATTATTATATAGTGGTATAACTCCGTGCTCTTGACTCGGGTGTTCTTGGCTTGACCAAAGTTCATCGTTTGCGCTTCAACGTCCACACGAACACCTACCAAAATATAAAATAAATAAATAAGTACTAAAAATTAATAAAAATCTATACAATGACAAAAATAGGCCAACAAACGAATACACGCCTAAAACTACTAAAAACTATATACAAAAGACTCAATTATAACCAAAAATATATAAGAGCATAGATGTGTTTTACGACACATCAAACATCCCCACACTTGACTCTTTTTCGTCCCTGAAAAAGAATTATGCTATGGAATCACAGTTAGGTTTACATCCAGTTTCAAAATATAGGTTACTTATTAATAATCTACTAACGTATTGATTGCGATTGCAGGTATATTGATCCTCTTAAACCCACACTGGTTTCCAAGCCCCCTTTTTATTTATGTTAAGTTCATGTTGATTAGTCTATCTAGGGTCTCACTCGAAGGAGACCACAGTTCCTCCTAATCCCGCCTCAAGCTTATGAAGCTAAAGGAACGACCAATTGACCATTTCCCAACCGTCTTATGTAGAAAACCAAGAGAATTTAAAATCACTTTTTTTTTTAAGTGATTAGAAATTCTAACGGTTTTCTACTTATAATGGTGCTTCTTATACTATTTTTGGCGGTTTCGGTCTCCCCGTTTCTCCTAGATGAGAACCCACAAAATAGCCTAACATAATTAATTTATTACTTTTCAAAGGAAACCTTTCTACCGGCCGAGCCTACCCACATATCTCAAATCAGACACGTTTTCAATCAATTTTAATCTCTTATTATACATACTATTTGAAAACCGGACACCTAACTTTACCTATCATTTTCCATATTTTATATAATGCAAACTTCAAAATCAGGGACTTTTTTTTTTTTTTCAAAACGGCTCTATATACAGACTAAACGACAGTTTCCCATCCCCACACTTAAATTCTACATTGCCCTCAATGTAGGAATAGAAAACGACACAAAACAAAAAATAAATTCCGAATACAAAATAAAAAAAAAACCGAGGGCAAATTGAAAAGGACTTAGCTGGTTAATGTTTCTTCGTAAGCTCTAGTCCAATCCAGCGCGATCGTATAGCATTTTGGTCGCGATCGGCTCTGACACACTGGTAAACTCTGGGCTTGCCTTGACAAATGATAAACAGCTCTGGAATCACCCGAATGGAGATTGAGTACGGGCGGTGCAATCCAAACCTGCGCAAAACGAAACAAACAAAACCCGAGCATAATACCGAACCACAAATAATAATAAAAAGACTAAAACTACTACTTAGACTCATAATATAACAACAAACAAGAAGACGTACCTGCTTGGCAACATGGCGGTGAATGGTGGTAGAACCAAATGGGTAGAGAAAAAAAAATTATGGTTCTCGCTCAACGTGAAGGACACTGGTGATCACAACACGCGTTGCAAGCGAAAAATATAACTTTCCGGGGTAATAGCTGGTCACATGAGGTGAACAGGTCAGCCCAGACTCCTCACGTTACGTGAAAAGTCTTTTTTCAGAGAAAGTTAATTAATTTTTTTATTTTTAAGAAAAATTCTCTTATTACCCAAACCTTTACCAAAACTCCCATTCATAAAATATATATAAAGATAATACATGGGATCCGCTCATGGTGAAATTTCCTCTACCCAAGCAAACACGCAAACCTGCAAACAGACTCAAAGACAAAAAAAAAAAAACAATAAAAAAATAAAAACCTATGAACCACTACCGATTGACGGACCACAAATAAAAAAATTGAAAAGCTATAAAAAAAATACATAGGTATAAATATAAATTTACAAACTCTACAGAGCCTCCCCACACTTAAACTTAATCAGGGGGCTTCTCTTTTATCTGGACCCGATCCAATCCGTTTAATTCCACCCGGTCCATATTATTTAGCTAAATTAAATTAGTGGAATTGAAAAATATTTTATCGAATTTAAATGGGTCGGGCCACCAATATTTAAATTTACCTGGACCAAACCTGATTCTTGGCATGTAATGAGGGGACTTGTTGTCCCTGCAACTCCTGACCCTCACCCTGTGTCGGTCCAGGTGCCTCTTCGCCTTCTCCCGTGGTGGTGGCCATGGTGGTGGCACTAGTAGCAGTGTAATATCCAATGCCTGCACGGGCCGGCTGTGGTGTTCTTCTTCTTCCACCACTGCTTCTTTCTCATCTTCCGTGTTTGGTGACACTTGTTCAAAATCTTTGTCCACTTCTGGGACTGACAAATCAACCAACTCGTCACCAAACTCTTCTTCCTCATCAGCTGCTTCTTCAAGCAGGTCAGTGGTGTCTTCCTCTTCCACCACTTCTTCTTCAAACAGCCAGTTTGTAGATTCTGAAAAGTCCATATCTTCCTCAGCCTCCCCTATCTTCTCTATCATGGCTTTCCTATGCGCGTCCCAGGCTATCCTTTCTATCTCCTCATCATCACTCCAGACATCTACCTCCCAAGGATATGCTGCTGAACTAGAGATCTGGCAAGGCTGCTCATCCTGTTGAACCGGAGGTGGGACTAAGGCGTCCATTATGGTCTCTGGCTCTAACCCTGAATCCTGCAAAATATCATCCTCACAAGACAAGTGTAAAGAATCATATGGGTCAGTTAAATCATGCACAGAATCAGATGAGTAAGGACAAACAGTTTCAGCAACGGGACTAATACAATCAGGTAATGTAAATGTTACCATCTCGTCTGGGTCATCATTTGTGAAATAAACCTGCTGAACTGGAGGTGGGACTTCAACGTCCATTATGGTCTTCAGTTCATCCACCTGAGCCTCTAGCCTTTTAAGTGCCGCATCTTGTTCCCTCAAAGAGTCGGTGCGCTTGGATAGCAAAGAATCGATATCCTCGAGCATGAGCTATTGTTTAGCAAGTAAGGCGGCAAAATCGGGTCTAGTGTGAGACGAGACATCCCGATAATCGGGATGTTGATAAAAATGTTGGCTAGGTGGATACTCTGACGAGCTCCCACCATGCCTTTCCTCATACATCTTAGCTTGTAGACGATCAGGCCGACTTTTTATTCTATCTAGTGACTCAGATGTTGCAGGGTTAAACCACCGGTTAGCCTGCGGGTATGAAGGCTGGTATGACTGATATGGCTGCGGCTGCAAATACGTGTTAGAATAATAATCCGTGGAATACCCCGATGAATATGAATGAGGGCATCTTATGGTAAAATGGGGTCCTCCGCAGATCTCGCACATGATAAAAAAAATTATTTATTATGAATCAAAAATAATAATAAGAAGAAAAAATGAAAAATAAAAACAAAAATTATTCACAAAATAGTAGACCAGAAACGGATTGGATAATTCTCAAGAGTGCCAATTGCGTCCCCGGCAACGGCGCCAAAAACTTGATGTGTGTAAATGTATATATAAAAATGTGCACAAGTTTTAATTAAAACGACTCACCTAAAAACTACACACGCACGGCAAGTGTACCGGTCGCAAAGTAGTAAACAGATAAGACCGAGTATCGAACCCAAAGACGCTAATGTAACTCTAGATCACAACCTATACCGAATACTAGCCTAAATAAATATATACTTATGTGGGGGGTTAAACTAACGATTAAAAAACTTAAAAGAAACTAAATATAAATAAAGTAACCTCAGCTGCTTATGGGAACTAGGAACTTGAAGAAATCGGATAGGAAGAAGGCTGGTTACTTAGGTAAAATCCCTAGACACTAGCAATAAATCATGAATCTGGTAATTAACTTGGGACCCTATTCTTATCTAATAAACCTCCTGTCAAAGATAGCTCACTAGACTCAAGGCGGGACAAGTGTAGAAATGCTAAGATGGATCCGGATCGCCCTAGCGTACCAAAATCCCACAGAAATCAAATTATAACCTCTCCTGGATTAAAACCCTCAAACTATGAAGCAGACTTAAACTCTACTGATGAAAACCTAGGAAAACTCTAAACACGGACAAGTAGCGACTCCCGCCCTAGCGCTTGCCAACTACCGAACAATGCCTAGTTAGTTACCTAGCAAACTCGAGTTAGATTTCTCACCCTCAAGAATGGACTGCACGTCTTAGTTAATTTATTATATTAGTTTGTTATACTTGTGTCGTACTCCAACTCCAAATACTAGCACGCTAACCTAAGTTGACGAACTAGATTGATTTCAAGACCTAGGGGGTATCTCTACATGCCTAGTTCCACAAAACCAATAAACAAACTTCAAATAAAATTAACACCAACACACATATATCAAATTCAACAATAAACTTAAAATCATGTAATTCTACACATCAAATTAAAAACCAAAAATCATTAAATACTGCAAATTACGTGTCTAGTTCATAATCCTAAGCAACCATAAAGGTCTAGCTACTCATAATATTTAGAAACATAAATTCAAAGTTTATAAAAAACAATTTCATCATGTCTATAAAAATATAGAGCGAAAACTAAACCTAACCCAAGGCTCGTTGGCTTTTGATCTTTAACGTGCCCGTGGCCTTTTCTCCTTCCGTGCTCTTTCGCTCGTCACCGTATTTGGCCGGTCGCCTTTTGTTCCTATGCGATTCCAAAGAATTCCAATTGTGAATGAATGTCGCTGTCCCAAGATTTTTCTTCTGGCGGCTCTCCAATGTGTAATTGGAATTGTTGAAGTCTAATCCTTGTAATGATGCCGCCTCCTCTCTTTATAATATTTTCACAATTGAAAAATAGGGTTGGAGTTTGGGCTGTGACTCATACATAGTCACGTTTAATTTTTTTATATATATATATATTATGATTATTATTAAACTTATTATTATTATTATATAGTGGTATAACTCCGTGCTCTTGACTCGGGTGTTCTTGGCTTGACCAAAGTTCATCGTTTGCGCTTCAACGTCCACACGAACACCTACCAAAATATAAAATAAATAAATAAGTACTAAAAATTAATAAAAATCTATACAATGACAAAAATAGGCCAACAAACGAATACACGCCTAAAACTACTAAAAACTATATACAAAAGACTCAATTATAACCAAAAATATATAAGAGAATAGATGTGTTTTACGACACATCAGTTCCCTATGCTCTGACGATTCTACGAATCGTCACCCCTTGTACACTTGGTTAAGGACTGACATCTAATGATCCTCTATACTAAACTAACAGTTCCCGAACCATAACACAACTCAAATAACCCAGTTAAGTATAATATACGCGTGACTCGCTAAGGTAGACTTTAATCTAGACAGCGTTGTTAACTGGAATTTGCCGGGTGTCACATCATCCCCATGTTAAAAGAATTTTCGTCCCGAAAATTGCACAAGTACCAAAAGGAATAACAAAAGAAACAGACAAAAGATAGAAATCAAGAGAGAGATTTACCCGAGTTGTCACATCATCCCCACGTTAAAAAGGAATCTCGTCCCGAGATTCATTCAGCTGCAGTGGTAACATATCTCGATTCGAACGCTTCCTTAGGAAAGAGATGAGGATACTTAGACTTCATCTGATCCTCCCGTTCCCAAGTGTACTCTGGTCCGCGGTTCGAGTTCCAGCGAACCTTAACAATGCGAATCTTGCTATGACGTAGGCTACGAATCTTGTAATCAAGAATCTCAACAGGTTCCTCCATAATCGGAAGACGATCATCAACCTTGATCTCTTCCAGTGGAACAATAAGAGACTCGTCAGCCAGACACTTCTTTAAGTTGGATACATGGAAGACGTTATGTACGTTGCCGAGCTCCGTCGGTAAATCAAGACGATATGCCACGGGTCCAATCCGTTCCAGGATTGTAAATGGGCCGACATACCGAGGGTTGAGTTTGCCACGCTTCCCAAAGCGTATGACGCCCTTCCACGGTGAAACTTTCAGAAGTACCTTGTCATCAACTTGGAATTCCAATGGCTTGCGACGCTGATCGGCATAACTCTTTTGCCAATCCCGTGCCGCTGCCAACCGGTTACGAATCTGTACGATCTTTTCCGAAGTTTCGTACACTAGCTCAGGCCCAGTGAGTTGACTCTCACCCACCTCAGCCCAACAAAGAGGAGACCGGCATTTCCGCCCGTACAGTGCCTCGAACGGAGCTGCCTTGATGCTCGTGTGGTAACTGTTGTTGTAAGAGAATTCTACTAACGGTAGGTGAGCTTCCCAACTTTTGCCAAAATCGATCGCACATGCCCGCAGCATGTCTTCTAAGGTTTGAATCGTGCGTTCACTCTGACCGTCAGTCTGTGGGTGATAAGTTGTACTCATGTCTAGCTGGATACCCAAAGCCTTGTGCAAAGACTTCCAGAAGTGAGAAGTAAAGTGGGAGTCACGATCCGAAATAATAGAAACCGGCACCCCGTGCTTAAAAACGACTTCCTTCAGATAAAGACGAGCCAAACGATCCATGGTGTCGGTCTCCTTAATAGCGAGAAAATGGGCTGATTTCGTCAACCGATCAACAATCACCCATATCTTATCATTCCCGCTCGGTGACTTAGGTAGTTGCGTGACAAAATCCATTGTAATCCGTTCCCATTTCCACTCCGGAATTTCAGGTTGTTGCAAGAGACCCGACGGTTTCTGGTATTCCACCTTGACTTTAGCACAGGTCAAGCATTTGCTCACGTATGAGGCTATATCCGACCTCATGTTTGGCCACCAGTAAAGCACCTTCAGATCTTGGTACATCTTATCCGAACCAGGATGAATAGAATACCGGGACTTGTGAGCCTCATCTAAGACAAGCTCCCGAAGTCCCCCGAATAAAGGAACCCATATGCGTTCTGCGAAGTAGTGCAGGCCATCAGGCCTTCGCTCGAGGTGCTTGTCGGCACCGTGCATAGTCTCAGCTTTAAGGTTTTCTTCCTTCAAAGCTTCTAACTGAGCAGAACGGAGTTGGTCAGGTAGAGAGGAATGAATGGTGAGCTGCAACGCCCGAACGCAACGAGGATTAATTGATTCCTTCCTGCTCAAGGCGTCTGCTACTACATTCGCCTTGCCAGGATGGTACTTAATGGCGCAATCATAGTCGTTCAGGAGTTCAATCCAACGACGCTGTCGTATGTTCAAATGTTGTTGGTCGAAAATATGTTGAAGACTCTTGTGATCGGTGTAGATGGTACATTTGGTACCGTACAAGTAATGTCTCCAAATTTTCAACGCGAAAACCACTGCACCCAACTCCAAGTCATGGGTGGTGTAGTTCCTCTCGTGCACCTTGAGTTGACGAGAAGCATACGCAATCACTTTCTCGCGTTGCATCAACACGCAACCGAGACCATGAATAGAAGCATCACAGTAAACAACGAAATCATCAGGGCCTTCAGGCAAGGACAAAATAGGAGCAGAGCAAAGTTTAGACTTCAGTTCTTGAAATGCTGACTCTTGTGGTTCACCCCAGGCGAATTTTCTATCCTTCTGAGTAAGAGTGGTGAGGGGTTGAGCGATCTTCGAGAACCCCTTAATGAAACGACGATAATAGCCCGTGAGGCCTAGGAATTGCCGCACCTCAGTTGGCGTCTTTGGTGCTTCCCAGTCCTTGATCGCTTCGATCTTAGCTGGATCGACATGAATTCCTAGTTCATTAACCACATGTCCTAGGAACTGAACTTCGCGTAACCAAAAGTCACACTTTGAGAACTTAGCGTAAAGTTGTTCCCGTCGCAAAAGTTCCAAAACCAAGCGCAGGTGTTCCTCGTGTTCGGTCTTGTTCTTGGAGTAAATCAGGATGTCATCAATAAACACGATGACGAACTTGTCAAGATATGGTTTGCAAACGCGGTTCATCAAATCCATGAAAACCGCCGGTGCATTTGTGAGACCGAAAAGCATGACCAAGAACTCAAAATGGCCATAACGTGTACGAAAGGCAGTCTTTGCAACGTCAGCTTCCCTTACGCGCAACTGGTGATAACCGGACCTCAAATCAATCTTAGAGTAGTAGCTAGAACCCTGGAGTTGGTCGAATATATCATCAATACGTGGAAGAGGATAACGGTTCTTGATGGTCACTTTGTTCAATTCTCTGTAATCCACACACAATCGAAAACTTCCATCTTTCTTCTTAACGAACAGAATCGGGGCTCCCCAAGGGGAAGAACTTGGTCTAATGAAACCCTTGTCCAAGAGTTCCTGTAACTGACTGGACAATTCCTGCATCTCGGGAGGTGCAAGACGGTAGGGGGCCCGAGCAATAGGAGCAGCTCCCGGTACAAGATCAATACTGAACTCAACCTGACGATGGGGAGGAAGACCAGATAAGTCATCGGGAAATACATCAGGAAACTCGCGTACAACAGGAATATCGTCGATCTTCTTCTCATCGGTAGAGGAAACAGATAAAAGTGCCAAAACGGCCGAATAACCCTTTCGAAGATACTTAAGGGCTTTCATGCTGGAGATGAGATTTAGCGGAGCACCGCCCTTGATACCGTACACAGAAAGGAATTCTCCATCAGGGAGGGGAATCCAAATAATCTTGTCGTAACAAACGATCTCAGCGCGATACAAAGACAACCAATCCATGCCTACAACAACGTCAAAACTACCCAAAGGTACTGGCATAAGGTCGATGGGGAAAGGCAAACCCGACAACTCTAGTTGACACTCCCGAAGGATACAAGTAGCTTCAATCTTTTTACCGTCAGCCAACTCAATTACATACTTAGCCTCTAATGGTACGGGTACTACATCTAGCAGTCGACTAACTTCCATAGATATAAAACTTTTATCGGCACCAGAATCAAATAAAACACTAACAGAGCGATTATTGAGAAGGAACGTACCGGTAACTGTGTCAGGATCCTGCCTAGCCTCTGCGGCTCCAATGACGAAGGCACGTGCATTCCTGCCACCGCCCCCGTTGTTCCCGTTACCGTTTCTATCCCTCACATCCCCGCCCTGCTTCAGTTTCGGGCACTCCTTCTTGTAATGCCCAGTCTCCCCACAGTTATAACATCCCTGTCTTCCCGTAGTTCCTTGAGCAGTAGGAGCCGAGTTAGTAATTGGGGCCTGGGTCGATGGAAGTGTCGCCCGACAGTCTTTAGCAAAATGCCCAAGTCGCTGGCAGCGATGGCAACGATTACGGTCGCAGTCCCCCTGATGATGACGCCCACATTTGTTACATTTAGGTAATTTCCCCGCATAACCACCCGGTTTGGTACCAGAAGAAGAAGAACCCCCACTATCGAATCTCTTACCCTGTTGTGCTGGTGCTGGCACAGATCCTTTCCCCTCATTATCCCATTTACGCTTGTTATTCTCCGGGGCCTTGACAGTCGAATCCTTAGCAGGCAAGATACCCTCATTCACCTTCAAGTTTGTCATCCTGTGAGCCGATCGGACCACCTCTGAGTATGTAGGAAGATTCCCCGTAGCCACCAATCCTGCGATCTCTGGTACTAGCCCCGAGATATAGTGTTCAATCCTCCTGTATTCTGGCACATGCAGATCAGGACACAGCACTGCCAACTCATTACGCCTTACCGTATACTTTTCAATCTCTGACCCGGTCATCTTGAGGTTCCACACCTCGTGCTCTAGCTTCTGAACTTCTTCCCTTGGACAGTACTCTCGCTTCAGTAGTTGAACAAAATTTTCCCACGGCATAGCATAAGCCTCCCCTATACCCATATTCTGGGTGATATTGTTCCACCAGGTCAAAGCAACATCCTGGAATAACGCAGCAGCATACTTGACTCGATCCTTTGGGAGACAGTTGCACATCAGAAACACTGACTCCACCTTTTCCAGCCACCTGAGCAAGCTCACCGCACCCTCAGTGCCAGAGAATTCCTGGGGCTTACAGTCCCGAAACATCTTGTAGGTACACATAGGTGGGGGTGGGTTAACAGGACCACCTGAAATGAAACGCATGAGAAACCACGAAGGATGTAATCAAGGTTCACCAATGAGGCAAAAGTGGATAAATCAACTTACCACCACCATTGTGCCCTAACTGAAAGGCAGCTTGCAGTAAGTTGTTCAGATCTTCTTGTGTTAGGTTTACACCTCCACGACCACCACCACCACGACCACCACCACGTCCACCAGCGCGACCACCTCCACGTCCTCCTCGTACTCCAGACATGATTCTGACAGAAAGAACGAGAAAATTTCAGTTTCACAGCTAATGGTAACCACTAGCGTTCACAAGATCAAAGCTAGATCCAACCTAGGACTATCCATTCAAACCCAGAGCTCACTAGGGCTTTCATGCATTTCGGTTTATGATTTTGTGTGCACCCAAAATGATAAACCGCTCTACATGGTCCTCCAAGTGTTCTCCTAGTTCAAAGTTCAAATCACCGAACATAGACTCTTAGCTATACACCGTAATGCTACGGTAGTTTATAGCAAGTGTTTCTATTGGGGTATGAAAGGGAGATGTCCAAGCCTTGGACAAATCTCAAGAGTACACGATTTACCCCAATATACCACACTGCCTAGAAAGCAAGTAACCCGACCTAAGATAGAACGGATGATGTAACATAGGAAGGTCAGATGATTTAGAGACACCCCGACAAGCCCATACGTAATCCACCATAACGTTTAGTACTATGTGATCGTCTAGTGTGTGCGACTCGGCTATAGACTAGACTCTACATGCAGTCCTAGTTCACTATAACCATTGGCTCTGATACCAATCTGTCACACCCTCAAAATCCACTTGCGGAGTTTTACCGCGAGGCGCATGACAAACCAGGATCCAAGTCAACGATCACAATAAACAAATCTAAATGAACATATGCAATTTCAAAAACATAGTTTTAAAATCCCCAAATACAGCGGAAGCTTATTCTCAAAACATAATCCAAAAGTAAACCAAATTATTTAATGTTCGAAAACCATGCAACCCTAACTAGACGCCGTGCAGACGCGTGCGCCCTAGTTCCATAGTGCTACCTTAGCGACCTGAGAAAACATGTAAGAGTTACGTCAGCACAAAAATGCTGGTGAGTTCACAGGTTTTGTAATCAAAGTATCAAGTTCAACCTGTCCATACTATTTCAATTTGTAAACCAAGTACGCTAGCTAGGCATATGTTTTGTTACTTCTACGATTGGAAAACCATTACTAACTTGCAAACCAGATGTCGTGCCCGAATAGTAAACCTGTTCCTGTTTGAGACAATATGCACTCGCCCGGCCCTCCAAGCCGACGAGCGGGGTTGGTTACTCCCAATAGATCTATTCACATTTCCCCGTTGTGCTAACCCGCACATTCATGGTTTCCCCCGGGACTTCCAAAGATCGTATAGTAAACCATAGAAACCCATAGTATGACAGTTGTTACCAAAACATAAGTTTAACACATGTTTTCTCCCCCAAAAAGTGAAACCAGTTAAAAGAGGGGCCGTAAACTCACCTTAGGTTGCGTTACTTCGTAATACGTATAAAATCAGCAAGCTAAGTTAGCCCCGTAAGGCGGCGACCTAACATATGACAGTTACAAGTAATTAGACTAATAACCCGTAGGTTAGTTAGTCCCTAGATGTCCAGACCATAACCAAGTTCGTTTGAAAACACTGTGACTGTTAAATTAACCCAATGTACAAGACTCGACATCCCATTGGTGACCCGATACTCCCCGTGTTATACTTGCACTCTCAAACATACAATCATGCAATCACACTTAACATACGTTAAAGTCCAACAAGTTGTAGCACGTAGTTCAAGTATCACATAAATAAGTCCGAGCACATGTTACCAAGTTATTAGGTATGTTTCGGGGTTCCTAGCATGTTCCTAGGTGTCCAATCGGGTCCCGAAATGCTAAATTACACTTACAGCAGCAGTACAGGCAATTAGAAAAAGTCAACTAGTGATTATGTGGGTCAACAGGCATTTAGGAAGGCTAATCGCCGATACTATAGGCGATTAGGGTCATGCGGTATGCAAATCATGAGTTTATAGGCGATTAGGTCGTAAGGCATGCAATTCAGGGCTTAACTAGCAATTAGGATCGTAATCGCATGAAGTAAAGGCATTTAGACCCCTATTCGCCTATATTATAGGCGATTAGGGCATCCTATCAGGCGATTAGCCTTCTAATCGCCTATAGCATAGGCGATTAGGATTGCTAATCGCCTATAGCCCAGCTGTTCCGGTTTTTCGCGCGTTTAACACTCTAAATCAAATCCAGAATGTGTGTAAACATCAAATATCAATCAAACAACCATATCAAACATATTTCAATCAAAATCCTTCGTTTAACCTCGTTCTATCAGCCCTGCATGCAACCATGTATCCCAAAAACAATACACATAGCATGAAACATCACATTAACATGTATAACCGTAACCCTAATGAACAATTACTCAGATTTCATCAACATGCTATCATCATCAATCTGTAACTACCTTAATATTATGTTAACAATCCTTCTTGAATCACAAAAACCCTATCTTTTAATTATAAACACACATACAACACGCATAATAGCTAGAATCCAATTAACAATGTTTATCAACGAATTTCAGAAGACACATACGTTTATAAACAGGTCTGGACCATTAGGGATTCAATAAAAACATTATTAAAGGTTACATGAATGAAAACCACACCTTAGGTTTATGATAGATTGATGTAATAGGCTTGAAATCTTGTATTTTGATCCAAAATCGTGTTCCAGAGGTTGTGTGTGTGTTGGGACGAGTTGTGGGACGACTAGGGTTGTTATAATGAAGTTTAGGAGGTCAAGTATGGTATTTATAGTCGTTTTTAGTCGCCAGGTACGTTACAGGCGATTATGCAGCAGCATCAGGCGAATAGGGTTGCTAATTGCCCTCCCTATAGGCGATTAGCCTGCTATTCGCCCCAAGACATGTCCCAGTCGCCTCCCTATAGGCGATTAGCCCTCCCTAATCGCCTATAGGGGTTGGTTCTGCGTATTTTGCGCGTTAAACCCCGTTTTAACATATGTTAACACACTTTCACATACCGACAAGTCACATAATGATTGTAAACACATAATACTTGCAAACAAACACATTCACACTCGTTCACCAATTCCCGGGACTCGAGACTTGTATGTTCCCTATGCTCTGACGATTCTACGAATCGTCACCCCTTGTACACTTGGTTAAGGACTGACATCTAATGATCCTCTATACTAAACTAACAGTTCCCGAACCATAACACAACTCAACTAACCCAGTTAAGTATAATATACGCGTGACTCGCTAAGGTAGACTTTAATCTAGACAGCGTTGTTAACTGGAATTTGCCGGGTGTCACAGAAACAGTGATTAGTGATAACGTTTGTTAATCCAAAAACTCAACTAAAAGATGTAAAAACACAAATAATAAAAACACCAAACCTTTCCATCGATGATAATAAGCCAGCAATCCTTGTATAACAAAAGTTTTTGGATCTGTTGCCATATATACCAACAACTACGAAAATGGTGAAAACAATGGCAAAATCAAGGCGCAAAAAAACTATCCAGATCGATAACTCTTAAAGAGGAATTGAAAGTAGATAGAAGATTACATGAACGATTTTTAGGAACCCTAATAAAAACCCTAACTTTTCTTGGCATTTGTTTTAATGGAGAAAGAGATATGTTAATCAATCAATGAAAATACAAAAAAGGAAAAATCTAAGAATCGGAACCATTTACTAACCTCCAATCTGGATGGATAATTATACCATGGATGTTTGAATCTGGTAGATTGAGAATGACGAGGATGGAGAAACAAATCTGCATTTTTGCAGTTAGGGTTTACGAAATCGAAGATTAATAATAAGATTCATATATGAAATCATAATATTTTAAAGAATTGTTACCTGATTTGGAGGATTGGATGATACGATTCGTTCATTGAAGGAGGCGATTAGGGTTTATGTTAAAAGAGTGAATAATATGGATGTATAGCTAAAGGAGGTAATAAAACTGAGAATCGGGTCAATGGATTAAATTTCGGGTATGGGTTACTCAACAGCTGATTGACAAGTGTCCCATTGTAATGAGGAGCTCTAGGATGGGGACAAGTGTCCCCCTAGCTACTTCTTTATTAATAGAGGTAGAGGTAGATTGTATTCTCCCATAAAATAGCTTCTAACTCATCAATTAATATAAAAACATGCAGTAAGTTTATGCATTGCTGTCTGAAATGTGTTTTAACATGTTTGACGAAAATAATAGTTTAGTGATGATAAGTTTTACATATGGGATCGCAGTAAACCAGATATTTACGGTACCTGATGGACCCAAGATTTTTTTATGAAGAAATGTCAGGTTTACTAAACAAAACTTTTATGGGCAGCGAATGCGATTTTTGTATAAAAATAACACTAAATTTCTTTTTTTTTTTCCTAGGGATTATCTGCCCCCATGGTTTTTTACTAGGTCCGCCAATGGATTTGCATATGTATATAATCTTGATCAGATGACTTATTTACCATTATTAAAACAATATCTATATACGTCTATAAGATTCTTGTAAAAACGGACTTGAAACTCGAATTTTGTAATAATAAAATATAATTTATGTAAGAATAAAATTGTGGATACATAATAAGACTATAAGGAGTGGTGGGGGAAAGAGGGGGATGAAGCGCCATGTGGCACTTGTGGGACCCTTATGGAGGGGAAAATAATTGTGGGGAGTGGAAGGGGGAAGAGGTGGGGGGAAGTGACACGTGGTATTTTTTTTTTCTTTTTTTTTTTAACTTTGATATATAAAACAATAATAATAATAATAAATATTTTTAATTAATAAAAACCTAGAAAAATACAAAAAAAAAACCTAGAAAATTAAAAAAAATACAAAAAAAAACCGAAAAAAATTAAAGACTAACAAATCAGTTCATATTATATTTTTCCATAATATCACGCTTCATTTGAAGCGTCATCTCTAACTCCGGCCCTTGAAGATGCTCGGTGTTCATGGCGAGAATTTTCATATCCTCCCGTTTTTCGCGCTGCTCTTTGATAGACAATTTTCGCTCTTTCATAGTCAACTTTTTTTCAAACGCTTCGCGAATACTTTTTTTTCTCCTCAAGCATTTTTTCTTGAATCGTATTGAACTGAATCATGGTGGCATTTAAATCTTGCAAGTCAGCGCTGTAGGCGCCGGTTGATCCAGAACCCGAACCCGAGGCAGTAGATTTTTGCGCCCTCTTTTTTGACTTATCTCGACCGGGTGGGCGACTCAATTCCTCTTCAAACTCGTCTTCATCCAAATTAACGGCTTCTATGTTTTCAGGATCAGTTTGACGGTTTCTTGACGAATTTGTTTTCGACCTTTTTGCGGAGTTGCTTGCAGTGGGGACGTACGCCCATTTTGAATGGTTCTTGGCGATTTCCCAACAATGAAGAAACTTGAATTCGAGACCGGTTTCGTTACGAAACGCTAAAAGCGACCGGGTTAGGCTGTCGGTGTCCGTTTCACCGCTTCTTGGATTGTTTCTTGCGTAATAATAATGCGGTTGAAACGAGTTCATTGCCCTGTTTATCTCTGTCCACTTGGACGAGAGACTATCGTTTGCTCGATAGAACTCTCGTCCCATCAACCTATGGAACGCGTTGTTTATGTCTTTCCAAAAGTCGTTTTTATGGCGACTAGTTCCTACAAAAAAAAATATTAGCAATATTAGAAATAAAAATCATGTTAAAAAAATTTATTAGAAATCATGTTAAAAAAATTATTAGAAATACCTTGCTCTTTTTCCGACTCGCTTATTCACGCTTTCGTTAAAGCAAGCTCTTCATCGGGTGTCCACTTAAGTGGTTGGCGGTTAGCGGCGGCTATTGCTTTCCCCTCCGCCGTCTTCTTCCTGTGACTTCTTCTTGCAGGGGGGGTTTTTACCCGAAGATGATCCCGCGACATTTTGGGGTTGTGTTTCGGGTACGGTTTGGGTTAAAGGAATTTGTGAAGGAACGAGAGAATCATTGAATGGGAAATTCGGATAAATTTGCCCACTAATAAAACCGGCGTAACCCGCGTAGTCGGGACAAGGTGAAGGATGGGGTGGACGGTTTGGGATCGGGCGAACCGGTGGTGTATTCGGGTTTGGGACAAACGCGTATGGGTTGTTCGGGTCGAAGCCTCGGTTGTATGGGTTCATTTTTTGTTGAAGAAGTGTATATAATTTGGATGAAAAGTATATAAAATCATTTTTTGGGTTTACGAAATCGAAGATTAATAATAAGATTCATATATGAAATCATAATATTTTAAAGAATTGTTACCTGATTTGGAGGATTGGATGATACGATTCGTTCATTGAAGGAGGCGATTAGGGTTTATGTTAAAAGAGTGAATAATATGGATGTATAGCTAAAGGAGGTAATAAAACTGAGAATCGGGTCAATGGATTAAATTTCGGGTATGGGTTACTCAACAGCTGATTGACAAGTGTCCCATTGTAATGAGGAGCTCTAGGATGGGGACAAGTGTCCCCCTAGCTACTTCTTTATTAGTAGAGGTAGAGGTAGATTGTATTCTCCCATAAAATAGCTTCTAACTCATCAATTAATATAAAAACATGCAGTAAGTTTATGCATTGCTGTCTGAAATGTGTTTTAACATGTTTGACGAAAATAATAGTTTAGTGATGATAAGTTTTACATATGGGATCGCAGTAAACCAGATATTTACGGTACCTGATGGACCCAAGATTTTTTTATGAAGAAATGTCAGGTTTACTAAACAAAACTTTTATGGGCAGCGAATGCGATTTTTGTATAAAAATAACACTAAATTTCTTTTTTTTTTTCCTAGGGATTATCTGCCCCCATGGTTTTTTACTAGGTCCGCCAATGGATTTGCATATGTATATAATCTTGATCAGATGACTTATTTACCATTATTAAAACAATATCTATATACGTCTATAAGATTCTTGTAAAAACGGACTTGAAACTCGAATTTTGTAATAATAAAATATAATTTATGTAAGAATAAAATTGTGGATACATAATAAGACTATAAGGAGTGGTGGGGGAAAGAGGGGGATGAAGCGCCATGTGGCACTTGTGGGACCCTTATGGAGGGGAAAATAATTGTGGGGAGTGGAAGGGGGAAGAGGTGGGGGGAAGTGACACGTGGTATTTTTTTTTTCTTTTTTTTTTTAACTTTGATATATAAAACAATAATAATAATAAATATTTTTAATTAATAAAAACCTAGAAAAATACAAAAAAAAAAACCTAGAAAATTAAAAAAAATACAAAAAAAAACCGAAAAAAATTAAAGACTAACAAATCAGTTCATATTATATTTTTCCATAATATCACGCTTCATTTGAAGCGTCATCTCTAACTCCGGCCCTTGAAGATGCTCGGTGTTCATGGCGAGAATTTTCATATCCTCCCGTTTTTCGCGCTGCTCTTTGATAGACAATTTTCGCTCTTTCATAGTCAACTTTTTTTCAAACGCTTCGCGAATACTTTTTTTTCTCCTCGAGCATTTTTTCTTGAATCGTATTGAACTGAATCATGGTGGCATTTAAATCTTGCAAGTCAGCGCTGTAGGCGCCGGTTGATCCAGAACCCGAACCCGAGGCAGTAGATTTTTGCGCCCTCTTTTTTGACTTATCTCGACCGGGTGGGCGACTCAATTCCTCTTCAAACTCGTCTTCATCCAAATTAACGGCTTCTATGTTTTCAGGATCAGTTTGACGGTTTCTTGACGAATTTGTTTTCGACCTTTTTGCGGAGTTGCTTGCAGTGGGGACGTACGCCCATTTTGAATGGTTCTTGGCGATTTCCCAACAATGAAGAAACTTGAATTCGAGACCGGTTTCGTTACGAAACGCTAAAAGCGACCGGGTTAGGCTGTCGGTGTCCGTTTCACCGCTTCTTGGATTGTTTCTTGCGTAATAATAATGCGGTTGAAACGAGTTCATTGCCCTGTTTATCTCTGTCCACTTGGACGAGAGACTATCGTTTGCTCGATAGAACTCTCGTCCCATCAACCTATGGAACGCGTTGTTTATGTCTTTCCAAAAGTCGTTTTTATGGCGACTAGTTCCTACAAAAAAAAATATTAGCAATATTAGAAATAAAAATCATGTTAAAAAAATTTATTAGAAATCATGTTAAAAAAATTATTAGAAATACCTTGCTCTTTTTCCGACTCGCTTATTCACGCTTTCGTTAAAGCAAGCTCTTCATCGGGTGTCCACTTAAGTGGTTGGCGGTTAGCGGCGGCTATTGCTTTCCCCTCCGCCGTCTTCTTCCTGTGACTTCTTCTTGCAGGGGGGGTTTTTACCCGAAGATGATCCCGCGACATTTTGGGGTTGTGTTTCGGGTACGGTTTGGGTTAAAGGAATTTGTGAAGGAACGAGAGAATCATTGAATGGGAAATTCGGATAAATTTGCCCACTAATAAAACCGGCGTAACCCGCGTAGTCGGGACAAGGTGAAGGATGGGGTGGACGGTTTGGGATCGGGCGAACCGGTGGTGTATTCGGGTTTGGGACAAACGCGTATGGGTTGTTCGGGTCGAAGCCTCGGTTGTATGTGTTCATTTTTTGTTGAAGAAGTGTATATAATTTGGATGAAAAGTATATAAAATTTGGTTGAAAAGTGTATAAAATTTGGTTAAAGTGGGTGTTTTGTTGTGAAATGGGGGTAATTTATATATATATTTTTTTTGACCGTTAGTAAAGTGGCCGTTGGTTTTTTAAATTTTTTTTTTTTAATTGACCGTTGAAAAGTTCTTCGGCCCAATCAGCAAACGCCACGTGGCACCACCTCTCCCCCCACGCCGGTGGAATCCCCCCCCCCCCCCCCCCCCCCTTCCCGCCCCTCTCCCGCCCCCACTCCGGTCGGTCTAAGTCCATTTTTTACGAATTCTAATTCAAATCGAAGTGAACTTCACATTTTCAAAATTCGAACCGTTTAACACTACGAAAGAACACAATAGCCCAATAACAAAATGATGAATTACCAAATAGATGAAACACAAAACGAATGTTGATAATGATGATAGATAGATATATCAAAACTTATAATTTAATACAATACCAAATCTTAAATAACATTAAATTTTCATTTTTTTTCTGATGCAACAAAGAGTAATATATAAGCATATAACTACAATAACAATTCTATAATAAAAATATTAATAATCAACTCCGTAATCAGAGGGCCAGAAAACTTTCAGTTTCACCTCATTTTCCAACATCTCAACAAATTTTTACTACAAACAAACAAACCTCACAACTCATCTCACCTCATTTCTTCAACAATCATTCACAATATTAATATTAATATTACCATTTCTCCGGCGAAACTCACCGGAATCTCGCCGGAAAACAAATACCCACATCACATACTCAAAAGGGTATCCAGAATTATCATCATTTAGTTCATCAAGTGATCACATTGTCCAAATTTAATGTGTCTTTTAAGTTTCTTGATTTTTGTTCATTAAATCAAGATTCATTTTTTTTTTATAAAAAAACAAATACCCACATCATATAATCAAACGGGTATCCTATACTTTCAACATTTGGCTCATCAATTGATCACATTGTTCAAGTTCATGTAAACTTTGAGTTTCTTGATTTTTAAGCATTAAATCAAGATTCAAGTTTTTTTTATAAAAAAATTAATACCCAAATCACCAAATTCCAAACCCAATTCCCATTTGTGTTATTAGTTTGTTTTGTATCAATTAGTGGAATAAAGCAAGGGTCTTGTTGATCAAGCAAGTTGGTTTTAAGTTTCTTGATTTTTATGCATTAAATCAAGATTTTTATATAAATAATAATAATAATAATTAGAATAATAATAATAATAATAATAATAATAATAATAATAATCATAATAATAATAATACACATATCACCAAATACCAAACCCATTTCCCATTTGTGATATTAGTTAGTGTTGCACCAATTAGAGGAAGAAAGCAAGAGTCTTGATGAAAATGCAATAAAGAAAGTGGTTATTAGTAATTTAGTACATTGGGTTGAATATTAGTTAAAAAAAAGTGAAGTGAAGTGAAGTGGAGCAGTTGAAGGTTGTGGAATGGGTGGTTATGTAGCAATAACAGGTGGTGGAGAAGGTGGTGGAAGTAAAGGGGACAAATCTAGTTTGATAGTTTTGTCTCAAGCTAAGATGATTATGTGGATGACAACTTTGTTGCTTTGGGTATGTTTTGTTCAGTTGTTGACTGTTGGTGAGGTTTGGGGTCCAAGATTGTTGAACACTTGGCCTGCTTGTTATTCACCTGCACAGACTAATGTTCATGCTTCTTTGCAGCCTAAAGTTCTTCCACCTAAAAGTATGTTTTTTGAATGTCCAATATTGTTTAAAATGTTGAGAAAAGTGTGTGTGTGTGTGTGTGTTTTTTTTTTTTTTTTTTTTTTTTTTTTTTTTTTTTTTTTGTGAGTGTGTGTATGTGTTTTGATGAATTTTTTGTCCACTTGGTGATAATTTTGCTAAAATGTTGAAAACAGATTGTTTTTTGTTGTTTTTTAATGAACTTGTCGTCGAATTGATGATATTTTCGCTAAAATGTTGAAAACAGATTGCTTTTTGTTGTTTTTTTAATGAACTTGTCGTTGAATTGATGATATTTTCGCTAAAATGTTGAAAACAGATTGTTTTTTGTTGTTTTTTTAATGAACTTGTCGTCGAATTGGTGATGTTTTCGTTAAAATGCTGAAAACAGATTTTTTTTTTTTTTTTGGTTTTATTTTAATGAATTTGTGGTTGAATTGGTGATGCTTAACTTAAAAATGTAGAAAATAGATTTTTTTTTTTTTTTTTGGGTTGTAGTTTGATGAATTTGTTGTCAAATTGATGATAATTGTTTGATAATCTTGAACTGTAATATGTTTATGTTTAGGGGCTTACAAGAACAATGGTTATTTGATGGTATCTTGCAATGGCGGACTTAATCAGATGCGAGGCGCAGTGAGTTTGTTATAATCCTAAACTTTAATCTGTTTTACTTTCGTTGGATTATTCGGTTAATAACATATTCGGGTATGCAGATCTGTGACATGGTTGCAGTTGCTAGATACTTAAATGTCACACTTATTGTTCCCGAATTGGATAAATCATCATTTTGGGCTGATCCTAGGCAAGTTCATCATTATTTGGAATTAAATTAACATAACATTACACGAAAACTGATTAAAGATTTTGAATTTATGATCTGCAGCGACTTTGAAGACATCTTTGATGTTGATCATTTCATCAGATCCTTGAGGGACGAGGTTCGCATATTGAGAGAACTTCCCCCAAGGCTTAAAAGGCGCGTCGAGCTTGGAAAATTTCGCTCTTTAGCACCGATTAGTTGGTCTGATATTTCTTATTATCATAATCAGGTTTTTTTTTGTTTGTTCATGAATCATGTTATTTTATCATTTTTAGCATGAACACTAATTCAAATTTATTCTGTTATTGACCTGCAGATTCTTCCTCTTATCCGGCGGTATAAAGTTGTGCATTTAAACAGAACCGATGCACGACTTGCCAACAATGGGCTCCCTCTAGAGATTCAAAAACTTAGGTGCAGAGTAAATTTCAGTGGGTTGAAGTTCACTTCACAGATTGAGGAATTGGGTCGAAAAGTTATGAATATCCTTAGAAAAAACGGTCCATTTTTAGTTCTTCATCTTCGATACGAAATGGACATGTTGGCATTCTCTGGATGCACACAAGGCTGCAATAGTGAAGAAGTTGACGAATTGACAAGAATGAGGTGATTTTCGAAACAAGATTCAAATTTTATTCTAACCCGTTTAGTTTTTATCTCATTCGTCAAATGGGTCGTGTTTGAAATTGTTAGATACGCGTATCCATGGTGGAAAGAGAAAGAAATTAATTCTGATCTAAAGAGAAAAGAAGGGTTGTGTCCTATGACACCAGAAGAGACTGCTTTGATATTACGCGCTTTGGAAACAGATCGAAATATTCAAATTTATATCGCTGCTGGTGAAATATATGGAGGTGGAAGACGAATGGCTAGTTTAGCCGCAGAGTTCCCAAATCTGGTTAGTAAAACCAAAACTGATTATCTAAGGGCCTGTAACATTTTAAACAGGCTAACCGTTGTTATGAACAGGTGCGGAAAGAGATGCTGTTGGACCCTACGGAGCTCGGGTTCTTTCAAAATCATTCATCACAGATGGCTGCACTTGATTACTTTGTTTCTTTAGAAAGTGATATCTTTGTCCCAACATATGACGGAAACATGGCTAGAGTCGTTGAGGGTCATCGAAGGTATTTCATTAACCTATTCAGTAAAGTCAACTCATTAACGGGTCAATTTGGGTTGTGTTCTATGTCAAACGGGTTGGAAGTGGTTTAAACTTTAAACCCATTTCAATACAGCTAGTTTTGACCCGTTATCCAGCCCGCCTGTCTAGTAAACATTTTTCATTATCTTGAAACCATCTAACTTGATGAAAATGTAACAGATACTTAGGGTTCAAGAAAACCATTCGGTTTGACCGAAAAGTCTTGATCGACTTGATAGATCGATACAGCGAAGGGTCATTGAGCTGGGACGAGTTTTCAAACACGGTCAAAGAAGTCCATGTTGACCGAATGGGTCACCCTATGCGACGAGTGATGATTGCTGATAAACCGAAAGAAGAGGACTATTTCTACGCAAACCCGTACGAGTGTTTAGATTCGTGAAAAGATTAACATGATATGACCTCTACCACTGATTCTTCTTACTCTAGTAGTTGAAGATTATGTCTGATTGTATACTTACAGTATATACAACTTCTTGCACCAAATGCATCATGTCCATGTAGTGAAATGGATATAAGAGGATTTGGGCATGTAACATCAAGTTCTTTTCAGTATTTGAATATATAGCATACATAAAGTTTCTATCTTTAGTGATGTAATGTTGTTAAGTGGTCATGAGTTTAAATATTAGCATAGGTTACACTGGACCTTTTATGGAACACTAATTATCAAACAAAATCTATATATGTTTGAAAAAAAAAAAAAAGAATTTGTGCGCGCAACCAAAAGGGTTTTGAAGGGTATATTGATTCTTCGATACTAAAAATGTTTTGAAGGGTCTGTTGATTCTTCGATACCAAAAAGGTTTTGAAGGGTCAGTTGATTCTTCGATACTAAAAAGGTTTTGAAGGTTCAGTTGATTCTTCGATGCTAAAAATGTTTTGAAGGGTCTATTAACTCTTCGACCGATCAAATTTTCTATTAACAAAATCGTTATTGTTTGTAAAACAGTTAAAATGAATGGAGGGAAAGGCTGATTTTTATTTAATTTATATTTCTTCATTAGAAATATATATGCTTTTGAGTATAATAACATATTTTAGCAATCATAGTATAAATGTATTTTGTTGGAAAAAAAAAAAAGGTATTTTGTCATGTTAGGGAATACTAATGAGTTGGATTCACATGTTTCTGAGATCAAAATGATGAAGAAGAGTGGAATCCAATTGATGTAACTGGAATACAATGTTATATAATTTATAAATAAATGAATTTATCTAAGACACATTAATCCTAAACTATTAATAAAATTAGAAATAATGCCACTTCTTTTTAAGACAAGTGAACAACCAACAAGCATGTAAAGTACATGCATTTTTATTTTAAGATGGTTAATGGTAATTAATATGTAGTTAGGAGTACACATTTAAATTGAGTAAGATCTTTCAAAAAAAAAAAAAAAAAAAAAAATTGAGTATGAAATCGTCTAACCTTGAGTTTGACTTGTTAATACTTTATTAAGGTTAGGGCTGCAAACGAACTAAACTTTCTGCGAACAGTTCATGAACTGTTCGGTGGGAAGTTTGTCCGTGTTCGTTCGTTTAATAAATGAACAAACATGAACAGAGGTCACGTTCGTTCGTTTATGTTCGTGAACGTTCGATAACGTGTTCGTTTATGTTCGTTTGTGTTTGATAGTTTATTGAGATTTTTAATTTTTATATTCTTTTATTTTTATTTATTTTACCCGACAAATAATATCTATAAGGTAAATATATGACTATATGGGATCAATAAACCTACTTTTTGTATCCAAACTCATTATATGTTTCTATGTTCTAGCATTGATGCCCTCCACCTCCAACGCCCTCTGCCATCCACCTGCAACGCCCTTCTCTAGTACTAAGTATGTTTGGACAATTAGGTTATATTTTGGGTGGATTTAGCTAATGTCTTAATGTATGTGAATTCGATGTTATTCAAAAGTTAATACATGTATGTTTTTGTTTGTTTCCGTTCTTGAACACTTCTTTGTGTTCATGAACACTTGTTTGTGTTTGTGTTTGTGTTTGTGTTTGTCCGTTTGTGTTTGCGTGCGTTCATAAACAAAATTAACAAACGAACACAAACGAACACGAACATGAGTGTTTTCTTAACAAATGAACACGAACAGAAAATCTCGTTCGGTAAGTGTTCATAAACACAAAATTTTCTTAACAAACGAACACGAACAATGCCTTCTTCGTGTTCGTTCGGTTCATTTGCAACCCTAATTAAGGTTAAGTTCAGCTAATTTATCATTTATATGTATATTTTTTAAAGGTTAACTTCATTCAACAAAGGCGCGCCCTCGAAAAAAGGACCGCCGGCGCCAACACACAATTACATCATATACAAAGAAAAAGAAACCTACTCTTTCCAAAGAAGGTTCTTAAATCTCGATCTATTCCTAAGCCAAAGATAAGCTAACGACTTAATAGACGCAACATCTATGACCTTCGCTTCTTTCCTTTGAAAAACCTTATCATTACAACTCTTCCAAAGCATCCACATAGTAATCATAGTGATCCCGCCAATAATCTTTTTCGCCCAGTTACTCCCTTTTACCTCGGAGGAAAGTTGCAGCAGATCTTTAATCTCAAGAGCAAGGAAAAACTCGATCTTGCACCATTTACAAATTGCGGCCCAAACACCGTAAAAATAACCGCATCCTGTAAATAGGTGAAGAGAAGTCTCTACGTCCACCTCGCATTGCACAAGAAAGGTCAGGGATGTCTATCATTTATATTTAGTTAATATCTATATATAATTTTATTATTAAAATACTTATAATATATAAATATATAATATTATTTGTTATGTATTAGTATTTTTCCAAGTATACAACAAAAAGTAGAAAGCAAGGTAACATAACATGTTTTGAAGTGATTATATATCTTTGGGTGAAGCACAAATCAAATCACACGGGATGGACTGTGGAAATCGTTTGAAGTTCCCATTATTTGATTTTGATGTTCTTTGGTGTTTAAATATAACTGCATAGGGTTTTGAACAAATGGGTGTATCGATATTATATTTCGTTGCGACTAGTGCCTTATTAGAATGCATCTTTGGGTGAAATGAAATGTTGTTTGCCAATAAAAAAAAAGTGATTATATATCTGGATAATTTTAATTATGGATTATTTCTAGACACCGATTCAAGGCCCAAGGGGGTTGTGATCCAAGAAATCCCAAGTTGTTGAATGATCCAAGAAAAGGAGCCCTGTGGGTCTTATTTAACATCAAACCACTAAAAAGTGTTTTATCACAATTTTTTAACAGTACATATTCATTGAAAATAGAAATTTAGATTTGAGCATTAGTTAATTGTTTTTAAATTTTAAACCGTAAGATTAATAAAAGGCTTGTGTTAAATATACCAAGTAAGAGGATTAATACACAATACTGTTTTGCCATTGGGGTTGGTGGCCCAATGGTAGAAGCAAAGCTTCTAGAAACACCTAAAGGGGAGGTCATGGGTTCAAGTCCCACAAGGAGAAGAAATTTGCCGTTAAAAAAAAAAAGAGGATTAATACACCAATTTAGTCAAACTTTAATGGTAGGTAGGCATTTAATGATAGGTAGGCAACTTGAGGTTCCGACTCCTTTTTGACACTTTTTTGTTGTGATTTCTTCAAGCTTGGATGTCCACGAGTATTTTTTTGAACTTTCAGTTTTCTTAACCAACTTTTCTTCCCATCTTTGGACTGCTTGTCAAAGTTTTCTTTAAAAAGTTACAGGTCGTTATCACAGCTAACATCGTCATTTTGCAAAGATGTCGATGGTGAAATATCTAGCTTCCTCCAAAAAATATCAATCGAATCTAAAAGAACATATTGATCTACATACAAATATAAATAAGTACTATTTTCTCTAAACTTTTAGAATGAAGAGTTTAAAACAATAAATTGGAAGTAGATAAACATACTTACGTGAACTTGTATACTTTGAAAGTTCGCAAGCACATGGTAACCCATGACTGGTGCAAAGTCGGCAATCATAGTCTGCCGGGCGATCCTTCCATCATTCCTGATCTTCAAGAATTATTTTGAGAGCTTCTTTTGAAACATAACCACGCAATAGTGTGAAACATCGTAGATTATGTTGATGAATGCAGACAATTCTGCTACTTTCCAAGCTTTCTTTAATTGCTGTTTGTTGCGACTTCCCGATTCGGTCAATACAACTCACAAATCTATCCAAACTAGAATTTGACGAAGTTATATTATTTCTTTTGACGAAGTTATATTATTTTTTTTCTTATAATTTGGGTATGAGGAGATGATTGTGACTTCAATGTGAGTGTTCTTAAAGTTTTGGTTTGACGCCATAATTTTTTTTTGAAATGGAAGTAAAAAGATGAAGAGAAAAACAAGATAACACAACACCTCATAAAACTTTGTGAATGCAAAATAAAAGTTGAAATACCTCCTACATGAACATGTAACAATAAAATAAAAGTTGGTACCTGATTAGTGACAAATTCGGGTGTCCCCATAAAAGAATCACCTCCTACGATTGAGTTGTTTTCGCTAGAAATCGACATCTACAAGAAATTATAATAAAAGTTTGTGGTGATAGCCATAGTCATTGTACAAGTTGCTATTTATAAAAAGATTACTTATGTGCTTTTCAAAAAAAAAATAATAATAATAACTTTAATCCAACTAACTTATTTAATAAATTATGTGTTTTCAAAAAAAAAAATTAATAAATTGATTGAAGAAGTGTGCATTGAAAAGCCAATATCATTTAATGTAAGTAAAAGGTTTAACTAACTTGGTATGTTTAACAATACCCTTAAGACTGACCGTTGTGGCCCGCGAGCAGCCTGCCACGAGCCACAGCTTTATCCACGTGGGCGCCGCTAGCGACAACAGACTGATGCGATGACTGACGCGAGCGACTAGACGTGAGCCAACTCGCGTGCGTTAGCGGCTGACCAAACGAATTAAATTCAAAATTTAATTACTTTTATTAATTTTTTTCACCCACCTCCCCTATTTATTTAACCCTCATCTTCTTCTTCTTCAACAAACTTTCAAATAAAACCTCACAACCTTCAACCATGGCTCCTTGGACCGAAGAAGAAGAACTAGCACTCGTGCTCGCCTACCAACAGGTGCACGGTGAAGGTGGTGCAACCGTCGGTGGTACGCTGAACTCACGCGGCCAGCAGTGGCACCGGCGGGTGTTACACGAGTTTGGTCTCCTTGTGGGGGGTACAAACCGTACCAACGACTCCATCTCCCACAATTCGGGGACTTAAAATCAAAGTGTAAAAACTTCGAACTCGCGTACAGAAAGGTGAGGAGAGATCTCCTAGGAGAGAAAGAAGACGTGCTCCTCGCGTTTACCCACGTGGAGTACCGTCGCAAGGTTGGCCACCCGTTTAACCACGTTTCGGCGTGGCAAATGTTGCGTTCGGGAAATCACCTACGTGGGTAGGTTTTTTTTTTTTTTTTTTTTTTTTTTTTTTTTTATGATCATGTAATTTGTCTAGTGTGATTTTTTTTTTTTGTCTAGTGTAATTTTTTTTTATTCTAATGTAATTTTCTTTTTTTTTAGTGTAATGTTTGTGTTTTTATTTTAGTGTAATTTTTATTTTATTTTAGTTTAATGTTTTATTTTAAAAAAAATGTGGTAAATAATTAAATATATTTGGTAAAAAAAACCGCTAACCCTTACCCACAACACCCTCACGCGAGCAATCTCCGGCCGCTACCCAGTGCCACGTAGGCGTTGACGTGATAAAATATTATTGGATAAATTCGTCGATCACCTCTACCCACAACGGATAAATTAATAAAACTAAAATCCCATGATGAAAAGGTATAATATTGACATCAACCAAGATTGTAAAAAGTTTCCTAAATTTAAAAAATATATGTATAAACATTAATATTTTATTCATCTAATAAATTTATAATTTTAGATATTTATGACGGGTGATGTTATATTAAGTAAGGATTGATAGGGATGTGCTTGTCTGCTCGGTATCGAAAATCGTTAAAATTGGGTATCACGATTCTATTATTTATAGGAAGAATTTGACTCGATTAATCTGTAGGAATATTAATATATACGATACCGAAAATGCTCGGTACAGTATCCGTATTTGAAGGTAAAATACCGATACAGGAACCCAATGCCGTTTGTTCATCCCTACTGGATTGGACTTGATCTCCTTAAATTGAAGGTCATTAAAACGAAGGCCGAAGGTTTTGACAAGGCAAGACATGTAGTAAACCTTTTCATGAAAAAGGAAGGGCGAAAGATGAATTTACAAGGATATGAAGTAAAGACCCTTGAACGGTCAGGTCAAGTCAAGTCAATGATGTCACGTGAAAAAAAAAATGTATGAAAGATGTCACACCGCTCACATTAGATGTCAAGTAAACCATTTGCATGAGACAGATTAACAATACCATCCTCAGATGTAACGATCGAATGCAATGCAAACCAGTAGCGGGTTTAGAATTTTTTTTTCCCAGTGGGTTCATCAGGTAAGTTTCATAACATAAAAAAATACAACACAATAATTAAAACAATCGTCGTTAGAAATTAAAAAACACATAATATAAGATGGTCCTTGCAAATTATAAAAAGAAAACTACCTACAGGTGTTCCCTACTAGTTTTTATCTTTTGAAACCGTTGCAATACATCATCAGCGGAAACTTATTGATGATTAAAGGTTTGATATTTTGAAAAAAAAATTATTAATACCCATAAATCTGGTTGTAAAAAGCTCACTTATGTGATACCCCGCAATTTCAGGTTCTCACGTTAACTAAACTCTAGTTACATTCCTTGCATTCTACTAAACTAGGGTTAGCTAGATAGGATACACGTTGCACAGTTATAGGTTAATAACTGCATGAAGTGGTAATTCGAGGAATTATCAGATTGTATACATGATTAGTGAACCTCGGACGTTGGTGAACAATGAAGTTAAATAAGTGTGAATTAATTGATTGAGACTGATTGCAATTATGTGCTTCTGTGATACTCTGTGAAACTATGTGCAAACCATATGTGATTATGTGAACTTAAACTGAATACGTTAATAAAAATCATTAAAGGTGGACCATTAGGATGATTGGGGTCTTAACACATGGGGTTACACTTATTACGGTCCGAAATAGCTAAAACATCGAAGGAAAACACGTCGGGTGATGAACCAGGCCACCCACGCGGGCCGAAGCCCTGTGAGCGGCCGCTCACAGGGACCGAGCGGCCGCGCGCGGGTGTCTGTCATCACCAAACCGACTTAAACACCTATTTAAGCAACCCTAATCCTCTTGTATCACCTAAACTCAAACCCTAATCGCCCCCCACTGCCCTACTTACGAAATATTAACCCCTAAACACCTGCTAAGGCTCAAGAACATCGATCGGGAAGCTTGGAGAGCATTCGGTTGATTGTTTTGAAAGGCTTGCGGTATAACCTTCAATCTCTTGTGTTTTAATCTTTTTAATATGTTATAAAAACCTATAACTAAGTTTTTCCAGGTCTGAAACCTTTTTATAAAGATTAAAACTTGAAGTTTATAAATATTGAATGGGTTAAACATAATCCTATGCGATTAGAAATCGATAGGTTGCATGATTATGCATGTTCTTGATGTTTTAGACTCCTAGGGTTTATGAATGATGATGTTTATGATGTATCATTAGGGTTTTGATCAGATGTGGCTCTTATTGATGTTGTGTGATGATTATTAGGTGTTATTGATTGATAATATGCAACTAGGGTTTGATATAATTGATAATATTGCATGATTAGAATCTGGACAGAATCTGAATGTCGATTTGTAGGGTCTGTTACGCGACATTAAAGTGTTGATTTTGATCGATTATCTGCATGAATGGATTGTAAATGGTCTTAGCTTTTTAGAATGGGCAAAATCATCTGATTTGGATGTCGTTTGATATGTTTTTGGAAATTTCTTTGATTAAAGGTCATATCAGATTTTCAGATTAGCAAACTAGGTCAACTTTAAACAATCATAACTCGAGTTGCAAGGAATTAAGTTATGAAATTTGGACAGTCGGTTAACATTAGAATAACCTGGCTTTTCCAAGTGGATTCATCCCGTGTGGATGAATACACAATTTTTGGGAATTTTTCTACTAACCTGACCTGCTGTAGAAACTTTCTGGACATATCTGTGATGTACGATTTTTCATGATTTTTGTGTTTGGTTTTGAGACAAAACAAAAATATGGGTTATCAAATGAATCCCAAATAATATTCAGTAAAAATTTGGGAGTTTAATTATTTTGTTAAGTATTTTAAACAGATTAGTTTTCATGACGCATAATCTGTCCTAAAAACGCATATTGTGTATTATGTGTTTATGTGACCATTTAGAGTCCTATGTAATATGTTATTAACATGAACTTGAATGGACACTTATATGAGATGCATAGGAAGTGTACAACTTATGGTAACCAACATATTCACCAACGGGTCCGTAGGGTTTACTTATGCATGTAGAACCACTAGGCGTTACTTATACGATTTTGAACAATTAAACGTCTTGGACAAACAGGTTATATGGTGTAATGGTATTACTCATATACTCACTTAGTGACACATGTACTAGGGAGTTGGTAGCACACCCTACTTTTTTTATGGCGGTTGCAGGTGTATAACGATTGTGTTGCACCAGTGAGCAACGGTGGAGGCTGTTTGCTCAAGGTAATAGTACTCTGGCAGATTCTTGCATAGACCAATTGGAGTTTATTGTTGCACGGGCACAAAGGATTGGAGATCCAAAATATCAACAGAAGGTACATGATTTTGCTCTTTAGTGTTAACAATTCTTGCATTTTGATATTTATCATGATTTATACAATATTGGAAACATCTAATGTTAATAATTATAATTACCATATCATTAATAACCTTTAAACACAAAATTATTAATCAAATATAAATACATTTATAAATTTACTTTTAACATTCAAAATCAAAATTTAAAAAAAAAACGGTTTTTAAAATTAAAGACATTTAAACACAAAATAAATGCTTAATTCTTTGATTTGTCACATTACTATTTTTAAATTTTGATTAGCATTTATCATGATTTACACAATATTGGAAACATCTAATGTTAATAATTATGATTACCATTTCATTAATAACATATAAACACAAAATTATTAATCATATATAAATATAAATACATTTATAAACAAAGTTAAATTTGATTTTTTTTCATCACACTTAATACGTCTATTTTCAATTGAATTACTTTATTTTCAAACATTCAAAATCAAAATTTTAAAAAACTTACGGTTTTTAAAATTAAAGTCATTTAAACACAAAATAAATGCTTAATTCTTTGATTTGTCACGTTACTATTTTTAGCGTATAATTGACATTTATCATGAGTTACACAATATTGGAAACATCTAATGTTAATAATTATGATTACCATTTCATTAATAACTTTTAAACACAAAATTATTAATCATATATAAATACATTTATAAATTTATTTTTAAACATTTAAAATCAAAATTTAAAAAAAAAAAACGGTTTTTAAAATTAAAGACATTTAAACACAAAATAAATGCTTAATTATTTGATTTGTCACATTACTATTTTTAGCATATAATTAGCATTTATCATGATTTACACCATATTGGAAACATCTAATGTTAATAATTATGATTACCATTTCATTAATAACATTTAAACACAAAATTATTAATCATATATAAATATAAATACATTTATAAACAAAGTTAAATTTGAATTTTTTTCATCACAATTAATACGTCTATTTTCAATTGAATTACTTTATTTTCAAACATTCATAATCAAAATTTAAAAATGAATACGGTTTTTAAATTTAAAGACATTTAAACACTAAATAAATGCTTAATTCTTTGATTTGTCACATTACTATTTTTAGCGTATAATTAGCATTTATCGTGAGTTACACAATATTGGAAACATCTAATGTTAATAATTATGATTGCCATTTAATTAATAACCTTTAAACATAAAATTATTAATCATATATAAATACATTTATAAATTTATTTTTAAACATTCAAAATCAAAATTTAAAAAAAAATCCAGTTTTTAAAATTAAAGACATTTAAACACAAAATAAATGCTGAATTATTTGATTTGTCACATTACTATTTTTAGCGTATAAATAGCATCTATAAGGTAATAGTCGGTTAAAATTATTGAGTAATGCTCCTTTTACTTATACATGGGTCACTTTAGATAATGTTCCTTCCTATAAACGGGTCAAATAAGGTAATAGTCGGTTAAAATGTTGTTTTAGTGGTGTAGGTTCATGTTTGTTTACTTATAAATTGGTCGATTTGGGTAATGTTCAACTTTTCCAATGGGTCAAATAGGGTAAAAGTCGCCAACAGTGTGTTTATGGTGTTTTGATTAGATTGATGTTCCTTTTACTTATACATAGGCCATAGGTGAATTGAGGCAATCTTCCCTTTTCTTAACGGGTCGATTTGGGTAATGTTTGCCTTTTCAAATGTGTCAAATAGAATAAAATGTGCTCGAAGCTTTTTTAGCGGGTCGATATGGGTAATGCTCATCTTCTCAGACGTGTCAAATTAAATTGTGAAATTTAGGTGGTAGTTAGTTTCTTATTTATATTTTTATTACTTTCTTATTGTTGAATATGCCATAAGTCTATTTTTAACACATACCATTTAAGTCGCCTTATTCAGGTTGGATTGTATTTAAGAAACCCTGTATTCTCACATGGCCAGCTTTATGTCGCATTGTCAAGAGTTAAAAGCAGGGCAGACGTGAAGTTACTTATACTTGATGCTGGTGGGAAAGTGATGACTAAAACAAAAAATGTGGTTTGTAAGGAAATTTTCAGCGATATTTGAATAAATGTGTATTCGTTGCTTTTAAATTTTAATAAAATTTTTCTACTTTATTTTTCTTATACGTTATACTACTCCAAATAATCGTACGTTGTTGAACTGCGTGTCAACGCGGGCAAATATCTAGTTATTAATATTTTAATTCATCAACCCCCACTACACATGGCCTTATGTTTCAACAATATTTAGTACGTTATGGGTCCAATCCAGTACCAGCATTATTTTTTATCGTCAAGTAATTACCCGTCGTGCACATATAAAGAGGGTGTTTGGCTCTCTTTATTTCCACCTCCTTATAACTTATTAATTTTCCAAAATTTCATAAGTTATTTTAAAGTGTTTGGGTGATGGATAAAAAACGACTTTTTTGGTTTGAATAAAATGAAAAAGAGGTAGAAAAAGAGATAGGTTATGAGTTAAGAATTTGTGACTTCTTAGAAAAGAAGATAAAGATGTGGAAAAGAAAATAAATAATAACACTATATTTTGTGGGTAGAGGTGATGGATGACTCTATCGAATAATATCTTGCCACGTCAACGACTACATGTCACTGGCTCGCGGCCACTGCCTGGTCGCTTGATCATATTGTGGGTCAAGGTGAGCGGGTATTTTTTTTACAAAATATATTTAAATATTTACCACACTTTTTTTTTATAAAACATGAAGATTAAATAAAAATAAAATTACCTTCCATTACTAAAAAAATATTACACTAAAAAAAATTATACTAAAAAAAACATTACACTAAAAAAAAGAAGAAGAAAATTACACTAAAATAAAAAAAAAACAATAACATTAAAAAAAACATAACGTAAGCCTGAGCGTAACATTTTTCACGCCGAAACGTGGTAAAAGTTATGCCCAACCATCGAAAGGTACTCCACGTGGGTAAAGGCGAGGAGCACGGCTTCGATTTCCCCGGGCATATCTCTTTTCACCTTTCTGTACGCGATTTTGAAGTTTTTACACTTCGATTTCAAGTCCGCGTACTTGTGCGAGATGGAGTCCTTTGTATGGTTGGTACCTCCGACAAGGGTACCAAACTCGGCTAGGACCCTGTGCCACTGTGGTCCGTGGCCACGTGATGATCCCCGGCTTGACGAAGCACCGTCACCGTGCACTTGTTGGTACGCGATGACGAGTGCTAGTTCTTCCTCCCCGGTCCACTGTACCATGATGAAGTTGGCTTTGAAGATTAAGGGTTCATAAATATAGGTAAAATTTTGTGGAGAAGAAGAAAAAGTTCATAAATATAGGTAAAATTTTGTTGATAATAAATGTTATTAGGTGAAAAATTAATTTTTTTTGAACTTTTAAAATTCAAAAACTGTTGCTAATGGACGCGAGCTGGCTAGCGTCCGGTCGCACACATAGACAGCCACATGGGCCTGTGGTGGTACTCGTTAGTCACGTGGACTGAATTCTAGCTCGCAGCAGCGAGCAGGTGACTCGCGAGCCAGAACGGGTAATCTAAGGCTCTAAGCTATAAGTTTATCTAAACGTGCGAAAATAACATAAAAGAGGGGAACACAATTTCGTCAAAGAGCGTGTCCCAACAACCACAGTCTTGTTCATCATCCTCAATCCAAAAATTAGGGTTTACTTTCATCAAATACCATCACTAATAATAATTACCTTCAATCAAAACCTCCATTAATGGCGGATATTCCAAACACTTACTCACAACCTAGCTTCATTGAAGACGATGACCTCATCAACGTTGACGATGCAGACGTTCCGTACACCTTCGTCATAGATCCCTTTTCTCCTCTCGATTCATCTCTTTTTGTTCCTCCTCCTTCATCATCTTATCATCATCATCATCAGGTAAACTCCAATTTATGTTCATCTGATTCCGATTGTGCAGATTCAACTGTTTATCCTGATTGTTTATACGGCCGTGATGATGAATATGATCATATTGATTTCGTTACTGATTTGTTCGAATCTCGTCGTGAAATTGAACGTGTTTCAAGTGTTGATGTAGGAATTAGTAATAATAATATTAATTATCATAATGGGTTAGGGTTAGGGTTAGAAGGTGGTGGTGATGGTTTAAGGGTTACGAGGATTGAATCGGAGTCTGATATAGAAGATTTAGGTGATTCTGCTGATCAAAATGATGATAGAGTTGTGAATTTGGATCCGGTTACGGGTGACGAGCGAGATGGATTGAGTTCAGTGATTGAACGGATCGAAGAGATATCGGTTTCGTCGGATATGTCATCAGAGGGAGATGGTTCAGTTGGGGTGTTGGAATGGGAGATTTTACTAGCGGTTAATAATTTCGAAAGGGATCTTGAGTCTGCTACTGAAGGAGGAGGGGAAGGGGAAGGGTTTGTGTACACGCCGGAATTCGATACGTTGATTGGTCAGTTTGTGGAGACTGTTAGAGCTTTGAGAGGTAGTCCTCCGGCTGCGAAATCGTTTATAGATAATCTTCCGTCAGTGGTGTTGAAGAAGGGCGATGATTCAAACGAAGACGATAATGTAATTTGTGCAGTTTGTAAAGATGGGATTTTAGTGGAGGAAAGAGTGACGCGGCTTCCTTGTAAACATTATTATCATGGCGAGTGTATTGTGCCGTGGTTGAGTATTCGGAATACTTGCCCTGTTTGTCGGTTTGAGCTGCCTACGGATGATGTTGATTATGAAAGAAGTAAGAATAGGGTGGATGATGATGATGATGACGGCGAGCTGCGAGTCGGGTATGGTTTTGATCTCGAACCTTGAGACTGTATATGGTATCTGTGAATAGTTTCATGTTAGTTTTGTTGTAATGTATAAGATTACATTCTTCATGTAGTCTTTTTATACAATACTTGTGCTATATGTTCATGTTAATGACAAATAACCGAAAGTTGAAACATTTAGATGCCTAGCACCTAAGTTGACCACTCGCCTCTATCTCTAGTTGCTCGTTGTTGGTTCTTTTTCTTTCAAGATCATTATTTGCATGTACTAATATGATCTGATCCATGCCTTGCAAAAAGGCACACCTACCTGAATTCGTATGCATTATAGTATTGTATCTTCCTTGATTACTATCTTAGCAACTGACTAGAATAGATGACGCACACACTTGCTCAATACCCGCCATAAATGCCCCGAACAAGGCTACAAGTAGACTGCATTCTCTTGGCAAGTGAGCACATTGTCTATGTTCTATTCACTTTACTCAATTTTATGTTGAAGTTGGGTCACAAAATACACCTACATGTAGAGATAGCAATTTGTTACATTGGCTGGTTAACACGACATACGACATGACTCGGCACAATGTTATAAACGGGTTTGGGTCACAAATGGGTTGACACATTAATGGCACAATTTAAAAACGTGTCAAAATTGGTTGAATCTGCCTATAACCCGTTTATGCCACAAATAATACATTTAACTAATCGGGTTATATGGGTTAACATGTCAACACGACACGTTTAAGCTTGGTTATCAAAATTGTTTAGATTTATAATTATAATTTTATAGAGAGTTAATTTTATCATAATTAAGTTTCCTCCCCCTAACCAGTGAACATAGTTAAAGATTTTATAGATTGTAACTTTTATTTTATTATGTTAGTTATGTCTTATTATTTAACCTTGGTAAGCGAGTTGTGTCAATAATCGTGTTAAACGTGTCGTGTCAATATGTGTTAAATGTGCCGTGTAATGTTATTGAACTGCTTATAATTGATCGTGTGAAATGAACGGGTTATATGTAGTTGTGTTAAATGTGTCGTGTAACCTTCTTATAAAACATGTGCGTGTTAGTGTTTAAGTAAATGGCGCATTTAGTTAAATGTGTTCTGTTTAGGTTGAATAGTCATGTTAAACATGTCATATCAAACTAGAGTCCCGTTAACACACCACACCACGATTTGCCAGATCTACCTACATGATGAGGCCAACAGTAATCTATTTTGTAAGAGCATTCCCACCCTCATGCACAATACATGTACACGTGCTCATTACTGCAGTGTTTAGCCGTACACCCAAAGAATGGGAATATAACAACCAAGGTTAGAATTAATAACTACAATAGAACATAGCAGAACAGGTGCCGAATGACCATCTCAATACTGTTTTTCAAGTTTATTAGAACAAGTTTAAGAGCTCAAGTACATCGCGTGTACAAAAAAAGTAAATTGAAATTAAAAAAAAGGAACGGTAAAATTATTTGATCAAATTGGCATGATGGCTGATGAAATGGTCCCTGGTGGAGGTTCATTTGTTCATTCCAGTTGCATCTTTGGTTGCATCTACTGCACCTTGTGCCTTTGCCTTCATCTGCTGTCCAGCCTGCATTTGTGTAAGTTTGACTTTTTTTAGTCAAACAAATTTGGTTTCTATTTTCTACCATCAATATTGATGGCATTTGTTTTTATTATTGTAAAAAAAAAAGTTAAATAGTCAAATCAATTGTTTTAATCTAATGTTGTGTAGATGTAAATATTGAATCTTAACACTATGTTCCAGAGTTTCATTTAATGGGGGAAGAGAAAGGATTGAGAAGGAAGTGGGGGAAAATTGTGTTTCAGAGTTTTTTGTAGGAGGGAAAAGGAGGGAATGAGAGGGATAATATAGAGCTTTTTGGAGTGATTTTTAATCTTTCCAATTTGGAAGGAACTGGAGAGAAAGGAAGAGGAGGGAGATCCTTTCTCTTCCCCCTTAAATGAAACTCTGGAACACAGCGTAAAATTTGAGAGCATGTATAGAAATATTAAAATGAAAAAGTGGGACCTGCTGCATTGAGTCCTGGGCAGACTGAGCAGCTTGGCTAGCTTGGTCCTTCAGCTGGCCGGCCTTCACCTGAACACAAAAAAATACACACATATAAGCGCATAGAGAACTGCGGAAATTGCATACCATGTGTTGCGGGCTTGGGGAAAGGGACGTGGAAACAAGCCATGTTGGCGAAAGGGGAGTGAACAACATTACGGACCAATGGTGAAAGGGGCGTTTCCCTGGTCACGCAAATCCATTGGTCAATCAAATTAAGACAACTAACACCCTTTTTTTTTGTTTTTTGTTTCACCCACCAGATTTCACGTTACCACAACACACATAGTGAAAGGTGAAAACATTATGTTACACAACATTATGTGTAACATTATGTGTTATGGTTAAGTAAAAGGTGAAAATTTTTTGCTAGACAAAAAAATTTCACCTTTTACTGTACCATAACACATAATGTTACACGTAATGCTGATTGATCTCTCCTGCTAGACAAAAAATTTTTCACCTTTTACTGTACCATAACACATAATGTTACACATAATGCTGATTGATCTGTTGGTTTTATTATTACATAATGTTTTTCAACATTTTTTTTATTGTTACATTTTTTTTTGGGAGAATTTAGGTACTTAAAAAGGAGAAACAGTCTTGAGGATATGTTCAAATTAAGAAAAATATGATCCTCCAATATATTTAATCCATTTTAGTATTTTTAATAATCTATATATCACTTTTCTTTTTTTAATGTCGTCTTTTATGTTATATAAAGAATAAAAAAAACACTGCATCATCAGTTGTAACGATAAATATGAAAGTAGAGACATAGAGTAGTGACCTCGGCTTTGCCCTTGGCTTCACCGGCATGATAAGTCGCGCTTTGATCGTTGTTCATTGTTGTTTTGAGATCGGTGTGATTAAAAATGTGAAGATACAAATGAATGTTTCAAAGAAGAGCTACAAGGGTGGGATTAACTTATATGCTCATTTTCCATAAATTCTGCAAGTTATGCAGGCATTTGAATAGGAAGACTTGTGTGTTTGAGAAAGAGAAGGGCAAGTTATTTACACTTGGTATCATCTTATGTGGTTTCTATTTTTATCTGTTAAAAATTGTTTTAACAATATTAAATACTATACGTTAAACATAGAATCCGTTTCAACTCGAAACGAATTCCAAAATTGAGTTGAGCTGAAACGGGTCTTTCTAAAAAAAAAGACGAAAACGAGTTGGGTTAGTTAGCTTTATGTTGTTAAATAAGGCCCGATTAATAGGGTTTGTGGCCTAATGGTAGAAGTAAAACTTCTATGAGCAACTAAGTTGGGGAGATCTTGTGTCGGTTAGTGAACAATTGCTGGGACTCATAATTTTGTGATGAAAAAAAACCCACCACGACTTTTTCTGTTTTATTAGTTACGTTAATCCCCCTTTCTTTATTTAAAACCAAGCCGTACGATCAGGACTAAATCATTTAAATAACTTGATAATGGGTGCAAACAAGCCGAACCACTCGCGAGCTAGGCTCGGTAAAAAGCTCAAAATGAGCTGAACCTTATTGAGCCTGAGCTTAAAAGAAAGCTCGTTTATTTATCGAGCTCGAGCCTGGCATCTCGTTAGGCTCGTCGAGCCTTAGTGTAATATTAGTTTTTTTTTTTTAATATTTAATAACATTTATCCCTCATTTAAAGTTGTTTATTAAACAAGCCCGAGCTCAAGCTTCACTTATCGAGCTCACAAGCCTAAACGAACTTATTTTTTTATTATTTAATATATTAACTAATAGATAATAAACGAGCCAAGCCCGAGCTTGAGAAATTACCAATAAGCCGAGCTCGAGCTCAGGCAGATACTCGGCTCGTTTGCACCCCTAAGGGGGTGTTTGGGATTGATTATTCAAAACAGATTATGCGTTTTGAAAAAGCAGGGGTGGAGCTGCTTATAGATTATTGCGTTTTGGTAGCCTAAAAAACCGATTATCTACGTTTTCAAAACGCAATCCCAAACACTAAAAACTGATTATCTGCATTTTCAAAACACAATAATCTAAAAATCAGATTCAAAACGCAATCCCAAACACCCTCTAAATTAATTATCAACGAATTCAAACTTTAAACTGGCCGACTAACATAAAACTTACTCAGCAACCCCTTATAACCATTAGACATATGACAAGATTAATATATCAGTGCCCAATAAAGATGGGCATGGCAGCGGTGGTAGTAGGTAGCGATTATGAATTATGACCACGAAATCAAACCCATTATATATATATATTAATTAAAACTCAACATGAATAGTAACATTGGTTAATTTCGTAATTTCATGGTTATATTCGATCTCAACCATCAAGTATTGTGCACATCTCAATATTCCTGACCCACGTACATATACACGTGTTCTACAAAGAGATAGACAGCTTTCCTCTATACACACTTACATATAAATTATATATATATTAATTAAAACTCAACATGATAGAGAGAGAAGGTTGATCTTCTTTCTCCGGTGATGACCCTATTCTCTCTCAGTTCAAATCATTATCTCTTTACCTTCTCTTTGAACTCTCCTCTTTCTCTCTCTAGGCAACTAAGAGTTTATTTTCTCTCTTTTAATCTTGAGAGAAAGATGCACCAGTGATTTTTGCCCCGGTTAGTATTCTCCCGGTGGCAGTGTTGCATTTGATTATTGGGGGGGTTTTGATCCCCATCGCCTGAAGTTGTTGTCTCCGGTAACAAAGCCGTAAACATCATGAAAAAAAAAACAAAAAAAAAGGAAAATGAAGGAGTTTCGAGGCTTTTAAAGGCTTCAAACGATGATTTCTTTCTTGAATCCTTAATGTTTTTCATTTTGAAATCTGTCGTGGCGATGATGGTGGTCTGCTACCTAGCACGGCAACTCCGGTTGCAGCCGTTGCGACATCTGAGCCTTTGTTTTCCGACGACGATGATTTTTTATCCGAGTCTTTAAGTTTTCTTTCTTTCTTTTGTTTCATGTTGTGTTGATCTGAGCCTCTGTTACTAATGTTTTTAAGTTTTTTGTATGTTTTTCTGACTTTTGATTTTGAGATTTAGAAGCGATGTTTAGCTTCTGAATGGAAGTGTGAAGTGTCAGCGTAGGTTATTATTTTGAGTAATAGCAGGTGACGATACGGATCGAGGGTGGGGGTGGTGGCCTTTTTAGTGGCTTGGTGATGACATAGTTAGAGAAGAGAGAGGTGATGCATAGAAGGTGGGCGGCAGTGTTGAATGGTGATGTAGATGTGGAAGAAATTTCAGAAAGTTAGGAACAGGGTATTAAAGTGTGGACTGTGGGTTGCTTTTGCTATTCCTAAGTGGTTTCTAGATTTTGATTTTCACAAACATAAATATGCATTATGTTAAGAATGGAAATAGCTAAAATAGATGATAACAACAATAATTGTGCTTTTTTATTTTTTTATACGTTGGAGGAGGTATAAAGAGACGATTAACTCAATTTGATAATATTAATGACATCCGAGTTTTATACATCCATTCGATTACCAACCTCCTTACGGTGGAGCGGTAAAGAGGCTCAATGATAGAAGACCCATGATTGTCATAGGTTCGATTCTTGAGAGCGTCGTGTTTTACAGAATATTCCATTGTCGTGCCTTTGGGCAGGTGGATAGTCGGGTTTTTCCCGGAACTGGTAGACTGGGTGAAACCAGGAGCTCCTTACATGTATGGCTATGCCGGGTGGAAAGGATCCTAATTTGATTGAGTAGGGACTACGAAGGGAGTTCTTAGTGAATTTCGTTGACCGTTCAAAAAAATATATCCATTCGATTCGATTTTTTTTTTGGGAGTTCCAGTGAGTAAATCACGAATGGATGTTTTATAGTTTAGTCCATGTGTATAATTCTAATTTAATAAAATAGGAAAATTATTGTATGATTTTTTTTATTTCTTTCTTAAACAAACTAAACAACAATTAGTGGACTTGAAAGTTTATAAAAAAAATATGAAGGGTAAACTAAAAAAAATCATATAGCATTTAGACAAATTTTCATGTATATCTTTTTGCATCCTAAGATATCCAACGTGTATTGATTGCGAGTATTCTATCTAAACAAACCAAACTAATAACGCGTTACGCGCGATATACCGAAAATCCCGCCGCAAAGCGCGGTAGATGTTACTAGTTTTCTTAAAGAATGGGTTATGATCGTCACTTATGGCGACAGGTAGCTACAACACATACATACACCGAATAAATAAACATACCCATAGATTTTATTGATGTTCATAACACAAAACAGTAAATGAGCAAGGTGCAACAGAATCACCAGGCCTTTAAGAAAACCAACAACATTATTCCAGCAAAATGAAAATACAATAGTCTTGATTAGCATAAGCTTATTTATTAGCGACCTCCTCGTCTTCATACTCGCTCCAACAGTCGTTCAAGATGGATCTAGGAGACCCACATGAACTAGCAAATCTGCAATACATCATCGAACCACCTTCACCAAGATCTTCAAAGTTCGTTTCCTTGACGGCATATGCACCAGCACCAGCACCAGCACCCACATTCATATTTTTAAGATCCTTCAAGTCGTTTCCATGTAACGAAACAGAAAACTCGTTTGGCTGGAAGCAAGCCAAGACCCTTTCAACTAAAAGGCTAAGATCCATAGAAGATTTGAAAGTATAACCCACAGCTTCAAAGCTAGCGTAACTGAATCCATCTTCGGGTGTTACATGAATAGTAGAGATGGCGTCTCCTTCAATGGCGTTCATCGAGTACCCACATGGGTCAAAGTCAAAATCACAAATTTGGGACTCGGGTAGGATCTTTCTAATACCCGAAACTTCGGTCATCATAGCTGCAGTGCTTGATTGAGTCTTGAAAAACACTGATGCGCTTTTCTTGTCCAAACCTGTCATGCACATCTCAAGGGTGTAAACCGGGTTCTCATCCGCTTGGGCTGAAGCGGAATAGACATGCCATTGTTGACTTTGGTCGACACCTCCCATGACATAGGCTTTGCTACCCGAACCAAGCTTCCCAAAGTAATCATCGAGGACTGCCACTTCTTCGGTAAAGCAGCGATGGGGAAAGGGTTGTGCTCCAGGAAAGATAAAGCTTCCACGAGTGTACCTTACAGACTTAACAGCGAGGGAAAGCTGGGACGATAACTCAAGTATAGGTGGGATCGAAAGAAGGAGCTTGGTGGTGCCACATGTCTTGATGATGATCTTATAAGGGTATACAAAGAGGCTAGACTCTGAAAGAACATACGAGTCTAACAAGTCATTTGATAAACAAGAAACAATGGTGCACTGAGCCGGTGTCAGTATTTCATCAAGTTGCTTCTTAGTTAACGCACGAAGGCCTCTTCCTTCAGGGTCGGTAAAGAAACCAGGTTCATAAAAGCAAATTTCAAGCCTTTTCTCAAAGCCTTCAAATCCAATGGCAGATCCTTGGATTGTCATTTTTTGTTTAGAAAGGAAACTGTTGTTCGAAATAAAGAAAAGCGAGTACAAAACGAGGAGACAGGAAGTAAAATTTGGAAAAAGAAAATATTATTGAAATGAAACGCTGCTATCTAAAGGTTATGTAGCACAGATGAGAAAAACTCAGGATGGTTTGCGAGCGCACTGTAAAATGAAAATAAACATACAAGATGGTTAGTGAATAAATTCCAACTGAAAACAAATATATGACATAGCTGAATGAGTAATGAGTATTATGATATAATAAGCGAAACTTACGTTAGAGTAAGCAGCAGATTTGAATTTCTTGAGTCCACCGTTTGGTCGAACGTATTCAATTCCGTAACCGAGGGGAGCTTCGTAAAATAAGGATTTACTACTACTAGAGGACTCCTTGGCAGCTTCTGACTCCATTAGAACATTCAACTATCCTGTATTAACAGTTACAAAAGATAAGAACCAATATCAATGCCACTGGTGTGCAACATGATTATAACAGGTTTGTATAATAAATTAATAACTGGGAAGGAATAATAAAATATAAAAACAGTCAGAACAACAAGACTTGTAACAACCAACAACAAAGGATAAGCTTAGCTAATACTTTGTCATCAAGAAACAAACGTGTGTGCACATAAGCTTACTTACTATTTATCAAGAAACTAGTTTGACACTTTCCACAGATTTGGCATGAAAATGGAATTAAAACATAACATGGGCATGAAAGAAAATTGATTGAGATGGGTCGGGTCGATACTTTAGTTTTTACCCGGACCAAACCGTATTCACACCAAATTTTAGACCGGGAACCAAACCAAATATGCTTAATCAGGTCGTCTCAAGTCTGGTATTTGACTATTTGGGTTACTCAGTCCAACCCGAATCCTCCTAATATTAGGCCGAACTAGCTGGAATTTACTTTGTATAATGTAAGTTAAGATAGGCTTCTCATAAACAACTTGAAATTTTATATAAGTATTATTGATTTGGTGATTTTAAAACAAAAAGAAATTACAATAGAAAGGAAGGTAACGGACAACAAGTTGTGCCGTGACCCCTGTTTTCTAAAATAAAATATGAAACTATTTATTGTGTAATATAAATTTTACAGTGTAAATGCAATTTTAAAAAAATCAAAAGCAAATAAATTTTATAAAACTTCCACCAAAATGAAAACTGTTCAAAAGTATTCAACTGAAAATTTCATGACGAATTATGATATCAAAGATCCTTCAAATATACGAGAACTAATCAATATAAACAAATACAAAACAAAACAAAACATAAAACAAACAAACATAGAAGCAAGAATAGATCATAATGCAAATAGCAATTAATCAGGGGGTTATATCAAACAAAACTTTAGATTAAAACATATGATTATTAATTAAAAAAAGATAAATGAGCGAAAGAATACTCACTGGTAAAAACGAATTACGAAAAGTGAAGACGCGAATACAAAGCCTGCAAACAAATTAAATAAAAACTATGGATTAATGAAAGAAGACGACAGATAACAACGTCATAAGATGAAGAGGATCGAATAAAAACGTACCGATTAGCTGCAAATACAATCGATCGAAACTGAAACCCTAGAAATTGGGTTAAGAAAGAAATAAAAAGGTAAATTGATTTGATGATTATGTGTGGTGATAAGAAAGATATTGAGGGAAAGGGGATTTATATAATGGTGGGTGGGGAGTTGGAGAAGATTCCCGTGTTGCCGCGTGTGTCAAATTACTAACGTAACCTCCAAGGCTATATACGTCAACACTCAACAACAATATTTTTCATTTTGGGTTCAATTAATCACACACGTATGTTCATATTACGATTTTGATACATGTTTACCGAAAATTACATTATTTGTTTGGTTTAAAGTTATGCAAAAAAACACAATAAGGGTGCGTTTGGTTCATATGAATTGAATGGAATTCAATGGAATTGGAATTTGAATTTGAATTCCAACTCTTTAGGTGTTTGGTTCATTGAATTTGTTGGAATTGGAATTTCAATTCCAATCTTGTATGTTTGGTTGACAAAGGAATTGTAATTGTAATTTGGTATGAATTCCTTCAAAATCCTTTACCTAAGGGAATTCAAAATCCATCCAATATTAGAATGAATTCAAGTCAATTTATTGAAATCTTCGAACGGTTGGCATCATTTTGACCCGAACCGATTTGAACCGTAACATTTCAACGCGAACCGCTTAGATCCGAACCAATTCAGACCGTACCAGTTTCAACCCGAACCGTTTCGTACTATACCAGTTTCGACCGGTACCGTTTCGACTTGAATCGTTTCGTACTGTACCAGTTTTGACCGGTACCGTTTTGACCCGAACCGTTTCGTACTGTACCAGTTTTGACCGCTACCGTTTCGACCCGAACCGTTTCGTATTGTACCAGTTTCGACCGCTACCGTTTCGGACCGAACCGTTTCGGACCGTACCAGTTTCGACCGGTACTATATTGGACCGAACCGTTTCGGACCAGTTTCGACCGATAGCGTTTCAACCTGTACCATTTCGCCCGTAACGTTTCGGACCAGTTTCGACCAATACCATTTCGACCGGTATCGTTTCGACCTGTACCGTTTCGCCCGTAACGTTTCGGACCGAACAATTTCGGACCGTACCAGTTTCGACCGGTACCGTTTTGGACCAGTTTCGACCGGTATCGTTCGACATGTACCGTTTCGGACCGTACCAGTTTTGACCGGTACCGTTTTGCCTGGTACCGTTTTGCCCGGTACCGTTTCGCTCCGTACCAGTTTTGACCGGTACCGTTTTTTACCCGAACGGGTACGGGTCGAAACAGTGCATGTCGAAACGGTACAGGTCGAAACGATAGAGGTATCAACAGTTCGGGTCAAAACAGTACTGGATCACAAGACCGATACGAGTCACAACGATGTGGGTCGTGGGGGCAAGGGTGATAGATTCCAATTTATAACCAACCAAACACAATAATATAGGATTTGAGAATCCAATTCCAACAATTTCCAATTCCTTTTGGAATGTTTGAATTCCAAATCCAATTCCAATTCCAAACAATTCCGCGAACCAAACGCACCCTAAGGTTGGTACCCCCGCTTACGGCTGTGTGAATTTGAATAAAAATAATGATGCAGTGTGAATTTGGTAGTAGATGCGGAAAAAATAAAACAAATGTTTACAATAGTATAGAGAAAAGTTTAGCCCCGCTTACGGTTGTGCTCATAATATATATATATATATATATATATATATATATATATATATATGTGTGGCCTTCGGGTGGTAAACGTAAAGTTGCACTAATTTTAACGTTATTTTACTAATTTTGTGAAAGTAACGTTGAAAATGACGGACGGTTAATCATGCATCAGGTGGTGACGTTGATAGCCAAAAGACAAGGGGGTACATGCACCAATCGGGTTTGTCTCGATTGATAAGTGTTATGTGCCTTATGTCTAAGGCATGATACAAAACCACTATTGAGCCGAGGGTCTCACTGGAAGCAGTCTCTCTATTCCTACGGAGTAGAGGTAAGGTTATCTACATCTTAACATCCTCAAACCCTACCTTAGCTTTCGCTATTGGTGGGATTAACTAAGTTTGATGATGATGATGATGATGAGTATAGAGAAAAGTTGCAAACTTATTGTACATTACAGGCGCTCGGTGGTACCGTTACTTTGTATACTTTACAATACAAAAACTAATTTGCAATGGTTTCATTACACAAAAATCAATAACGGTTTCGATTTTGATAAAACGAGAACCAGTACCGATGTTGTTTGGTTGGTATCGAACTATCGGGTTGGTTCGTCACGGCATGCTTTATTCGAATACAACTTTGTTTAAAAAGAATAATGTACAGTCGAGGGAAAAAAACACAATCAAGTAATCTATTTACGTCAATTTTTAATTTTATTTATTTATTATTATTGTTGATGGAATAAGGGTAAAGTGAAATTAAAAAGGGATTTGAATTACTCATGAACATTCAAATTCTTTGATTCGTTGAAGATGAGATCAAGTGGTGTTTTCAGATTACCTACTTAGAGAGGGGAATTTGAGTTTTCATACACCTTTTGACTTGCGGAGGTGCATTGTAGCAAACGTTGAAAGCATCTGTATCTTGCTTTGACAGTATGTCAGGTTCTTCGTTAGCTTTAACTCCGTTAATTTCTAGCCGTCGTTAGCTAACTAAGTTACTGTTCCCCGTTAACTTCTAACTAGGTATGTTTAACCCCGTTAATCTTTTATCGTCTTTAGGTAACTGAGTTACTGTTCCCCGTTAACTTCTGACCGACTAACAGAGTTACTATTCCCTGTTAATTTCTAGCCATCCTTAACTAACTGAGTTACTCTTTCCTTGTTAATTTCTAGCCATCCTTAACTAACTGAGTTACTCTTTCCCCTTCTAACCTGGGTTTTGAATTGTACTAAAAGACAACTGTTCTCAGTTTTAACTTCGTTAACTTCTAACTGTCTTTAGGTAACTGACTTACTATTCTCCGTTAACTTCTAACTACGTTTTATAATAGTAACTAAGAGAGTTGCTACTCTCCGTTAATCGATGGCTGTAAGTTTTAATGCTGAATGTGTTGTTTGATGATATTTGCTTACCGTCTTTTAAAAGCTAACATGAAAAGCGCGTGTTGCGCATGTATTAATAAACCTAGCTGAAGTATATGAATTCGATCGTCAAAAAAGGATAAAAGAGTTTCGAATCTTATTCCTACCTTAACTTTGTGTCGTCAAGTGTTTTGAACCATACACGTGTTCGGAGAATTTATTCAGCACAATATGCTATTTTTATGTCCCTATCCCTCACGATAATGATTCACAAGCCTTACTCGTTTGTTCTGTTCTATTCTCTTCTATTTGGATCTACCAAACTTGAAATAATGTTATTGCGTTTAATAAACTTTCAAAACTAACTTTGATTTGTTAACTTTTTTGCAACTAACATTTTAATAGGTATTGTTTTTTTTATCTAACTTGTTTCTTGTATTTTTTTTTTTTTTTTGAACGGCAAATTTTATCACACCTTAATTCCACCTCACATTGCATTTACAAGGATTTGAACCAACAACCTTACATTTGTAAGGGGAGACACCATACCACTGGACCAATAGGTCATGGATAACTTGTTTCTTGTGTTGATAGTGAAACTGATGGCTTGTTTGTTTTAACATATGACATTATCTAAAGTGAAACTTCTAAATTACTTGCCTAAAACTATAACTTTTGTCTAAAATTAACCTTTATTTAGTAGGCCTTCAAACACAGACTGAAACATGCGTCCTACATGTACCCCAAGTCGGTTTGCCTTGCTTCTAATCTCCTTATCTCTCCTGTCCATGTTACTATGGCTCTGGCTCTGTCTCCTCCCTCTCTAATTATCTCACCCTCTTTCACAGATCGATCTTTCTCTCTCACGGGCACACACATCCATACGAGCTTCGCATCTATGTAGCTACACTTTCTATCCTTCACATTAGAGAGACTCTTTCACATACTCTTTTATGGAACTTGCGTTGAAGAAATTCTAACATACAAAAAAAGTTGCAAAGTTGAAATTCTCCATTATCTTTTTCAATTTTATTTAGTTATTTGTCTTTATGAAATTTATGCCTAAATGCATTGAACCTATGCTAGGCAAAAGATCTATATTCTATTTGCAATACATGTTAATAATTTCAAATGAGTACTATTTATAATTCATATTTTGATTATGGTCGATGAACATAACTCATAGCGTAATTATATTTATCAAAATATCAAGAACCTATTATTCAGTGCATCTATTTTCTATCTATTTTTTTTATGTAATATAATTATATTGTTATTTAACAAAGACTAAATTAAAATATCGCATGTCTTTTGTTTCAACAGTTTTCAGTTTTTGGAAGTTCCCTACGCCAAGAGTAAATATTTAGAACTTGTTACACAATTACAATAGGTGTTAATATAACATTTTAATACTGTTACAAGATAAGACGGATAATAATAAGATGTAATAGTTCAGGGACTATAATTGTCATAGTATGATAGTTTGAATGTTGGTTAAGAGTTAGTTAGTCAGCTAGAGATTAGGCGGGAAACTCAAATGTATAAATACAAGCCTAATATGATGAATAAACTAGCTTGGTTTGATTGATTCATCTCTTAAGTTTCTTACTCTCTTATCAAGTGGTATCGGAGCTGCTCCTTCCTTGGACAGCTGTTGATAATAACCGTCACAACCACCTTAACCACCATAACCGTTCCAACAAACCACCATAAACCACCATAGTCCGCCATCACCACCACCACAAACCACCATCTTTAACCCATTTTTTGAGCCTGAAAAACATAATACTTCATTTCTTCACCAATCTTGAGCCTATTATACCCAATCATTCGTTTCAATTACCCATTTGAGCCTGTTCATTTCTTTTCTTGTTCGAATACTCTGTTTTTGCTTACCCTGATGTCAACCCATAGTCAAACCATGGAACAAAAGATCCAAGAGCATGATTCGACCTTGGCTCGCCTTGAGAAAGTCACTGGTCAGAATATGAATGAATTAGCCAAAAATACTGAAGCTGTGAACGTAATGAGATCTCAAATGTCTGAAATCCTCAAGATACTGAAACCTAATAATGATGATGGTCCTTCTTTCAATCAGTTCAGAACAAGCTCTGGGAGTGGAGGTGATGAAGAACAATCATCTTATCAAAACAGTCAACGTTTGACTAAGTTGGATTTTCCCAAATTCAATGGAACAAACGTTGAGGGATGGTTGTGCAGGGTAGAACATTACTTTGCAATTGATGAAACTCCTGATAGGTTGAAGGTTAAGTATGCAGTTGTTCATTTAGAGGATGCTGCTCTTCTTTGGCATCAGTCATTTGTTAAATCCAGAAATGGATCAATTGAAGGGATGTCATGGAATGAATACAAGAATTTTATCTCAACAAGATTTGTTGATGTATTAGTTCAAGATGCAATTGGGGCTTTGGCTGCAATCAGGCAGACTGGGTCACTAGAAGATGTTTGTAAGGAATTTGATTTGGGATTAACCAAGGTTAATATCCCTGATGAGTATGTTGTCAGTTTGTTTTTTAGGGCAGTGAATCCTGATATTGGATACCCTGTGAGGGTGTTGAGACCAAGAAATATTCGTGAAGCTTACATGCTTGCAAGAATGAAAAATGATTCTAACAAAGCCATTCAGGTTGCTTCTAACAACAAATATTCCAGAAACATCACTACTTCTTTTCAAAGAACCAATTCTTTCAATACCAAACCCATATCCTATCCTAGTTCTTCAAACTTACCTTTATTGCCTTCACCAAATGTTAAACCAAAACCTGTTAATACCACTAGGTGGTTGAGCCCAAAAGAAATTGCAGACAAAAGAGCAAAGGGGGAATGTTTTGGGTGTAAGGAGAAATTTACACCTACTCATCAGTGCAAGAATAAACAGCTTTTTTCTTTTGAAATAATTGATGAAGAAAATGATGAGAATCAGGAAAATGAGTTTGAAAGGGAAGAGGAAATAATGGTACAAGAACCCCAAATATCTTTAAATGCTATTATGGGTCTTCCTTCTTATTCCACAATGAGAATTAGAGGATCCATTGGTACAAAAATTCTGCAAATCTTGACTGATTCAGGGTCAACATACAACTTCTTAGATATCACACTTGCACTAAAGTTGGGGCTGCCAATTAAGACTATCAGGTCTATGGATATCATTGTTGCAGATGGTGATCAGATGAAATGCACAATGATGGGGGAAAATTTACAATGGTCCATGCAAGGTAATAAGTTTACTGCTGATGTGTTTTTGATTCCATTGTCAAATTATGACATGGTGTTAGGAATTCAGTAGTTACACAATTTGAATGATATAACATGGAATTTCAAAGAGTTAACAATGAAATTCCAAGTTGATGGGCAAAACATTGAGTTAAAGGGGGAAAGAACTAAAGGAGTTACTCTATGTACCACTGAAAAGATGCAAGAATTATTGAGCACTAAAGATCAGTTAGCACAAGTCCATTTATTCAGTCTGCATGTGGGAAAAGAGGATTTATGTCAGCATAATCCTCAAGTGACTGTTCAAGATAAGATTTCTACAGTGGAAGATTTGTTGAATAAGTATCAAGATGTTTTTGCTGTGCCAACAACATTACCTCCTACCAGACCCTGTGATCATAAAATTGTCCTCAAAGAAGGTACTGTAACACCTCGAGGTGTTACGGGTTTCTTAAACGGGTCGGATCGTACCCGACCACCCGATTTATTTAATAAATTATTTAAGTTCGAATCTCGCGACTAACCGTTTTAATCGATTATATAGATAATAATTATTGGATTTTTATTATCTCGGTTAAACGCTCCTTATCTGCTATTTAATCGTTACCAAACGTTTCTTATTTTATTACTATACTCGTTACCAAACACTCGAGTTCCAGTTATTATCCCTGTAGCCAAACACCCCTTGTTGTATTTATCTATTATAAACTCTCCTCTCTCTCTCTCTCTCTCTCTTTTGTTCGAAGCAGGCAAACAACACACACACATACGTGTGTGTTTCAGAGAGCAAAAGCAGCAGCCGGCCATCACCTCCGATGCCGCCGCCGCCGGCGTCGTCTTCCTTCTCTCCGGCCACCAACCTCCTCTCCTCTGTCTTAATAACCACCGATAAACAACCCTCTTCCTTCCCTTTCTCTGCTGAAACCAAACCCGGTACCCAACCCGATAATAATCCCAACCCAATATAACCCGATAAAACCCCCTGCTCATCCCTTTGTTCCAGTAAACGAGTCGGACAGTCACCAGTCTTGGTGACTGTCGTCTATAACCACCACCGTTCCCACCTCCGGCTACCCTTATAATCACTACAACCACCTCCTCTGTTTCGATAATAATAATAATAAACCAGTAACTCACCTTATTCTGATCTCAGTTTATGTTAAGCGGAGACCAACAGTCACCGGTCATGGTGACTGTTACTGTTATAATCAGTAAACCCATCTTATTCTACTCACTGTTACTGTTAAACGAGCCGGACAGTCACCGGATATGGTGACTGTCATCAGATCTGAAACGCATGTCTGCTCGGGAATCATAACCGGATATGTCCGTGTATTATAACTAGGCGGATTGGGCCTTCGGTTGATTCCCGTTATATTCCGGTTTATGTTACGTTCTCTGTTGAACTTCCGGTTAGTTTCCGGTCAGTCTCCGGTAAGGTCCGGTTGACCTCCGGTCTCATACCAACGATTATTCGAAAGGTTCATCTTAATCTGATACGATTCAGATTACAAACCCGAAAGGTATAATCTTTAACAGTTATTATATTTATGTTGGTATTAATCGTTGATACCCGATTATAATACTGTTCACGTGATTATTGCAAGGTACCGTTAATTGAATCGGAGAGTTAAACCGATACCGAGTCGACTCAGTGACTCGGTCAACACCCGGAATAGAACCCGGTCCATTGACTAGACGAGGATTATTAGAATTATACGATTATATATATATAATACGAATAACGTACGGACTTGATAATAATAATAAGAGAATAATAATCATATATAAAATATATATGTTTATATATATAAGATTCGATATATAACACGATATACTAGACTTGGGTTAATGATAATATGATCAGCCGAACCAGCATCCGGGTAAGTACGTGTCTAGAGTTCTGTAGGTTCGTGTGCCAAGCTGTAATGGCCAGCTTTATTAGCTACGAGTGCTAAGCTGTAATAGCCAGCTAGATTTTAGGATGTCCGTGTCGTGTCAATAATAAACCCCGGGTTTAGGACTATCTAATATATACCGAATTCTATATATATATAAATTGTATATATGATGTATATCCTAAATAATACAATCTAACAAGTCCCACGCGTAAAACGTATCGATATATATATGACATATAATTGTAATAAAGAGACTATAGAAGATTATACGCAAACCTGTGAGTATCGTGAACTCCCCACTTTTACTGTTTTATTAAACGTTTTAGGGGAAATACATGTCATTTATTAGAAAACCTAGAAATGCTTTACATAATAGATTTAATAAAGGAGATATAATAGAAAAGGGGATAATAGAAACGACTAGGACAGTACTGACCGGTATATCGCCATTTCCTTTCTTGTCCAACTAGAGGACAAGAACCAGTCTTACCCGAGTAAGAGGGTAGGAATAATTAGATTTACCACAAATAGAGTGGTACCATCGATAGGAATGGCAACTAATAGAATATAATAGATTGACATATAATCGGTATAATTTAATAGAATATAATAGCATATAATTTCCCCCTCAAGAATTAGAATTGTAAAGCATGTTTTATATAAAAGAATTACAAATAAACGAACTGGCCATTCACTTTATAAAATACACGACCTCACCAACTTTATGTTGACAGAAACTATTTTTGGCATGTGTTCAGGTAACCCAACAGATATGATGACGTGGATCCTGGAAGAGTCAAGACTGTCTATATCCTGAGTTCCGCTGCGTAGCTCCGATAACCCGACCCGACGACCCGGCACCGACTGCCCGGGGCGTTACAGGTTGGTATCAGAGCGGCGCTTTATGACAGTCTTGAAGTCTTTATTAATTCAGGATCTACCAGAAATGTCTTTTAAAGAAATTTTGATTAGAAATATGTATAAGGTAAAAGAATATTAGAGGATAAAATTTTGGGTACCTAAATGCCAAACCATTATAAAGTTGGTGAGAACCATAACAGTATATTAGAAATTAAAACAAATCCACTACAGGATATTACTAGAATGATTATGTGGGGTAAATTGACAATTATGTACACAATTGTGAATTTACATACACATTTAATTTCTGAGAAATCTTACAGGATATTAAGGCTATAATAATTGAGAAACAATACAGAACAAAAACCAGATAAATATTAAAAGAAATCAGAAAATAATTTCCGATATAAATAAGAAATGAAATAAGTTATAAAAAGTATATATATATTTATATAGAAAAATAAATAGATTATAAAAAATAACTCATCCATCGTTGATTCAAGAAACTTCAGATAAGTTTATTGAATTAGTCCGGTCCCAGTGGCTATTTATATCCGATCTCAGATTGTTAACCTCACGGTTATTCCAATAGTTATAAATAGAATACAAATATTACGCTCCAACTTGAACATTCCTATGATCGAGTCTCCAGAAATATTATTTTTATTCCGAAAATTCCGAAATTTTATCAGATATGCTAGAGACATATTAATATTGTGTTTCTAAAGAATTCCCTCCAATCTTTTTAATCGAAAATCAGAAATATTCCCACGGTAATATCAATTGTTTTTAAAAATTCCTTCAGAATATTTCAGTAATTTACTGAATTCATTCCCAGTCATTTCTATTTTATACTAAATCAGTATTATTATTACAAATCCTCCCTAAAAGTTTTTATTTCAAAATATGAAAGAACCACGACCATATCATTTGTCTGAATATATTTCACTCATATTCAGTGCCATTTTCGTAAAGATCTTTAATCAAATTTCTATCCGTAAATACTTCAAGAGTATTTTCGGTACAATTCTATATCTATATTCGATCGTATAACTTCCTTGATATTTTATCTCGATATGAACAATAAATATTTACCACGTTCTATAAATCTCTCTTTGGATATATATAGAGAAACCTCAGCCAGATGATATCTTCGATCTTTTCTTCCGAGAATTAAGATAATATTTTGAATAGACATATTATTATTTTGAAATTCTTGTGACAAAAATAATTTGGAATCTCTCTAAAGAAACCGAATTCTTACTCGTTCGATTATGCGACAATATAAGTACCGTCTTAATCCTGTGACTTGAGCAAGTCAAAGATTAAAAGATTGGATGGTTATATTGGACATCTTTTGGCGTGATCAAATTCTTGGACGATTGACAGTCTATTTCGTTAGACTCGGATCAACATGTTTTATTCCGAAATAATATAATTTTAAATTTAAAGAGAAAATAAAGAACAGAATATTAGAATAATATGTGAAGGACACATACCTATTGTGATTAAAATAAATAAGTACTGGAATGTTAGGTGAGGTGGAATAGTAATTATGATCGCGACATAATTATGAATGCCATAGGCACAGTAACATTTGAGTAGGAGTTTATCGAGATCACAGTATGTTTGTATCATAAACATATTAAGAAATAATAATAAGAACAAATATATATTCGAATCATCAGCGTATCATATGTAGAGAATACGACCACAGAACTGGCAATCTAGTTGGAATTTCTTCGTGAAATACAACTAAGAATATGTTCGCAGAATAAAAACCATCGATTGGTTAATTTCTACGAATTATAGAAATCAGTATATTGATTTCTGATTGCCAACCAAAGATAGTTGTATGTCCTCTGTGCAATCTCCGGGGCAAATGATATCTGGACCCTTACAGAAGGTATATCCGGACATTTGCCACCAAGTCACAGAATTCTTTATAAGGATATATGATGCTATGAACAAATCTTCGCAGTCACTTTTGTATGAAAACTCGCGAGAGTTATAGTATAATCAAATTGGTAAAACGGTCAAGTGTTACCAAGTTGAAATTCATGAATAAGAAGTGATGAAAGAATTGTTAAATCCTTAAAATATAAAAGATATAAATGTATATGGATTCAGAAACCGGAAATGGTGGAATCCAACGATTTATCCACAAGAAAATAATTTAGAAGGAAATATAATTGATACCAAGCGGAATCGCGTAGAGAATTGCAAGGTATAATCGAAATGAAAACGAAAAATGAATAGAATTATGCTCATTTTTCCAGTGAAACTCTCTGGCCAAAGAAAGATGGATTTCCTATTCCAAATAACGGCTTGTGAGAGTTATTATAAGAAATCACTGTTCTGGCAAGAACTATCTATACGAAGATCCAAATGAAATAAGCCTCGCTTATAATAAGTTGGATTAAGAATCTATGATAGATTGCCTATATATAAGTTTATTGGAAAGTGTTTTCAGACACTGAAAGTATAGACTTTAATTGAATACATAAAAGAATTATTCCAAGCAAGCATATATTATAGAAGTGATGGAATTTATAGTGTGTGCTATAAATATTATCAGTATTTGCTTGGATATTAATAGAATATAAATAAAAGAATATAAAATCGACAAATAAAAAGATTTATAATTTAAAAGGGCATAGGAAATGCCAGATATTAAGAGAAGGCATTTGAAATGCCAAATATTGTTAGAAGGCATTCGATATGCCAAGAAATATAATAATTAGATAAGAATATTAGTCGTAAGAAAACGACTAGAATTTTATAAAAGAATAAATTATAAGAAGATATTATCGAGAGCGTTAACGAATTCCGAAATAAAGATATCAAGAAGGAATAATTGCAGAAATACTTAACGCAATAAGTATTCATGCATTGAACCTGAATGATAATCATGATTTTGAGAAAGAATAATCGATGCATTGTTCATAGAATTTTAAAGTCAAAGAATCATAACAACGACTGTTACCAGTAGATTCCGAGACTATAAAGAAAAAGTAACATATATTGACTGTAGAATTGTGAAAGACCTCATTCACAATAATACACTGAGAAAAGTCAAATAATATGTAATGAAATACAATGCAGTTAATCATCAATGAAATAGTCAGTACGACTATTATCAAATGATTTAAGAGAAATCTCAATAATCGATTTCAGTAAATCAAGATGATAAAAAGGAACTGTTGAAACAGTGTAATTCAACAAGTTCAATTAGTCTTTTCCGGCACCTTTAGACTCCGGATAAGATACGTCTAATGATTTAAAGAAATCATTTCTACTCTTTAAGAATCGGAATTACAATGATGACAAATTCTAAAGTTCGAATATAAGAGGTAGTAGCTCGGATCCCATTCAAGTCATGATAATGAAGGGACTTCCGTATCTATCTCTTAAGAACCAACTAGAATCCATCATTGTAAATGAATCCGACGATGATTATATCGTATCACTTTGAAACTCTAGTAATGTTTGCTGGAGATTTGTAAATCTCTTTGAAGATAAACGATTAGAATCCCAAAGTATGTTCAAATCGTCTTTATATAAGAATAATATTCAGTCTGTTTCTCATTCTAATGAGGAATAAGATAAGAAGAATATTCGTAGTATAAAGAAAAATATCAATCTATACGGGAAAACCTTTAATAGTCATACCAGAAGATACAGATAGTCCATGTATCTGCATTAACATGACTATAGCAAGAAAGGTTAAAACGTAGATTTGAATTGATATAAAGATCGATTTACTCGCAAACCATGATTACTGATTATGACTCGCGATGAGTGTTCAAGTTTGCATTGTAACATCCTTATCGATTAAGGGTGTAAAATACAAGATCACTCAAATTTCGGGGACAAAATTTCCTAAGGGGGGGAGAGTGTAACACCTCGAGGTGTTACGGGTTTCTTAAACGGGTCGGATCGTACCCGACCACCCGATTTATTTAATAAATTATTTAAGTTCGAATCTCGCGACTAACCGTTTTAATCGATTATATAGATAGTAATTATTGGATTTTTATTATCTCGGTTAAACGCTCCTTATCTGCTATTTAATCGTTACCAAACGTTTCTTATTTTATTACTATACTCGTTACCAAACACTCGAGTTCCAGTTATTATCCTTGTAGCCAAACACCCCTTATTGTATTTATCTATTATAAACTCTCCTCTCTCTCTCTCTTTTGTTCGAAGCAGGCAAACAACACACACACATACGTGTGTGTTTCAGAGAGCAAAAGCAGCAGCCGGCCATCACCTCCGGTGCCGCCGCCGGCGTCGTCTTCCTTCTCTCCGGCCACCAACCTCCTCTCCTCTGTCTTAATAACCACCGATAAACAACCCTCTTCCTTCCCTTTCTCTGCTGAAACCAAACCCGGTACCCAACCCGATAATAATCCCAACCCAATATAACCCGATAAAACCCCCTGCTTATCCCTTTGTTCCAGTAAACGAGTCGGACAGTCACCAGTCTTGGTGACTGTCGTCTATAACCACCACCGTTCCCACCTCCGGCTACCCTTATAATCACTACAACCACCTCCTCTGTTCCGATAATAATAATAATAAACCGGTAACTCACCTTATTCTGATCTCAGTTTATGTTAAGCGGAGACCAACAGTCACCGGTCATGGTGACTGTTACTGTTATAATCAGTAAACCCATCTTATTCTACTCACTGTTACTGTTAAACGAGCCGAACAGTCACCGGATATGGTGACTGTCATCAGATCTGAAACTCATGTCTGCTTGGGAATCATAACCGGATATGTCCGTGTATTATAACTAGGCGGATTGGGCCTTCGGTTGATTCCCGTTATATTCCGGTTTATGTTACGTTCTCTGTTGAACTTCCGGTTAGTTTCCGGTCAGTCTCCGGTAAGGTCCGGTTGACCTCCGGTCTCATACCAACGATTATTCGAAAGGTTCATCTTAATCTGATACGATTCAGATTACAAACCCGAAAGGTATAATCTTTAACAGTTATTATATTTATGTTGGTATTAATCATTGATACCCGATTATAATACTGTTCACGTGATTATTGCGAGGTACCGTTAATTGAATCGGAGAGTTAAACCGATACCGAGTCAACTCAGTGACTCGGTTAACACCCGGAATAGAACCCGGTCCATTGACTAGACGAGGATTATTAGAATTATACGATTATATATATATATATAATACGAATAACGTACGGACTTGATATTAATAATAAGAGAATAATAATCATATATAAAATATATACGTTTATATATATAAGATTCGATATTTAAAACGATATACTAGACTCGGGTTAATGATAATATGATCAGCCGAACCAGCATCCGGGTAAGTACGTGTCTAGAGTTCTGTAGGTTCGTGTGCCAAGCTGTAATGGCCAGCTTTATTAGCTACGAGTGCTAAGCTGTAATAGCCAGCTAGATTTTAGGATGTCCGTGTCGTGTCAATAATAAACCCCGGGTTTAAGACTATCTAATATATACCGAATTCTATATATATATAAATTGTATATATGATATATATCCTAAATAATACAATCTAACAAGTCCCACGCGTAAAACGTATCGATATATATATGACGTATAATTGTAATAAAGAGACTATAGAAGATTATACGCAAACCTGTGAGTATCATGAACTCTCCACTTTTACTGTTTTATTAAACGTTTTAGGGGAAATACATGTCATTTATTAGAAAACCTAGAAATGCTTTACATAATAGATTTAATAAAGGAAATATAATAGAAAAGGGGATAATAGAAACGACTAGGACAATACTGACCGGTATATCGCCATTTCCTTTCTTGTCCAACTAGAGGACAAGAACCAGTCTTACCCGAGTAAGAGGGTAGGAATAATTAGATTTACCACAAATAGAGTGGTACCATCGATAGGAATGGCAACTAATAGAATATAATAGATTGACATATAATCGGTATAATTTAATAGAATATAATAGCATATAATTTCCCCCTCAAGAATTAGAATTGTAAAGCATGTTTTATATAAAAGAATTACAAATAAACGAACTGGCCATTCACTTTATAAAATACACGACCTCACCAACTTTATGTTGACAGAAACTATTTTTGGCATGTGTTCAGGTAACCCAACAGATATGATGACGTGGATCCTGGAAGAGTCAAGACTGTCTATATCCTGAGTTCCGCTGCGTAGCTCCGATAACCCGACCCGACGACCCGGCACCGACTGCCCGGGGCGTTACAGGTACTTCTTCCATAACTCTTAAACCTTATAGATATCCTACTGCTCAGAAAAATGTGATTGAAGAAATGACTCAGGAGTTGTTGGACTCAGGGGTAATAAGGGAAAGTGTAAGTTCATTTACAGCACCAGTGGTTTTAGTTAAAAAAAAGGATTGCACCTTTAGAATGTGTGTGGATTATAGGAAATTAAACGAGGCCACAATTAAAAATAGTTTTCCTATCCCGTTGATATTGCTTGATAAATTAGGGGGCAGTTTAGTTTTTTCAAAACTGAACTTGAGATCTGGGTACCACCAGATTAGAATGCACCCTGATGATGTGTTCAAAACTGCTTTTAGAACACATCAGGGGCATTATGAGTTTATGGTCTTACCATTTGGGCTGACCAATGCCCCTGCCACATTCCAGGCCTTAATGAACTCAACAATCAAGCCACCGTTGAGGAAGTGTGTTCTAGTATTTTTTGATGACATTTTGGTATACAGTGCCACATTGGACCAACATGTTAAGGATCTAGAATTGGTTTTGAAACATTTAAGGCAGAATTCCTTGGTTGCAAAGAGATCCAAATGCTCTTTTGCAGGACCACAAGTAGAGTATCTAGGCCACATTATTAATAAAGATGGTGTAGCCACTGACCCATCTAAGATGACAACAATTAGAGAATGGCCAATACCTACTACTATTAAGCAGTTGAGAGGATTTTTGGGGCTAACAGGATATTATAGAAGGTTTATACGGTCATTTAGTGGTATTGCTAAACCACTTACAAACCTGTTAAAAAAGGAAGCCTTTAAGTGGAATGAAGAAGCCCAACAGGCATTTGATGACTTGAAACATGCCTTGTCCACTTCACCTGTTTTAGTACTTCCTGATTTTACTAAGACATTTGTAGTGGAAACTGATGCCTCAGCTAAAGGGTTGGGGACAGTTTTAATGCAAGAAGACCACCCCTTGGCTTTCATCCGCAAGGGTATTTCTGGAAAACAGTTGGCCATGTCAGTCTATGAAAAAGAATTATTAGCTATCTTACTGGCTATAAAATCATGGCACCATTATTTGATAGCTAAACATTTTGTGATAAGAACTGATCAGAGAAGTCTAAAGTATCTTCTTGAACAAAAGATTAATACTCCTCTGCAACAGAAGTGGTTAGCCAAATTAATTGGTTATGATTATGTAATTGAATATAAATGGGGGAATGAAAATTCAGTGGCTGATGCATTGTCTAGAATGGACAGTGTTTCTCTTTTTCAGGTAAGCATGAGTACAATGGAACCTCTATTATGGCAAAAGATTAAAAACAGTTGGCAACAAGATCCTAAGATTCAAGAAAAAATTCAGCAAATACAACAGGAAGGTCAAGTGAAGCATTATACTTGGGTCAATGAAGTTTTGAGAAGGAAGGGCAAAATTGTTATTGGAGAGATTACTGAGTTGAAAGATCAGATTTTGCAGATATGCCATTCATCTGCAAGTGGAGGACATTTTGGGTATGTTCCTTCTTTACATAGATTGCAAAGCATGTTCTATCAGAAAAGATGTGACAGAGATGTTAAAGAGTTCATCAGGAATTATGTTACTTGTCAAAGGGCTAAGTATGAAAGAGTAGCCTTACCTGGTCTTTTATAACCGCTGCCCACCCCTAGATCCATTTTTCTGATATTTCAATGGATTTTGTATGTGGTTTACCATTAGCTTTTGGTAAAGATACTATCTTGGTTGTAGTGGACAGGTTTACCAAATTTGCTCATTTCATGAGTCTTAGACATCCTTTTTCTGCTGATCAAGTGGTTCATGTTGTCTTTGACAATGTTTTTAAGTTACATGGTTGCCCCACAACCATTGTTTCAGATAGAGACCCAATCTTCCTGAGCAATTTTTGGAAAAATTTTATGAAACTGCAAGGCATTGAGTTAGCTTATTCTTCTGCTTACCATCTCCAAACTGATGGTCAAACAAAAGTCCTTAATAGGTGTATGGTGATGGATACTCCTCAGCAATGGCCTAAATGGTTAACTATGGCTGAATGGTGGTATAATTCTTCTTGGCATTCTGCAATAAAGATGTCCCCTTTTGAAGCTCTCTATGGTGTGCAGCCTCCTATGCACATTCCTTACATACCTGATGAGACAAAGATTGACTCTTTGGAATAATTGTTTAGAGAAAGAGAAATCAAGATTCAAAATTTGAAGCATTCTTTGGAAAGAGCAAAGAATCAGATGAAGCAACAGGCTGACAAGAAGAGATCTGATAGACAATTTAAAGTGGGAGACTGGGTATATGTTAAGCTTCATCCTTATGTTCAACAATCTTTGAAGAATCATAAAAGTCACAAGCTTGGTCCAAAGTTTTATCGTCCCTTCCTAATTGCGCAGAAGATTGGCCAGGCTGCTTACAGATTGGATCTTCCAAGTTCATCACAAATTCACCCCACTTTTCATGTGTCTTTGTTGAAAGCTGCTCATGGAAGTCATCAATAGGTTATTCCACTACCTTCTGAACCCAGATTTTCACTGCAACCTAGGTCTATCATTGATAGGAAGCTAGTAAAGAAGGGGTATAAGATGACCACTGCTGTGTTGGGGCATTGGTAGAATTTGCCTGTGACAGAAGCTTTTTGGAAGATTTTGGAAGAATTTCAACTTAGATTTCCTCATTTTAATTCTTGAGGACAAGAATTTCATAAGGGGGGATGTATTGTTACAAGATAAGACGGATAATAATAAGATGTAATAGTTCAGGGACTATAATTGTCATAGTTTGATAATTTGAATGTTGGTTAAGCGTTAGTTAGTCAGCTAGAGATTAGGCGGGAAACTCAAATGTATAAATACAGGCCTAATATGATGAATAAACTAGCTTGGTTTGATTGATTCATCTCTTAAGTTTCTTTCTCTCTTATCAAATACATATAATTGTTTTGTTAACCGAATTCGATTGTTACTTCAAAAAAAAGTTGATGAAAAACTTATTTTTTTTTCTAATTCGCAGTGGGTAATTTTATAACTTAACCTTTGATTGAATGCTAGAGTACACACAATCTACAAGTCTACAACTCACCAAAACACAAAGAAACTTCAATCTTAGCGCCATATCAGATTTACAAACCTCGATAAAAAAATCCTTACTTCTGATAGGTTGAGTCCGAACTTGACACTTAAGAAGTTCGATTGAGGTCTGGCAGAGTCCAGACCTGGCACCAACCGGACAAGGCTACAATGTTACCAGATGAGGGAGGTGGTCCACAGACCAGTACACATCAAAGTCGGACGAGTAAAATGCCCACTTCGAATAAACCATCATGGACTTGCTGCAACTTCTTCTGCCTTTATTCTCTTTCATAATAATTGCATAGTAGTTAGTAAAGAAAGAATGCTATCGTCTTTGTAAAAGTTTTTTAAGTTAGACCACTCCAACGTCGTCCATGGTACATGTCACATGTGACACTTTCTTCCACTTCTGATAGGTTGCGTAATTTAGGGAATTAGGGGTGCCATACGGTCGTGTTCGCGTGTTGATAGGCCGACCCGACACGAACCCATAATTTTGACATGAACCCGAAATTCGTGTTAGTAATATAAATTCAAACACGACACAAATGTTCACAGGTTGACATGAAAAATGACCCGTTCAAACCGACTTTTTCTCATACTAATATTCTAAATTTATATTTTTACAATAAAAAAATACGAACGTATATAATACAATTACATTTTGACCATAAAATCTTATATCAATTTCTCTTTTAAGTTTTCTATTTTACATAAAATACCCAACTAATTTAATTTCTGAAATAGAAAACAAATGGGTATCCGGGTCAATCAACGAACATGACAGGTTGACAATGAACCTAACGTGTTTAGATAAACAGGTTCACGGGTCCGACCCTAGCCTGTTTATGCAAAACCCATATGTTAGGTTCATAGAACTATACACCCTAAGCCTGCGTTGTAGACCATAGCACATGGACACATGGTCGCTTTACTAAAGAGCACCAAGGAATGGTCTTAGGTGGGGTGCCATCACATGTGAGTTAATTTATTTTGGTTGGTACTAAAGAAACCGGTTATATAGTTTCATGGACCTAGCCCAACACTACATCCCATGACTAAAAATCAAGCTTTTAGGCCCATAACATCCATAACCAATTCACTAACTTTATTTTACAAAATAATTTTTTTTTCCTGGAACAAAAGAAACAACAAAAAAAAAAAAAAAAAAAAACCAAACTACAAACACCAAATCGGGTAGACGGTGGTGTTAGCAATGGTGTGGCAAGCGAGAAATATGAAGGTGTTTGAAGGGAATTTCATTACGGTTCGGGTTTTGGTGGATCAGATTAAAGAAGAATTTTACTTTTGGGTGATAAACCGAGGCAAGCTTTCGGGTCTTGGTTGGGTCGAATGGTCTGAATTTGATGTAACTAAGTACTTGTAATGATTTTTTCTGCTTCGTTTGCTTAGTTGTGTTTCCCAACCGCTGGCCGACTCTTTGTATTTAGCTAAAAAGCCAAATACCAAAATCAATCCATCAAGTTTCCATTTTTTTTTCAAACAAGTAACGAATCCAAATCTAACTCATGTCTCACAACTCTTCAAGCGATACAAAGCTGCATTTGCATGTAATGATTTCGATTCTTGTTCCACACTTCTCTCTCAACTCAAGGTCCCCCTAATTTCATCATTAAACCTTAATTTTACCTACGGTTGTTCCATTTTTCTTCTTGTTTTACTATTAGTACTAACTTTAGGGCCTGTTTGGTAGCCTCTTAATGAGGCTCTGAACCATTCAGCTCTGAATGGTTCAGTATTCAGACTGTTTGTTTCAACCTAAAAAAGGCTCTGAATGGAATGATTAAGAGCTGAACCATTCAGACTTGGTGCATAGCTAAACCATTCAGCACTTAATTATCCAGTGCCTCTTAACCATTCAGACATCTTAATGATTCAACACTTAATCAACCAAACAACTCCTTAATGTTAGCCCCAGTCTAGAATTAGGATCTTTCTTTTTTTAACCACATTCCATAATGAAAAGGTAAATTTACATACGGGCAACAAGCTGCGTCAATTATTTATTTATTTTGTTCTTACATTTGAAGGATATATTTTATTTACTTTGCTAGTTTTAGTATGAATAATGAATATGGATTGAAACTTAACTTGTCAATGGAGTTCAAGAGTTAACTCTAGCTAGTAAGCATTTAGAGTCTTGTTAGAGATTTTTTTTAATAAGTGAGTATCGGTAAATGCGTCAAAAAAGGTTATTATCTTGCAATTGTTTCACATGTTGCCCCTACCAAAGGTGACTTATCGGTTTTTAAACGCGTGAAATGGATATATCGCCCCTATCACAGGCGACTCTTAGGGATTGTCAAACCTTCTGGCTAGTTAACTAGTTTATGGTTTACGTGTTTTAAGAACAAGAAGTCGCACTTGGGAGGGGGGGGGGGACCCCTCTTGTGAAACAATTGCAAGAAAATACCTTTTTGTGATGCATGCTTGTAAACAAAAATTCTTAGCTATGTCATATTTAATATCAATGTTGTCTAAGGCGCTTGCTAAAGTTTAAAAGAACGAAAACGAGCCACTAAATATAAAAAGTATATATCTTATAAAAAATAAAATATTTGACCTAGAAAAGTTTAAAACATAAAAAACGCATAAAAAAATAAAATAATTGACACAAAGAGTCTAAAACATAAAAAAAACATATAAAAAACACCCTAAACCCCAGGGGCACATCTGAGGCGCACATTTTGTTAACACATCAACCTTAGAGGCATATGTACAAAAAAAACTCCATGAGGCGCGTCTCGTAATCGTTTGTATAAACCATGGCGCATGCCCAGGTTGCCTTTGACAACTATGTTTATTATGCAGTGAAAAAATGGAAGGTTTTTATGAAGTCCGTTAAACACAATTTAAGGTAGCGTTTGGTATGCAGGAATGAGAGACGGAATAGAATGAAGCATTACGATGGAATGAAAAAATAGGTGTTTGGTTGGTCAAGGTAATGGAATCATCCATTACCTCCTCTATTCCATTCCCTCTAAAAACCCCATGGGTCTTTTGGTATGGGATAATGGAATGTATGGGGGAATGGAATGGACGAGGTAATGGAATTGACAAGGTAATGGAATGGATCATTACCATTCCATGTCTTGTTTGGTTGCCATGTAGGAATCAAACAAAACATTACTTTGTGTTGTTGGATAGGCAGGAAAAGACGAAGGACTAAAATCGGTGGTGAGTGGCGGTGGTGGGTGGTGGTTAGTAGCGGTGATGGTGGGTGGTGATATGTGGGGGTAGCAATGGTGGTGGGTGGCGGCGGCGGCAGTGACAACGGTGGAAGGTGAAGGTGGAAGGCCCTGATGGTGGGTGGGCGACGATGGTGAGTAGTGACGGTGGTGGGTGGTGCGGTTAAGGTAGGTGGTTGTGTGTGGCGGTAGCGTGGTGGTGGGTAGCGACGACGGTGGTGGGTGGTGGCAATGGGTGGAGGTGGGTGGCGATGATGGTGGGTGTGTGACAATGGTGAGTAATGGCGGTGGTGGGTGGAGGCGGCGGTAGTGGTGGGTAGAGGAAATTGTGGTGAGTTATGGTGGCAGATGGCGGTGGTGGGTGGGTGACGGTGGTGGGCGGTGGCAGCGGCATTGGGTGGTGTTGGATGGCGGCGGTGGTGGGTGGGTGGCAGCGACGATGGTGAGTGGTGACGGCGACGGTAGTGGGTGGTGACGACGGTGGAGGGTGGTAATGGCATCGGTGGTAAGTGACGGTGTTGGTGGTGGGATACTGTGGTAGGTGGTGGTGGCAACGGTGGTAGGTGGTGAGTGGTGGTTGGTGGTGGTGGTGGCTTATGGTGTTGTTAATGAAGGTTGAATGAGGGATGGAATGAAAAAAAAAAACATGGGGGGTGGATGGAATGGTTTTGAGGGAATGGAATGCCTTGTGGAATGGGTGATTTCATACTTTCTGACATGGTATCAGAGCCTATGCTCTTGATTCTGTGATCTCAAAGTTGTTTCCGCTGTGCACACTTGTGGATCTGGTCTAATAAATAGATCTGGTCCCTAGTGTTTTGATCTGTGTATTTTTTGTCTTGATTTTTGTATTGTGTGAAGGATCTGACCTCTATTATAGGTCTGGTTCTTCTTGTTGTTTGGAGTAATAGATCTGATCTTATCAACATAGATCTTGTCTATTACCTTGTCTCTGGAGTTGGATATTACATATTCAGATATTATGTATAGTGTTGGTCAACTTGTGTTGATCTTGTTGTTGGAGCCGATTCTGGTGAGTTCTTGGATTGGAAGCTTGCTATCTGTAAGTCTGCTGGTTTATTTTTCTTGTATTTTTTGGTATTTTTTGCTTTGCTGCTGTTGAAGTACTATGTAAGTACTTTGATCTCTTGTATTAGTATTCATTTGTCTTGTGTCTAGGCGTCTTGGCCGGGTTAGGGTGGACCGACAATTGTTGTCATCTTGGTTTCCATCTGATTGTCTATTGTCTGTTTGTGTGTATTATTCTGCACTTGATTTGTCTGTCTATTCTTCGGTTATATATATATATATATACATATATAGCTAATAAAAGAACTCCCGTGTTAAGATTTGGGTGGACACCCTTGAGTGATGAACCCACCTTCTGAGCACTAACACAGCTTCGTTCTACTTAGGGTTACTTTGCCTGCTAATGTGTGTTTTGTCTTGTCTTGTGTAATCTGTGTTGTTTGCTGTTTGTATCTGTGTCTTGTTTGTTTGAAATATTGGTGATGCTGTTATTGATCCTGCTGCTGGAGGAGGTAGTGGTCCTCCGGTAGGAACCTTAATAAGTAAGTTGGACATAGGAGACCCTTTGTATATTCACCCTAGTGACACTAGTACTTTGACCATCACTAGCATAAAGCTTAAAGGTACTGAAAATTATAATGTATGGTCTAAATCTATGAAGTTGGCTTTTGAAACTAAAAACAAGTTTGGGTTTATTGATGGTAGTACTGTTAGGTCTGTGGATGATGAGGTCTTGGGAAAACAATGGGATATGTGTAATTCTGTGGTATTGACTTGGATGTTAAACTCTGTTAGTGAAGAATTATACTTAGGTCAGGTGTTTTCCAAAAATGCAAGGGATGTCTGGTTAGATTTAAAGTAAACAAATGACAAGGTTGATGGATCAGTTGTGTTTAACTTGCATCAAAAAATTTGTTCAATAAGTCAAAATGGTAGTACTGTTTCAGAGTACTATCACAAGTTAAACACTATGTAGAAAGAGTTTGATTCTATTGTTCAACTTCCTCCTTACACATGTGATGCTTCAAAAGAGTTTAATAGTTTTAATGGGTTAATAAAACTTATGCAATTTCTAATGGGACTTGATGAAATCTATCAACCTGTCAGAACTAATCTTTTGATGCAAGATCCATTACCTACTGTTAAGCATGCTTTTGCTATTGTGTCTAGGGAGGAGTCTCATATGAAATCCAACAGTAGTGTTAAAAGTACTAATGTTTCTTTCTTGACAAAGGCAACCAATGTCAATAATAGAAGGAACAATAATACTTTTAACAGGGGTCCTAACCCTAATCTCAAGTGTACTCATTGTAATATTCATGGGCATACTGTTAATAGGTGTTATGAGCTTGTGGGATATCCACCTGGTTTTAAGAAGAAGAGTAATTCTCAACCTGTGAGAAATGCTTCTTCTTCTAATGTGAAGTCTAATTTTACTAGCAACAATGTTGTTGCTAGTACTTCTGTTCCTTTTACTTCTGAGCAGATATCCAAGCTGATGAATCTCATAAGTGAAAAGAGTGGAAGTGAGTCTCAAACCTCTAATGCTGGAGGTGAGAGTGTTACTGTTAGTGGTTTCTGTAATATGTCTGTTTTGTCTAAATTGAATAATATCTTTGAAAATTTTTCAAACTGTTCTGTTGAAACTAAAACTGCATTATTACTTAAGTGGATAATGGATTCAGGTGCTAATCAGCATATGGTTAGCACTGATGAACACTTAGTTAATGCATTTGATGTTTCACAGTACAATATGTCTGTTAAACACCCAAATGGAACCAATGCTAAGGTTGAGAAAATTGGTGATGTTAAAATGGGCAATGGAGTTGTGTTACATGATGTCTTTTATGTTCCTGAGTACTGTGTTAACTTAGTGTCAGTTAACAAGTTAGCTAAGGATAGTAAATTGAATGTTTTGTTTGATGAGCAACAATGTTATGTCTAGGATTCCAGGTCCAAGAATGTCCTGGTGACTAGTAGAGCTCTTGATGGCATGTACTTCTTAGGTGATGATGTGAGTAGTAAAACTGTTTGCTTTAATAGTGTTGTTGACTGTAATATGTGGCATAATAGACTTGGACATCCTTCTGACCAAGTACTAGCTGTGTTAAAAGAGTCTTTATGTCTTAGGAAAGTTGCTTCTAAGCCTTGTGATGTGTGTCATAAGGCTAAACAAATCAGAGATCCTTTCCCTCTTAGTGATCACAAAACCAAAGATGTAGGAGAATTAGTTCACCTAGATGTTTGGGGTCCATATAGAGTGACAAGTAAAGAAGGGTATAGGTATTTTTTTAACCATTGTGGATGACTATTCAAGGTCTGTTTGGTGTCATTTGCTTAAAAATAAAGGTGAAGTGTTTGAAAATCTTGTCATATTTTATAAATTGATAAAAAATCAATTCAAAAAACAGGTTAAAATCTTTAGAAGTGACAATGGAACTGAGTTTGTTAATAAACAGTTTCAAGACTTTTGTAATAGTAAAGGCATAACACACTAAACATCTTGCATTCATACTCCACAACAAAATGGTGTTGTGGAGAGAAAGCATAGACATCTTTCGAACATAGCTAGGGCTTTGTTGTTCCAAAGTCAAGTGCCACTTAATTTCTGGTCTGAGTGTATTCTAACTGCTGCATATTTGATTAACAGGCTTCCTTCTTCTGTGTTATGTGGTAAGAGTCCTTATGAAAAATTCTATGGGTTCCCCCCTCCAGTTTTAAGTCACTTAAAGAGTTTTGGGTGCTTATGTTTTAAAACTATTTTGAATAAGGATGATAAATTGGCTAGTAGGTCTGATAAAAGTGTCCTTATTGGGTATTCTGTTTTCAGAAAAGGTTATAAAATTTGGAATGTAAGTAAAAAACAAGTTGAATACTTAAGGGATGTTAAGTTTTTTTGAAGAAATTTATCCTTTTAAATATAGAAGTGATAAAGAAGTGTTTAATAATCTAGATAATCTAAATTTCTTTGACATTTCTAATTTTGTAAGCACTGAAAACCCTGAGTCAAGTGGTCTTAGTAGTGGTCTTCCCAATGATGAAGGGGGAACAACTGTGTCTCAACAAAACTCCTCTGGTGAAGAGTTAGATGACTCTCCTAGAGCTGCCAAGGGGGTAGATCAGTCCTGTTCTGATCAGCAGCCTGGTAGTATAGGTGTTAAAGGGACTAAGGTTCCCAGTAGTGAGGGTTCTAATGTTGAGAACAATACTCCTGAGGGAAATAGGATAAGTCCTAGAAGGTCCAGTAGGGAGTCTGTATTTCCAAGAAAGTTTGATGACTTCGTTGTTGAAGGAAAAGTCATGGTGTTGAGAAAGTTGTAAACTATTCTAAATTGTCTTTTGATAATTTTTGTCTTGTTTCTAACCTGAATAAGTCTGTTGAGCCCAGTAGTTATTCAGAAGCTTCAAAAGATCTTAAATGGATTGAAGCTATGAATAATGAAATGGAGGCTTTTCATAGGAATAATACATGGGTCTTATGTGATTTACCTAAGGATAGAAAGCCTATAGGTTGTAAGTGGGTCTATAAGGTCAAATATAGAGCCAATGGTAAGGTTGAGAGGTATAATGCCAGGCTTGTAGCAAAAGGCTACAACCAAAGAGAGGGCCTGGATTTTGGTGAGACATTCTCACCTGTTGTCAAAATGGTTACAGTAAGAACTGTAATCAGTCTTGCTGTGCAAAACAACTGGTCTTTGTTCCAACTTGATGTTAATAATGCATTCTTATACGGGTCATTAACTGAAGATGTATACATGAGTTTACCTAAAGGTTATTACTCAAAAGATGAGTCTAAGGTCTGCAAGTTAGTAAAGTCTTTGTATGGGCTAAAACAAGCCCCTAGGAAATGTAATGAAAAATTGACAAATGTGTTGTTACAAATGGGTTTCAAACAGAGTGTGTGTGACTACTTATTATTTGTCAAATCTGAGAAAGATGTTTTTATTGCTCTTTTGGTGTATGTTGATGATATTGTTGTCACTGGAAATAATAATAGTGAGATTAACAATGTTAAAAATATGCTGAGTAAAAACTTTCAGATTAAGGATCTAGGTAAAGTCTAATACTTCATAGGAATTGAAGTATTATATTCTGATGTTGGGATTTGTTTATCCCAAAGAAAGTATTGTTTGGAATTGCTAAATGAGTTCGGGTACTTAGGTTGTAAACCAGTAAATACACCTATGAAACCTAGTTATGTTGTTACAAATAAACATGGCAAAACTGAAGTTTTGTTAGATAATGTTACAGGTTACCAAAAATTAATTGGTAAACTGATTTACTTATCTTTAGCAAGACCTGATTTCAGTTATACTGTACAGTTTCTTAGCCAGTTTATGCATAAGCCTAATCAAGGTCATCTTCAAGTAGCCTTAAGACTACTTAGATATTTTAAACTGTCACCTGGGAAAGGTATCTTATTTAAAAAGAGTGATTGTTTTAAGTTGCAAGGGTTTGCAGATGCTGATTGGGCCAAATGTCTTGTAACAAGAAAATCTGTAACAGGATTTTGTATTTATCTTAGTGATTGCCTTGTTTCATGGAAAAGTAAGAAGCAGTATACAATTTCCAAGTCCACAGTTGAGGCTGAATATAGGGCATTGTGTTCTGTTACATATGAGTTGATTTGGCTTATAAACTTGTTAAAAGAGCTTAATGTGACCTGTGATTTACCTATTAGTCTTTATAGTGATAGTAAATTTGCTATCTCAATAGCTGCTAACCCTGTCTTTCATGATAGGACTAAGCATTTTGAGATTGATTTGCATTTTTTGAGAGAAAAAATAGCAAATGGTACAATCCAAACCGTTAAAGTGAGTTCAGAGGAACAAGTTGCAAACTTGTTTACTAAAGGAGTGAGTGTTGTACAACACAATGTTCTTTGTGAACGATTGGGGTTGCATGATATGTTTAGTGCTTGAATTATGGGGGGATGTTAAAAAGATAATATTCATGTGTGTAATTCAAGCATTAGTGGGCTTTGGTAGATATTAGTCTGTTTGTATTTTGGGCTTTAATTGTTGACAGGTCTTATTGGGCTTCTGGACGAGTTGGGCTTATTGGATCTAGTCTGTTGATAAAAGAGAGCCCATATTGTGTGTTTCTTGTGGAGGTCTGAGATCTTTTGATTATAAATGAATGGCTGAGATGAAAGATCACACGGATCGTGGTAGCTGGGATATAAAAGGAATGTTTCAGCTAACTTTATTATTATTCGTTTTATTTTCTGTCTTTGTCTTCTAGGGTTTACTCTGTACTCTCTCGAGTCTCGTCTGTATCGTCTAGTTATTGTCTGTAAGTCTGTACATTCAATTCTTTCTTATCAGGATCGTCTGCTGATCTTACCAATCAGCAGAAGATCTAAGTATTGTATTTTGTTCGTTGGTTCTCCGTGATTTGATGAGAATCTAAGGGTTTGGTTGGGTACATTTTTGGGTTGGATAATAATAGATTTTTGTCACCGTTTTGTCGCTTATCCTCTGTTGTGTGATTGTGGTTGTGTTGATATCATTATCTAGCTTAGATTCATACTTTCTGACATATTCCATCTCTGCAGCTCATAAACCAGACTCTGAGCTATGCAAGGGAGTTGGAGCGCATTGTTTGATACATTGAATCGAATGTTTCTCGATTTTGAAAAACTTGTTATTTCCATTCTGTAACTTCTCCATTGTACCTTACTCTTGATCTCATTTGCATTGAGATATGAAGTTCAATGTTAAGCCACGAAGAGTGTTATACATATACTATTACACTCACTCTAAACATCCCAAAGATAAGTAGTATATATGTTCATGGTTCGCTCCAATATTTAAGTTCAAGGGTACTTGATTCACTCGCGCGAGAACACACTCACTTAGGCAAGTCTTACATCGTCCAGTTTGGTAGCTTGATTTTGAGTTGACGGGTCATGGTGGATCCGCATCAAAGGTCATAGCCGAAGTATGTATGGTTTGGCTTTTCACCCTGATGGCTCACCAACCGCGTCTTGTAGGCTTGATGCACTTCTTCCTCATGTGTGGTTAGTTACCAAAATAAAATATGATGATTACCACCTAATTATATTATTTTAGCTGATTTTTTGTTGGTCTGTTTTGAAAAGTAGTAGATCCGTGTAAACACACTAAATTAGTTTTGACATAAACGTTTTCATTCTAAGAGGACATAGAGGAACGACACTTTTGCTTGATTATTGTAAGTTTATTAGTTATAATATTATCATTTAAGACAAAAACAAGACTAGAAAAGCAGAATCAAACGTTAACGGCTTTGTTATCCCATCCTGTATTGTCGACTCCGCAGCAACGCGCGGGTTCCCAAAATATTCCCAAATATACTGATAAACAGTAGGTTCCTCATTTTCTACACTCACAACCATTCACAACTCCATAAAAAAACACGGGGTTTTCTTTCACAAAATTATGAGGGACTAAATGTGAGTGCTCTTACTTAGTACATGGATTATAAGTTCTATGCACATAGTACTTTAGTCTACGAAGCTTATAATCTTTGTTTTTAGAAATCGCTATGGTGTCAACTTTTTGTTTCATAATTCGTGTTATTTTCATATCGCATTATATTTATTAGAAGGTTAATGTCCCACTCTACTACAATACGTACACCTATTTCCTACTCAAACTGTACACCATCCAACCACATATTACACAATATTAGCATGTTTGTATAATGCATAACATTAATGAGAGCATAACCAAAACCCCGCCGCAACGCACGGGTTTCTGCTAGTATTGAAAAATGGACACTATGAAATGCACCGCCCTACTTTACTAACTATATCCCATCTATTTTGCTAACGTGCCCTAATATTTAAAATCTTTTTTTAGTAAAACCCCCTTTTTATTTGCTACTCGTACTGAACCATTTCTTTCGGTACTGGTATAGTGTTGTTTTTTTTATCGTGGAGAACCGAACCAGTATTGTCTTAATATCTGTACCGATCCTATATTCGTTTTTATAGTTTTCTCATCGTGACGGTATGAATCCATTAAAAATAGAGTTATATTAGCAACAAATCATTAATTCAGTAACGTTAGCCTTTCTGGTTTATTACGTACAGAGTTCAAACCGCTTCACACGCAGGGATAACCAGTAGTCTAGTTTAAAGTTTAAACAATTAAACCGCAACCCCATGGATATTATTATTGATGATATTTCCTTAAAAACCGGTAGATAAGCTTGTCTAACACCTCACCTATTCCTCTTCACCAGCAAAGATTCTTCAAAAGATTATACTAAACAAACAAGGAATTGAAAAGGGTATTCATCATCTTCCCAATAACCAACCAATTCCCTTCAGTTCCAATATTATTGGACTCAGTAAGTTTCCTGCAAAACTATAATCTTGATTCCAATATTAGTCTAATTCCATGTTAAAGTTTGAATCTTTATGGCAAAATTGAACACCATGTATACAAAAATGGCTGCTTTTCCTGTTCTTTTGAACAATGGATCTATAAACAGTCAAGAAATCTCTAGACTTCGTATTATGCACACCAAGTGTTCGATGAAATGCCCAACTCAGTCTTGTTTGTTGTTTAGTTCAAACCGAGGCTCACTTTCGTTTCCTTCGGTTAGTGTACAATCTCAAAACAGGTGGGTATGTGTTAGAATGGTTAAAAATGATGACGGGAATAAAGAAAACTGTTTGAGGGATAATGAAAAGAGTTTTTTGAGAAAGGGATTTAAGCTTAGATTGCAGCCGCGGTTGCGGTTACTTGGTTCGAGATTGAAAAGGGTATCGGTTCGGTCTATGTTAAATGAAGTTGGAAATTATCTGCGGAAAAATATGCGAAAAGTGACTTTATCGGCATCGGTTTCTGTTGTGTTAGGATTGTGTTATTTGTTCTTGAAGTTGACTTCAGTTGTGCCACCTAAAGTTGTTCCGTATTCGGATTTGATTAATAATCTTCAAAGTGGGTCGGTAATGAAGGTTTTGTTTGAGGAGGGATCACGGCGGATATACTACAATACCGATTCTTTTGGTAGAGAAAACAAGGAAAATTTAGAGAATAATGTGGGAGTTAGCAATGATGGGAATTTGGTTGGGAGTGATGTAGTGAAGGCTGGTGAGATTGCAGGGTCGAACGTGGTGAGGAAGATGACGAAGAAAAAGGCTTCAACGCCTGAATGGCAGTATTCTACGAGAAAGATTGATCATGATGAGAGCTATCTACTTGGTTTGATGAGGGAGAAAGGGATTACATATAGTTCGTCTCCGCAGTCTGTGTTGATGTCAATGAGAAATACTCTTATTACTATTCTGTCACTTTGGATTCCGTTAACTCCGTTGATGTGGCTTCTGTACCGGCAGCTTTCTGCTGCTAATAGCCCTGCAAAGAAGCGGCGGCCTAGCAACCAAGTGGTTAATTTTGAAGATGTAGAGGGCGTTGATACTGCAAAAGTGGAGCTTATGGAGGTATGCCACAATTGTTTTGTGTATTTGTGTTGTTTTATGTTACTCCCTTGGTTTAGATTGTCACATGTGTTTATATAGAAGTGTAAGAAGGGAAAGTCACGAAAGGCACACGTTGACCAATAAAGTTACCAAACTGAACATTCACTAATTTAAATTTCCTATAAACATTGAGTTCCTCCACAAATACTACAATTAACATGGCAATTTCGGGCACAATAGGCGAACTTTATGTCTATGAGGTGTATGGGCAAGATAATGACATGTCTTCATTAGTGAAATTATACCAAATGGTAACTCGTTGGGCGAAGATTACGCCCGATGGTGACTCACTGGGCAAAGATTATGCCCGATGGTTACACATGGGGTGAGACCTGTTGGGCAAGAATTACGCCTCATGGTGACCCAAAGTATAGTCTCCTCCTAATGAGTACACGTGTCTTGATTTGGTTCGTCCATCTCATTGGCATAAATTTTGCCTACCTTGTCTAAAGGTTCCACGTGTAATTGTTTTATTGGTTGAAGAAGTCAATGCATATAGTTGCAAATCATTTAGTCAATGTTCATTTTGGTTGCCAACTTGACTATTTTCGTGTTTTTCCAGTGTAAAATATAGATTATTCATTATTCTACAGTAAGAGATGTAACATAAAATAATGGTGATCTCACATAAGTAAAGACATATCGCAAGTGATGTTAAACATGGTCTTGTACTCCGTGTGCTAAAAGATAACAGATCTATTGGCTATAGAAAGATGTCAATATATGATTCATGATTCGTACAAAGTAAATGATAATATGAAGTCAGTGAAACAAGGTATTTGATCATAAATTCATAATTCATGCAAAACCTGTTTATAGATCGTGTTGTGCCTCAAAGGTTCTATCAACTACAATAAGCTAGGAGCAAAGTTACCCAGAGGAGTGCTGTTAGTGGGTCCCCCAGGGACCGGAAAAACATTATTAGCCCGTGCAGTGGCTGGAGAAGCCGGGGTTCCTTTTTTCACTGTCTCTGCTAGTGAGTTTGTGGAGATGTTTGTTGGAAGAGGAGCGGCTCGTATTAGGGACCTTTTTAGTGTTGCAAGAAAGAACTCACCGTCAATCATTTTTATCGATGAACTCGATGCTGTTGGGGGAAAACGTGGTAGAAGTTTTAATGATGAAAGAGACCAAACACTAAATCAGGTAGATAAATTTCAACACTTCATATCTATGCGTGTGTGTGCGCTTGTGTTATTAACTTATTATTATTAGTTTTACGTTCTTGAATTGAATGAAGTGTGAATATACTAAATTGCTATGTTTATTAAGATGGCAAAACAAACAGGGCAGGGAGGTTGGGTATTTGCTAGCATCTAAGCGTTTGTCAAGTCTGAGTATAAAAAAATATATATTACTTCAGTAATATAGTTGTTTAATAAGACGATTTAGGGAGTTTTATGCATTAACGTGCACTTTAGGCAAGTTTTACTTTTGATCCGTTTGGCCGTTTTAGCCATTTCTCTTTTATTTAACTTTTCCAGTTTTACCCGTTGACCTGTAAATTTAACCCATTTCATAAGTATTCGATTGAAACTGTCGCAAGCGTATGCCTATCTGAAATTTCATTGGGTGTCATGTTTGTTCCTATGTGACTCGAATAATTAACTATCTACTAAAGTTTCCACTACATTGAAGCTAATCATACATATGATAGGATTGGTTTGATTCATGTCTTGTTTTGTTTTGGGCATACAGCTACTGACAGAAATGGATGGGTTCGAGTCAGATGTAAATGTGATAGTTATAGCAGCAACCAACAGGCCCGAAGCACTGGACCCGGCTCTTTGTCGACCCGGTCGGTTTTCAAGGAAAGTGTTTGTGGGAGAACCGGATGAAAATGGAAGACGAAAGATCTTAGCCGTCCATCTCAGAGGAATCCCTCTTGAAGAAGACACTGCTGTTATTTGCAACTTAGTCGCTTCTCTAACTCAAGGCTTCGTTGGCGCTGATCTTGCTAACATTGTCAATGAAGCGGCTTTACTTGCCGCTAGACGAGGTTTTTAACTTTTTACCAACCTTTTCATTTTATTAAGCATTTGAGTTCCTCTAGCAGAGGTCTTGAGTTCGAATCCAGCTTCCACTAGTTTTCTGCTTTTTATCTTGTCCGTTGAGTTTTCTAGTAACGGGCTCTTACGGTTAAAAAAATAATAATGACTTAGTTATTTTCCATGGTTTATTAGGTGGTGAATGTGTGGCAAGGGAAGATATCATGGAAGCAATAGAAAGAGCAAAATTTGGGATAAATGATAGACAAATGAGTCCTTCAAACATAACCAAAGAATTAGGAAAGATGTTCCCATGGATGCCATCTTTTAAGTCTCCAAGGAATGATGGGTCTGCTTCTCTTGGTGGTTACCAAACTCTGAGTTGAGTTGAGGGTATTTTCGTAATTTCATTTTCTTTTAAACTTTATTTTTCTGTCTTATTTTAGCTTCTTTCAGACATTACTGCCATTATTTGGTTGAGGGTATATTCGTCATTTCCTATAATAGGATTTTTTATCTGTATTTATTTGCACAAAAAAAAGTCTATTGACATTTGGAGATCTCAAGTTACATGTAATATGTGATGTTAAAAAAAAAAAAAAAAAACTACAAAAATGAGTAGGATATAAAAGTTCGCACATATAAAACATCATTGTTGGAAGAAGATTATTGTTTTAAATTTATTATCAAGAATATGAAATAAATGTCTATTGTTTTATCATTACCATTAAAGTTTTTACAAATTTATAATTTGTAAATATAGGTATTTTTTTCGAGTTACAGGAAGGAACAGTTTGAATCTTGAACATCCGAAACACCTTTAACTTGTTCATTCACCGTCTCAGTCATCTTTTCTTCAACTACCATTTCTCCCCCCAACTCTTCTTCTTTAAGTGTTTCATCACTCACTATTTCCTAAGCAAAACATGCAACATTGATCAAAGCGGGTAGTCAAGATTCTTTCTTTGTATCAATCGTGTACACTAAATCTAAGGACTCTAACCATCTATTTATATAGGAAAAATTATAGAAATCGTCCTTTATGTTTGCATCGTTTTTTAGTAGATGTCCTTTAACTTCAAAATTGACGAGAATCGTCCTTTATGTTGTAAAATCTTGCAGCTTTCGTCCTTGAGTACTAACCCAGTTAGTTTTCATGGTTAATTCTGACTAGATTAGACCCCACATAAAGGTAAATTGTCTTTTCACCCACTAATCAAATATTAAATATATAAAACAATAAGAATTTTCTAAAATTAAAATATTTTATAAAAACAAAAACCATTAACTCTCTTCTCTTTCTCTCCCAACTTCAGGTCCCTCTATCCACCTTTCTTACACCACCAGCCACCACCCAACCTCCGATAACCACCACCACCCAACCTTCGGCAACCACCACAGCCACATCTTTGGTCTGCAGCCACGATCTTCACTCAAGAAACCCCCAAATCAAAAAAATCCCAAAACCCAACCATAATCTTCACCCAAAAACATCGATACCCATCGTCCCTCTCTCCCTGCCTTTTTTCCACCACTACCATCCGACCACCATCCCAACCTTAATAAACGATCTTTGACACAAAACAAAATTAACCTATGAAAATCAAAATACGATCTGTGACAAAACCTGAACCCTAAAAATTGAGAAACATCGAAAGGAGGTGAATCAGGGGGGTAGCACCTGAAGCTGATCGTGTTTGTGAAGTTGTTAATATTGGTTTCGATTAATGCTTTCGGTGTTAGGGATTAAATGACGGTTGTTGAAGGAGGGTATAGGTTTGATTCAGATCTTGAAATGGGTTTGGGTGTTTGTAGTAGTTGTGGGTTTCAGTTGTGATGGTGGTTCACTTGGCAGCGCCGGTGGTTTCCTGTTGCTGTCAGACGTGGTGGTTTGGTACAAACAGTCGTGATGATGTCGGTCGTGATGGTGGTTCGTTTGGTGTCAGCGGTGGTTTCCTGGTGCTGTCGGTGGTTTTGGTGGTTGTTGCGAAGATGGTGGTGGTGCTCGTCGTTGCCGGAGGTTGGGCCAGTGGTAGTCAGATGGTGGTGGTGGAGAAAAGGTAGAGAGGGGGAGTTGCAATAGAGAAAGAGAAGAGTTGGTGGTGATAAAGATGATAGAGATGAGGGCAAAACTGTCATTTTACTCTCATGTGGGTCCACATGACCAAACTTAACAATAAAAACTAACCAAGTTAGGCCTAAAGGACGAGAACTACAAGATTTTAAAACATAAAGGGCAATTCTCGTCAATTTTGAAGTTAAATGACATCTATTGAAAAACGATGCAAACATAAAGGACGATTTCTGTAATTTTTCCTTTAATATAAAATAACTTCGTTACTAAATGTCTAAATGACTTAAATTCGTATTACCTAGGACTTTTACACCTAGATCAACATTGCAAATAAACAATAGAATTATATTCGCTCTTGCCTGATAAACACAACCTAAACTAAATTTATCCTTGAAACTTCCTAAGCAAAACATGCAACATTGATCAAAGCGGGTGGTCAAGATTCTTTCTTTGTATCAATCGTGTACACTAAATCTAAGGACTCTAACCATCTATTTATATAAAATTACTTCGTTACTAAATGTCTAAATGACTTAAATTCGTATTACCTAGGACTTTTACACCTAGATCAACATTGCAAATAAACAATAGAATTATATTTGCTCTTGCTTGATAAACACAACCTAAACTAAATTTATCCTTGAAACTTCCTAAGCAAAACATGCAACATTGATCAAAGCGGGTGGTCAAGATTCTTTCTTTGTATCAATCGTGTACACTAAATCTAAGGACTTTAACCATCTATTTATATAAAATAACTTCATTACTAAATGTCTAAGGGGCTGTTTGTTTAACCACTGAATGATTCAGTTCAGAGCCTACCTCTGATTCGGTCAGAGGTAGGTGTGTTTGGTTCATGAAAACTCATCACTGAATGATTCAGTTCAGCACTGAATGATACAGACTTGGCAACATGCTGAATGAAAAAAAAGACTGAGGATACCCTTCCTTCTTCTCATCTCCTCCTTGTTGCTCCTCTCCTCCGACCTCCAACCACCGCCGCCGCCGCTCCTCCTCCTCCGACCTCCAACCGCCGCCCTCCAACCGCCGCCCTCCAACCTTCTCTTCACCCGCTGCCCCCATCGCTCCTACCTCTCCCCTGTGGTGTCATGTGTGGCCGTGTGGGTTTAAGAAAAAAGAAAGAGTTGTTCAAAAAATAAAAAAAATAAAAGAAAGAAAAGGAAAAGGGGTGAGTTGCAGGTGAGAGTGTGTGTGTGTTTGTGGGTTAAAGAGGATAATAAAATGATGGAATTGATGTTTGGTGTGGCATGTGCCATGTGGTGTTTTGTATGTGTTTTTTTTCTTTTTTTATAAAAGTAAAGATTTTTTATCTATTATTTGTGAAAATAAGGTGAGGGGTAAAATTGTAATTTTATAGAGTTATTCAGAGGTTTAACCAAACAGCACTTACTGGTTCAGCACTTACTGATTCAGAGCCTCTTACCTATTCAGACCTCTTACTGATTCAGCACTTACTGGTTCAGCACTTGCCAAACAGCCCCTAAATGACTTAAATTCGTATTACCTAGGACTTTTACACCTAGATCAACATTGCAAATAAACAATAAAATTATATTTGCTCTTGCCTGATAAACACAACCTAAACTAAATTTATCCTTGAAACTTCCTAAGCAAAACATGCAACATTGATCAAAGCGGGTGGTCAAGATTCTATCTTTGTATCAATCGTGTACACTAAATCTAAGGACTCTAACCATCTATTTATATAAAATAACTTCTTTACCAAATGTCTAAATGACTTAAATTCGTATTACCTAGGACTTTTACACCTAGATCAACATTGCAAATAAACAATAGAATTATATTCGCTCTTACCTGATAAAGACAACCTAAACTAAATTTATCCTTGAAACTTATTTCGGAATTTAACTTTCTTATTACAGATTTGCCCTAATTAGGATTAAACGTTTCATGTGATTTTATCTCTTTGGTGAAGGCGTAAATGCAGCCTGTTACTTTTGTAAAGTTTTCGCCAAATTGTAAATTTGTTATTGTAGGGACACTAGAAAGTAATCTGGTAAGCGAATTTTACGCATTTGTGTGACTTGGACATTGTGATTTTTTTCTTATATGTGTTAATGTGCGAGTTGTTTCAATTACTTTTTTTTAATGAAAATTCAAGGACGTAAGTTAAAATTTCATTTAACTGATATACAATAATATAGAAGAGAAACAGGCAACAAGCTCTATTGCTAGCCGTTAATAAATTTATAACCACAAATAAGCCAAAACATAACAAACCAAAACGAGTTCACCAGCTTCTCGATTTTTATTTATTTAGGTCCTGTTGCCTTTGATGTTATATTTTAGTAATAACATAAAGACAAAGCTAGCAATAATGTGGCTGTAGTTTAGTGGTAAGAATTCCACGTTGTGGCCGTGGAGACCTGGGCTCGAATCCCAGCAGCCACACATTATTTTTAACTTTTATTCCCGCAAAAATATTTATTTAATCAATCAACCTGGTCCATTGGCATGTTTTTGTTGGCTATCTGCTTATCTTTAATAGATGAACACGGCCCATTAGCAACTTCCTTTTTGATTATTATTATTATGTGAGACCGATGTATATATATGACGCATTGCTTGTTTCGACCTCTATTTTTAAAGCTCGACCTATACATTTATAATTCATTCATTATTGTACTTATATGTAATCTACATTTACATAATACAATAGTTAGTTATTTTTATCATAATTTTATACTGTATATAACAATTAATTTTTATGTAAATATATTCATAACTAATTAAAATTATTATCATATAAAATATGCTTGTTTAGGCTCATGTGATAGCTCAAACTCGATAACTTAAGCTTGGGCTTTTTATTTTTATTTTTTATTTTATTATACATGCTTATGTCTAGGCTCAAGACTAGGCTTGATCTCTGGCTCATTTCGAGCTTTAGCGATCCAATCTAGAATACCACATTTACACTTAAATAATTCACATAAGAAATGGAACCCTATAACTAACACAACTAACCGCTACCTTAGTTCACATTTATGATCATGCTATTGCACCTGAAATTTATACAAAAATATATGAACCACGATAACGAATTTCGGTTTCAAAAGGAGTAGGTTTTGGTTGATTTAGGAGAATGATCGGCTACTCTTAGAGTTTCTTCGATAAGTTTTCGCGCTTTCATGCTTCTTATTTCAATTCGCATACTTTCACTTTTTTCGATCTTGTCATAACTATGCCAAGAGTTCTCGTTTTCGTCATTGAGGGCTGATTTCTTCATCTTCAAATGCCTTAGTTTCGTCTTAAGTGTTTCCATCAACCTCCCAAAAACCATAGTTTCGGTATATATGGGTTGGATGACCTTTTGGGAACAAAAAAAAAAGAAGATGATAATAAACATATGTATATGCATATCAAGAGTTATCATGGAACTAAAAACATTAGAATCTAGAGTCAAAGAACAAATACCTTAGGAGATTGGAGATGGTAATCGTTAGTGTCTGTGTGTTATCATATAAGTTAAAAGGAAGAGAGATGAATAATGTGTGTATGTTGCAAATGTGAAATATATATAGATAGTTGACAACAAATCAAAGATGGAATTGTAATAATAATACGTTATTTTAATGTTTTCACAAATCACAACCTTATCTTTGAGCAAACAGGATGGCTTACTAGTTTAGCGGTCAGAATGGATTTAAGAATCGGATGAATTAAAAAAATATACTTATATATAAACATAACAAAAAATTAACTATCTTTCTATATATTAGTTTGGAGTGATCATGAATAGTAACATTCATTTTTTAAATTATTTTATTATATTATTGCTATTATAGTATTACTAGCTTTTATCCCGGGAGCGTTTCGGGTTGAAATATATAACAATTCTAATAATACTAATACTAATAGTAATAATTATTACCCTTGTAATTAAATAAATAAAAAAATAACCTTGCTATAAGGTGACACCATTTGTTGCAGTGTTGCGCGATTCTTTCTCCTAGCTTCTCTTGATGAACTATACCTATGCATCCTTAAAAGAGTAAAATTTCAATGAAAGCATGGCGATTGAGCTGAATTCAACATCGTAGATAAAAACCTGGTTTAAAAGAAAAAACATTATTAATGAATAAGCTGAACACTTTGTATTTTTTTTCCTGTATGAACGAAACCCCACAAAATATAGTTGTTTTTTTCTTTGTTTTTTATATAGAACTATGGTACTCGTTGGAAAAATAATAAAACGCTCGTTAATTTGGTGTAACTTTTTTCTTTAAAAAATATCGTATATAAAAGATATTAACGTTTAAAAATTATGGGATGAAAATAAGAGAGAAGAATTTAAATTTGTTTTCAAATTCTTTTTTCTTAAAATAACTCAATTTAAATTTAGTAGATTAGGTTTTATATTATTATTTATTTATTTTTAATTTGCCACATGACATGACACATGACACACCCAAGGAGGAGAATGCCTCCTTGAATGCCATGTCATTAAAATGGCTTTCTTAGGCCTCCATTGAATGCCACCTCATCAATATTCAATTCTTTTATTATAAGTTATTATAGATTATAGATTATAGATTTTGGCATGATTTATTTTCTACTTATTGTCACACCCTCAAATTTTCACTGCGGGGTTTATACCGCGAGGCGCAAGACAAACCAGGATCCCATAGCCATAAGTCACATGAACGACTCTAAACGCCCAAACCATTTAGTTCGTTTTGTAAAACCAAGTTGAAAAAGTTTGAATCAGATAAAATTTAGTATAGCGGAAGCGAATAAACAAAATAGTTAAAATAAAGTCTGCGCAAAACACCGCGCCCGAAACCAGGAGTAAATAGTTAAACGTAAAAGAAATAGTTTAAATGTTTATTATCCCATGACATATCGTGATGCATGTCCTAGTCGTGCTCCATACCTAGTTACCTGCAAAAGCATGCTAACGTATATCAACATAAAGTCGGTGAGTTCACAAAGTAAAGCAAATGAGTATATAAATGCACTGGTTTCCAAAAACCACGTAATCAATTTAAAAACATAGGTCCTCCAGACCAAAATATTCAAGAGTTATCAGTTTAAGTGTGTCAGGGGTAGCTAGCCCACTCAATGTAACTAAACAGGATTATTGGGACACCTTCAGTAAATAGTAATTTGCCTCAATAACTGGTGTCTATCAACACCAGTTCTCAAATGTGGTCAGAAGTTCATGTCCGTGCCTCAAGCACATCAGGCATGAGGTTGCTGCACAACCTAATAGCGCTATCAACTAATACCTGCTCGCCTCCAGCGATTAACCCAATAATATGCAAGGACTTTCCAATGGTAGACTGTTTAGTTTACAAAGGACCAATAAGTTTTAAACTGATTAAAAACCCGATCCACACAAGGAATCGTAAAACCGACCCACGCAAGGAGTCAATACCTGAGTAGTCCCAAACTGGACTAGAAAATGTTTACCAAAGTTGTCTCTGACCCGAGACGCATGCTTTTGAGAAAAAGAGTAGTGAAACTCACCTTAGCGTGCATGCAAAAGAGATCCGACCCGCAAGTAAAGTATGCTACCGACACCCTAATACAAATGTCACTAGGTGAGTATATGTGCATAACCAACACACCATATAACTCGTTTATCCGAGACCTTTAAATGTTCAAAACCGTGTAGTGACACCTAATGACTCTACATGCTCAAGTATGTCCTACGTATCCCGTTGGTGATCATAGTGATTATTATCAGTTTAATACATCAAATACATCTCATAAAAGTTTTCACACAAGTACATGTCAATTACATACCACATACAACTCCAAATAGTCACATAAAGACCCCGTACACAATCTGCGTTTTTAGGACAGATTGTGCGCTGTGAAAAACGAATTATTTAAAATACTTAACGAATGAATTAAAGTCCCAAATTTTTACTGAGTATTCATGGGGATTCGGTTGCAAACCCATATTTTTGTTTTGTCTTAAGACCAAACATAAAAATTATGAAAATTCGTACAACACAGCTATGTCCAGAAAATTTCCTCAACAGGTCAGTTTAGTAGAAAAATTCTCAAACATTTTGTATTCATGCAAACGGGATGAATCCACTTGGAAAAGCTCAATGTTTCCAATATTGACCTATTGTAAAAATTTCATAACTTAATTCCATGTAAATCTCAAGTTATGACCATTTAAAGTTAACCCAATTTACAAATCCGAAAATATGATATGACCCCTAATCAAATAAAATTCCAAAAACGACTCAAACGATGTCCAAATCTGATGGTTTTGCCCATTATGAAAAGCTAAGACCTTGTACATTACAATAATGCAAAGAAATCATCAAAATAATCAATTTACCAACCCATTACAGCCCCTACAAAACGCTCAAACGAATCTGCCAGAATTTTAAACTTGCATCCCAAGTAATCTACAAACCCTAATTTTCCATGAACATCCCTAATACATGTATAACACATACAATACTGATTAAACACCATATTAACATAGCAAAACACATATATTATCATGTGAAAACCCTAATCATGGCTACTAACAACAATCATCATCATCAAATCATCAAGAACATTCAAGAACTCCTATACATACATACATGCGATTATATATATGTTATTTTTAGAGTTTTTAAAGTTTTTCAAGTATCATAATTCATCAAAGAGCATATAGATGTATACCTTGCAATGCTAAAACTCCCTAGAGCCTTGAGATTAAACCCGAACTAGTTTGATTAGGTGAAAGATTGATTGATTGCTTGAAAACTAAGAGAGAGGGGGGGGGGGGGGGTTCCTCACGGCGCAAAGGGGAATGGGGGTTAGGGTTTTAGTTTTTTTATCTATAATTATAAGGAGGTTTAGCTTGTTGCCCAAGTAATTGGGTATTAGGGCCCTTCTAGTCTATTAACTTGACCCGTTAATCATGTTCTAGCCCAATACCGGACCCAATTTTATTAATCACCCTAAATTGCATAAAAACCATTGTTTTTATTATTACATGAGATATTAATCATCAAGTATACGTAATTTGCATGGTTTACGTATTAACCTTCAGTCAAGTGATAATTCACATAATTCACATAATTCACATAAGCAGGCACTTCACGTCTATCATGATTCAATTGCACATATTATTATTATACATGCCATATAATTCACCAACGTTCGGGATACAGGACTCGTGTGTGTGTTCAACAATGATTTTCCTATTTAACGCATATGTTAATATCATCTAACATATGTTAGGCCTACTTAACTAAACCTAGCTAAGTATCTAACCATGTACGAAATGTAAGTTAACTAGAGTATATCATGTCAGTTAACTAGAGTTCAGTAAAAGTATTAACCTGAAAATGCGGGGTGTCGCATCATCCCCAAGTTGAAAAGAATTTCGTCCCGAAATTCAGCAAGTAAACAATAAAGCCAGCTATAAAAAAATGTGTGCTTGGTTCCCGGATGTCACATCATCCCCAAGTTGAAAGGAATTTCGACCCGAAATTCACTTTGAAAGAGCTGCTTTATGTTCCGCGTTTGATCTATGTGCAATTTCAGGTTCGGTAAAGAGATGTGGGTATTTGAGTCGCATCTGATCCCTGCGTTCCCACGTGTATTTCGGTCCGAGACGGGAATTCCATCGCACCTTAACAATAGGTATGGTGCTTTTCCTGAGTTTCTTGACGCCCTGCTCAAGAATCTCCACTGGTTCTTCCACGAACCATAGCTGGTCGTCTACCTGGATCTCCTCGAGTGGCACTACCAGTGTCGTATCTGATAAGCATTTCTTCAAGTTCGAGACGTGGAATACATTGTGCACTCCACTGAGTTCATCTGGTAGGTTTAGCTGGTAAGCTACCGGACCAATCCTTTTGACAATCTCGAATGGTCCAACGTATCGTGGGTTCAATTTTCCCCGTTTCCCAAAGCGTATCACCCCTTTCCAAGGTGACACCTTTAACAAAACCTTGTCCATAACCTGGAACTCCAAAGGTTTCGTACGTTTATCAGCATAACTTTTCTGTCGATCCCGAGCAGCAGCCATCCGGTTTCTGATTTGCACTATCTTCTCAGAAGTTTCGTGCACGAGTTCGGGACCTGTTAGTTGGCTATCCCCAACCTCAGTCCAACAGATGGGAGACCTACACTTGCGCCCGTAAAGTGCCTCAAAAGGCGCACACTGTATCGAAGTGTGGTAGCTGTTGTTATAAGAGAATTCGATCAAAGGCAAGTGCTTATTCCAATTATTGCCAAAGTCCACCACGCACGCTCGTAGGAGATCCTCTAAGGTTTGGATGGTACGTTCACTCTGTCCATCCGTCTGCGGGTGATAGGCTGTGCTCATATCAAGACGAGTTCCTAAAGCATCTTGGAGAGTAGTCCAGAAACGAGAAGTGAATCGCCCATCGCGATCAGATATAATAGAAGTAGGTACCCCATGTCTAGAGACTATCTCCTTGATGTAAAGGTTCGCTAGTTTCTCCAATGAGTCTGTTTCCTTAATAGCCAGAAAGTGGGCCGATTTGGTTAAACGGTCCACGATAACCCAAATCATGTTATGGCCCGTTGGCGTCCTAGGAAGCTTTCTAATAAAATCCATGGAAATCCCATCCCATTTCCACATTGGAATTTCTGGTTGTTGGAGTAGGCCTGAAGGTTTTTGATATTCAATCTTAACCTTCGCACAAGTCAAGCACTTACTGACATAAGTGGCTATCTCAGCTTTCATGTTTGGCCACCGGTAAAGATTCTTAAGATCTTGGTACATCTTGTCCGAACCAGGATGTACCGAATAGCGAGAGGTATGTGCTTCATCAAGCACCAGTTGTCTGAGATCTCTAAATCGTGGTATCCAGACTTGATCCATGAAGTACTGTAGACCATCGTCTTTAGTTCTAAGTGCTTATCAGCACCATGCAAGGTCTCAAGCCCGATGTTTTCTTCCTTCAAGGCTTCGCCCTGGGCTTCACGTATCTTATCAGGAAGATTAGAATGGATGGTGAGTTGTAAGGCTCGCACCCGTTTGGGTTTCGTTTCCTTTCGACTGAGGGCATCAGCTACTACGTTAGCCTTCCCTGGATGATACTTGATGGCACAGTCATAGTCATTCAAAAGTTCAACCCAGCGACGTTGTCGTATGTTCAGCACCTTCTGATCAAATATATGCTGAAGGCTCTTGTGATCAGTGAAAATTGTGCACTTTGTTCCGTAGAGGTAGTGCCTCCAGATTTTAAGAGCGAAAACCACCGCTCCTAGCTCCAAATCATGAGTGGTGTAATTCTTCTCATGGACCTTCAATTTCCGTGATGCATATGCGATTACCTTATCACGTTGCATCAGTACGCACCCTAAGCCTTGGATAGACGCATCGCAGTACGCTACAAAGTCCTCTGTACCCTCAGGTAATGATAGTATCGGTGCACTGCAAAGTTTTGACTTTAGTAGCTGAAAAGCAGATTCTTGGGCGTCTCCCCACTTATAAGTAATACCTTTCTGTGTTAGGGCGGTGAGAGGTTGAGCGATCTTAGAGAATCCCTCAATAAATCTGCGATAGTACCCCGCGAGACCAAGGAATTGGCGCACCTCAGTAGGGGTCCTAGGAGCCTCCCACTTTTTTATAGCATCAATCTTGGTGGGGTCAACATGTATTCCTGCCTCGTTGACCACATGCCCAAGAAATTGGACTTCTCGAATCCAAAAATCACACTTAGAGAATTTTGCATACAGCTGCTCATTTCTCAGTAGATCCAAGATTAATCGCAGGTGTTGCTCGTGCTCTTCCCTGCTCTTGGAATAAATCAGTATGTCATCTATGAACACTATGACGAATTTGTCCAAATAAGGCTTGCACACACGGTTCATTAGGTCCATGAACACAGCCGGTGCGTTAGTTAGCCCAAATGGCATCACTAAAAACTCATAATGTCCATAACGAGTTCGAAACGCCGTCTTTGCCACATCCTCCTCTCGGACTCTCAGCTGATGGTATCCTGACCTCAAGTCAATCTTAGAGTAGAAACTCGACCCTTGCAATTGGTCAAACAAGTCATCAATACGAGGCAGGGGGTAACAATTCTTAATCGTCACTTTGTTCAATTCCCGATAATCTATGCACATGCAAAAACTCCCGTCTTTCTTCTTAACAAATAGAACTGGAGCTCCCCATGGCGAAGAACTAGGTCTAATGAAATCCCTATCCAATAGCTCTTGGAGTTGGGTAGATAGTTCTTGAAGTTCGCCCGGTGCTAAGCGGTATGGTGCGCGTGCAACTGGTGCTGCTCCAGGTGCAAGATCAATCTGGAACTCCACTTGACGAACGGGTGGAAGTCCAGGTAATTCTTCTGGAAAGACATCTGGGAAATTTCGGACCACTGGGATGTCCTCAATCTTGGGTTCAGTTTCAGCTCGAGTGTCAGATATGTTAGCCAAAATGGCCGGACAGCCCTTACGAATGCACTTCTGGGCCTTTAGATAGGAGATGATGCCCACCATGGCACCACTTCGATCACCCTGTATAGATAAGAGTTCTCCACTTGGGAGGGGAAGACGAACGATTTTCTCCTGACAGAGAATTTCAGCATGCTGTTTGGACAACCAGTCCATGCCACCACGACGTCAAAGCTACCTAGGGTGATAGGTAAGAGGTTGATGGCAAACAATTGCCCACTCAACTCGAGCCTACAGTCATGATGTATATGGGTTACCTTAACAGGCTTCCCATCAGCCAATTCAATAGAGTATGGGGTATCAAGAAGAGTAGGAACCATCCCTAATTGTCTACTAAGTTTTGATGAAACAAAACTATAGTCCGCACCAGTATCATATAAAATAGAAGCAAGAGCGTCGTTCAAGGAACACGTACCCGTCACGACGTTGTTATCGGTCCTAGCCTCCCCAGAGCCAATCACGAATGCTCTACCGCGAGCCCCATTGTTGTTGTTCCCGTTGTTGTTGTTCCCAGCATTAGTGGTGTTGTTGTTTCCTGCTCTGTTACCACCACCGTTGTTGTTGTTACCCCTGTTGTTGCCATTACCATTACCGTTACCGTTCAGTTGTGGGCAGTTCCTCTTGAAATGATTTTCACTCCCACACTGGTAACAACCTTTACCACCACCCTGCTGTTGCCCTTGCTGTGCAGCTGGCGGATTTCCTGGGATATACACCCTGCAGTCCTTCTGCTTATGACCCATCTTGCCACATCGTTCACACTTAACGTTACCACACGCCCCAGTATGATGCCTGTTACACCTGTTGCACTTAGGTAGAGTCCCCTCATAACCTCCCTGGGTGTTGTTGCGGTTGTTGCCACCGCCATGGTTGTCATGTCTTTTATTCTGCTGCTGCTGCTGACTGCCATTCCCTGAGGGTTTGCCAGATGCATTCTCCCACTTCCTCTTGTTATCATTGGTACTAGAATATGAAGCACCACGAGGAGGTAACACTCCCTCTTCCACCTTCTGATCAGTCAGCTGATGAGCCATTCGAATAACCTGCTGAATAGTATTGAGATTAGCAGCAGTGACCATGCTCTTGATTTGGGGCACCAAGCCCTTGATGTATAACTCGATCCTCTTATAGGGTGGGTTGGAGTAATTTGGGCACATTGCCGCCAGTTCATGCGATCTGGTGGTATATTTCTCAATCTCTGATCCCACCATCTTCAGATTGAGGTACTCAGTCTCTAACTTCTGGATTTCATCTCGAGGATAGTACTCCTCCTTCATCAGTTCCTTGAAATCTGCCCAAGGTGTTGCATTTGCCACTTCCACACCTAGCATCTGCACTTGAGAGTTCCACCAGGTTAATGCCAAACTTTCGAGAGTAGCAGTGGCATACTTCACTCTGTCAGCTGGTGGACAGTTACACATAGCGAAGCAAGATTCCAGTTTCTCGAACCACCACAGTAGCCCGAAAGCCCCTTCGGATCCACCAAAGTTATGAGGCTTGCAGTCCATGAAGGACTTGTAGGTGCAGTCTGGAGGGTGATGCCCAGGTTGACCTGAGTGTAAAAGCGAAGAAACCACGAATGAATGAAAGAGCGTAACGTTGGAGTATAGAGGAAAGTTTAGAGCAAGATAAAGTTACCAGCTTGAAAAGCTGCGATGGCTTCTACTATCCTGTCATTGATAAGTGCATTCAACTCCGCTTGAGTCATGTTGATGTTGCCTCTCCCATGTCCTCTTCCCGCCATAGTAATTCTACATTTACACTATACTCATGAGAAAACAATAATATGTCCCACATACAATCGTTCACACAGTACAAGTAAACTAGAATATAACTAACATGCGCGAGAATAGAATAAAGGAATCAATTAATAGTAGTAAATAAGAATCCAATCATAAGATAAACAATCTTCAAGTCTCTCAACGATAAAACAAAAGTCATAATAAGAATGTCTATGGAACACTAAGATAACAAGAAGATAAAAGTAATCAATCATCCCCACGATCCATGGAGATACATAAGCCCTCATCCTCGCTCTCATCCTCAATCTCTATCTCCAGTGGCTCCTCCTCCTCAGGCTCAAGCTCTTCCTCGAGCGTCGCATCCAATGCTGCCTCGAGAGCATCAAATCCTTCTGCTGTAGGCTCTTCCTCGGGATCCTCTTCTGGATCCTCCTCTGGGTCAACACCATTTTGAGCTAGAGCTTCCTCAAGCTTGTTACGGACCAGGGTCAACTCCTCCCTTAACAGTGTTGTCTCCTGAATAGCAATCGATCTCTCATGTCTTTCTTCTGCAGCCTCCTTATCAACCCTTTCCAATTTACGATTAACCCTTTCCAATTCATCAAACAAGTGGTTGCTTTCTCTTTCCATGCGTTTAATAGATCCATCGACATTCTGCCTCCAAGACAGAAATTGCCTCACGGCATTATAGGCATTCTCTAGCTCTGTATGCACGTGCCTAACCATCCCTGCCAAAGACCTCTCCAATGAATCAATAATGGGAGGGACCTGAGCTGGCACTCCATACCCAACAACCCACGAGTGTAACATATCTGTGAACCACACCCAGCGATTGGTATTCTCATCCGGGTTCCCTGTCTGAGCTGGTTGTTCATACGGGTTCAAAGACGTATTTTGCGAACTCCCAAGAGGATGATAAGAAGAGTAATTATTATGAGCGGGGTTAGTCATGTTTTCCTGCAATACGTTAGATCAGTATACGTATCCAATAAATAGCAAGTAGTGTGCTGAGGATAGTGAGTGTACTAATACTTATGCTATGATGATTATAGACTAGATGCAATCCTAGTTCACTATAACCAATGGCTCTGATACCAATCTGTCACACCCTCAAATTTCAACTGCGGAGTTTATACCGGGAGGCGCATGACAAACCAGGATCCCATAGCCATAAGTCACATGAACGACTCTAAATGCCCAAACCATTTAGTTCGTTTTGTAGAACCAAGTTGAAAAAGTTTGAATCAGACAAAATTTAGTATAGCGGAAGCGAATAAACAAAATACTTAAAATAAAGTCTGCGCAAAAAACCGCGCCTGAAACCAGGAGTAAATAGTTAAACATAAAAGAAATAGTTTAAATGTTTATTATCCCATGACATATCGTGATGCATGTCCTAGTCGTGCTCCATACCTAGTTACCCGCAAAAGCATGCTAACGTATATCAACATAAAGTCGGTGAGTTCACAAAGTAAAGCAAATGAGTATATAAATGCGCTGGTTTCCAAAAACCACGTAATCAATTTAAAAACATAGGTCCTCCAGACCAAAATATTCAAGAGTTATCAGTTTAAGTGTGTCAGGGGTAGCTAGCCCACTCAATGTAACTAAACAGGATTATTGGGACACCTTCAGTAAATAGTAATTTGCCTCAATAACTGGTGTCTATCAACACCAGTTCTCAAATGTGGTCAGAAGTTCATGCCCGTGCCTCAAGCACCTCAGACATGAGGTTGCTGCACAACCTAATAGCGCTATCAACTAATACCCGCTCGCCTCCAGCGATTAACCCAATAATATGCAAGGACTTTCCAATGATAGAGTGTTTAGTTTACAAAGGACCAATAAGTTTTAAACTGATTAAAAACCCGATCCACACAAGGAATCGTAAAACCGACCCACGCAAGGAGTCAATACCTGAGTTGTCCCAAACTGGACTAGAAAATGTTTACCAAAGTTGTCTCTGACCCGAGACGCATGCTTTTGAGAAAAAGAGTAGTGAAACTCACCTTAGCGTGCAAGCAAAAGAGATCCGACCCGCAAGTAAAGTATGCTAACGACACCCTAATACAAATGTCACTAGGTGAGTATATGTGCATAACCAACACACCATATAACTCGTTTATCCGAGACTATTAAATGTTCAAAACCGTGTAGTGACACCTAAGGACTCTACATGCTCAAGTATGTCCTACGTATCCCGTTGGTGATCATAGTGATTATTATCAGTTTAATACATCAAATACATCTCATACAAGTTTTCACACAAGTACATGTTAATTACATACCACATACAACTTCAAATAGTCACATAAAGACCCCGTACACAATCTGCGTTTTTAGGACAGATTGTGCGCTGTGAAAAACGAATTATTTAAAATACTTAACGAATGAATTAAAGTCCCAAATTTTTACTGAGTATTCATGGGGATTCGGTTGCAAACCCATATTTTTGTTTTGTCTTAAAACCAAAAATAAAAATTATGAAAATTCGTACAACACAGCTATGTCCAGAGAATTTCCTCAACAGGTCAGTTTAGTAGAAAAATTCTCAAACATTTTGTTTTCATCCAAACGGTATGAATCCACTTGTAAAAGCTCAATTTTTCCAATATTGACCTACTATAAAAATTTCATAACTTAATTCCTTGTAGATCTCAAGTTATGACCATTTAAAGTTAATCCAATTCACAAATCCGAAAATCTGATATGACCCCTAATCAAATAAAATTCCAAAAACGACTCAAACGATGTCCAAATCTGATGGTTTTGCCCATTATGAAAATCTAAGACCTTGTACATTACAATCATGCAAAGAAATCATCAAAATAATCAATTTACCAACCCATTACAGCCCCTACAAAACGCTTAAACGAATCTGCCAGAATTTTAAACTTGCATCCCAAGTAATCTACAAACCCTAATTTTCCATGAACATCCCTAATTCATGTATAACACATACAATACTGATTAAACACCATATTAACATAGCAAAACACATATATTATCATGTGAAAACCCTAATCATGGCTACTAACAACAATCATCATCATCAAATCATCAAGAACATTCAAGAACTCCTATACATACATACATGCGATTATATATATGTTATTTTTAGAGTTTTTAAAGTTTTTCAAGTATCATAATTCATCAAAGAGCATATAGATGTATACCTTGCAATGCTAAAACTCCCTAGAGCCTTGAGACTAAACGCGAACTAGCTTGATTAGGTGAAAGATTGATTGATTGCTTGAAAACTAAGAGAGAAGGGGCGGGGGGGGGGGGGGGGGTCCTCACGGCACAAAGGGGAATGGGGGTTAGGGTTTTAATTTTTTTATCTATAATTATAAGGAGGTTTAGCTTGTTGCCCAAGTAATTGGGTATTAGGGCCCTTCTAGTCCATTAACTTGACCCGTTAATGATGTTCTAGCCCAATACCGGACCCAATATTGTTAATCACCCTAAATTGCATAAAAACCATTGTTTTTATTATTACATGAGATATTAATCATCAAGTATACGTAATTTGCATGGTTTACGTATTAACCTTCAGTCAAGTGATAATTCACATAATTCACATAATTCACATAAGCAGGCACTTCACGTCCATCATAATTCAATTGCACATATTATTATTATACATGCCATATAATTCACCAACGTTCGGGATACAGGACTCGTGTGTGTGTTCAACAATGATTTTCCTATTTAACGCATATGTTAATATCATCTAACATATGTTAGGCCTACTTAACTAAACCTAGCTAATTATCTAACCATGTACGAAATGTAAGTTAACTAGAGTATATCATGTCAGTTAACTAGAGTTCAGTAAAAGTATTAACCTGAAACTGCGGGGTGTCACACTTATAACTTTGAGATATGATGTTTTATAAAATTAGAAATGTCATTGCGACATGCTTCTTTTATCTCTGTGTAGATTTAAATTTTGCTCAAAGCCGATAAATTATTTTATAGAATCATAAGTTGTACCGGTAGTGTAACAAACCGGACTAATATTTGTTTTTATGGCTTGATCAATGTAAAACACATGTTGATATCTTTTTGGGTAGATAATGATTTTATTTTTTGGTTTCTCCCTTTCGTTTTCTATAAGGAGTGTTGTTATTGTAACGAACCGAACCGATCGGGTTCCTGCCGCGCTATGGTATAAGTTTTGTTGGAAAGAAAGTTGTAGCACATGATCCAAACTGATGCAACAAATCAGTAGTCAATGCTTGAGATAACTGTGAATAAGCTTTCTTGTCAGTTGCATATCTCTTCTTCTCATCGTCCTTCAGGTCATCAAGTGCACTGGGTGTGTTTGAGTTTTCAATCACCGGTGCAACATAACCCTTCATGATCATCTGCCATACTTCCCCACCATTTAAACCCATACCTTCAAGATGAATCTTAAACCTTCTCTGCTGACGGGTGGTTCAAGGAACAACCCTTTATGATGTTAAAACGCGTATTATACCCACATTTGATCATGTTATTGCTTGGAATTAGATGACTACGGCTACTTTGGTTGCAGGTATACTAAGGAGCTTAAAATGAAGAAAACCGAGCTTTGGAATGGACCGGAACGGATCGGAACAAGGAAGAGTTGAAAGAAGAAAAATTGAAGTTTTAGAGGGCCCCACCGTAGCTTACGGTGGCATCTGTGTGTTTTTTGTCCACCGTAGGGCAGTCTACTCCCACCGTTACTTTTCCGCAGCCACTGTACCTTACGGTGGCCACCGTAAGCTACGGCGGCCCCTGCACCAAACGTGTAACTTCTTACATTTAAACCGTTTTTGGGTGTCTTTTCACATACTTTTCACTTGGGGATGTTTCTAAAGACACTAGGGGCGATTTTTGGCTGAAATTATCATTGGAGAACTATCACAAACATTTGGTTTATGTCTTTGATTAAGATGAACATTTCCATGGATGTTATGATGATTCACCAAGCTATGTTGGGCTAAACTTTTGGTGATCATTCTAGGTGAAGGTTTCTACTAGACTCTTGTGTGTTTTTCCTATTATTGCTAGAATAATAATTTGGTATTTTTGCTTGATTATTATGATGTTTGATCAATTGTTTGTAGCGTGTTGATTCATTTTCTAATTTCTAATCCAAATCGTATGTTCTTGGTGTTGCTAACAACCGAGATATCACGGGAAGGATTGGGGCTGGTTATTGATTAATTGGTCATCAAGAAACAATCTCGCATTAATATAATCCGAGTACTTTGTTCCCTTTTATCACAACAATTGTTTTTACATGAGTTATGTCTATGTAACTCTTTCTAGTTGGAAATTTGCACAAGTGTTTAAAGAAACCGGAACCTTGGATGATCATTGCTTCCATAATTTGAAGAAACAATCTCATTTTAATCGTTAATTAGTTGTTAATCTATTTTAAAATCAAAACAACCAAAATTCTTGATCTTTTATTTTTGTCTAGTAGTTTAATTGTAGTTAATTTGCAGAACTATAAGTTACACATATTCCACAAACTCCCTGTGTTCGATGCCTGTTTACTACTATCTTTTAGTTGTAACTTGGATTAAATTTACGTGTACCACGACTGCACGTCATCTGCCACGAATGATACTCACTCATATCCAATATCTTCGGTGGTTGGTTTCCATTTCCTGTAAGTAAGTCATTAATCAGAGTAGTTACAGCATTTGTGGTCTGACTTTGAACTGCTGCTGCAACTCCCCAGTAATTCGGTATCTGTGTTGGTTGTGTGTTTCTGTTACACCCTAACCGATGGCGGAATCATCGAGGTGTCACGTAGTGACGATTGTTCAAAAGCACATGGTACTAAAATGTAAATATTATTGAATAAGCCAAAATTGTCTTACATGGAAATGGAAAATACAATGTCTAAATGAAATGTAAATATTGAAATAACTGATTAAAATAAAGCACTAGATCAATCTGCACCTGAAACATGTACAAAAATCGGTTTGGTCAACATATGAAATGTTGGTGAGCATTCCTAGTTTTGATATATATAGTAAGTTAAAAAGGTATACAATTCAAGTGCAAGCTACAGTGCAAATATGTAAACTATGTAATATACAAATGAGCGAAATCAATCCTGTGACTGTATAATGTACGGTATGAACGGCGATGCACTCATCCAATAAATGGGTGATAACTTAACAATGGCCACGGATTCTCCGATGAAAAAGGGGGAAGATCAATCTAGGCGGGTTGTCAATCCAAATAGCGCTATCCAATGTTAAGGTCGGCTTGTACCATGTTAATGATTTCACTAAGTATAAATGTAATCCACATGTATTGTCTAAGCATAAAGCACGTTGTAAGCAATGCACATAGTACTAGAATTGTATTGTGAAAATGTAAACTTGTATTTGAAATTGTAATAGTGTACATGTAACACCCCAAAAGTGAATAAAAGCAAAAAGGGGATAGGAAGTACTCACTGTTTATGTAATAGCTTGAAATTCAACTAGACAACGAAATATGCGTTGGAATTATCCCAAAGGATCAACCTAAAGAATTTGATAACGTGTAAGGGAAATAATTCTAGGATACATGTATTTCTAGGGTTTCGAATTGGGGATAAGTATTTATTTGATTAATAATCAAATTGTTTATTAAATATAAGAAATTTAATAAATAAATAGTAAAAGTCTTTCGTAGATTTTTAAGTTAAATATAGTCACAACATAAGGTCTTAAATATGAAAATATTTTTTATAAATTTATTTCTTGAAAATAGAATATATAATCTATTTATTTCAAATTGTCTAAATATATCTTTAATATCTAAAAATATTAAAATTAAAGAATTTCTGAATTAAAAATTGTATTTCAGTACTAGATAGTTAGAAATAATTTATGTAAAATTTTGGTGCAAAAATATTGAAAAATGAATTTATTATGATTTATTTATGATTAAAACTAACAAAAATTAATTAAAAATATAAAATAAACGATTTTTCTGAAATAAAAATAATTTCTGAAATGTTTAAGGATATACAAGTTTAGGATAATTTTTGTGAGATTTAATAAAATCGTTTAGATATTTTTATTGAATTTTATAATTACAAATGAATAAATTTGTATTTTTAATAATATATATTAAATAAATGATTTTTGAAAAACTAAAAATTGTAAAATGAGCTTTACCATTAGAATATCATACAGTAATTTTTGTAGAATTTAAAAACCACTTTTAGTATTTAAAAACTATTTTAAAAGATTAATATATTACATATATATGTAAAAGGAACAAAAAAAAATATAGTTGTTGGTTATGGGAATCGAACCCGGGCCTCTATCTGGTTCGGGTTATGGGAATCGAACCCGGGCCTCTACCTGAGAACGAATTGTATTGGATTTAAATTAATTATATAGGTTTATTGGATTAATGGTTAAATGAAAGAAAAAAATAAATGTTGCATGTGGGAATCGAACCTTGGCCAAGAGGCCGGTTCTGTTCCATCTTAAGGTGTGTAAACTAACTGACCTAGGTCAGTTGGTTGTTGTATTTCAGTTTAAAAATAATGTTATATGTTATCAGTATTACATGTTCTTCCCCAATTATACCCAACTCGAGCCCTAATTTACCAATCGCTACAATTCGTGTTCAATAGCCCCTGAATCTTTGGGGCTATTGTTCACAAGGTGCCGAAGGTTAAAACCCATAAAAAAAAAAAGAACTTACAATGAACCGTAATCGGGTACGAGAGCTCGGTCAAAGAAAACGTCAAACACGGCTCAAGAGCTTCGAATGAAGGTTGTTTTAACAAAAATTGAGGGTGGTGAGATGTTTATCGGCGCGTTGTGATTGTCTAGGGGTGTTCAATTTATAGGGAAAAGCTTAGATGAACGAAATGGAATGTTTGACTCGGCCTTGAATGAAATGACGCGGATAATTGGAAATTTTAGGAATGTTTATCAATGATTCTTGCTGTAATTGACGCGTACTAGTCAATGGTGATCAATACCCTTCCATAATTGGATCAAAAACGCGTAAAGATGGATTGATGATGATCGATGCGATCAGTTGACTTTTCAAGTCAAACTGATCGAAGTTAAACATGATTTATAATTATTCTCGCGTGGGTTCAGATCAGATGTATTGTGTAGCCCAGTTGGTTGGTGTGTGGTGTGCATTTGATCCGCTTTGGGACGCGGGTTCGAACCCCGTCCCAAGCATATTTTTTTGACAACATTTCATTTATTATTATATTATTATTAACATATATTATGATTAAACGAACCCGAATGTGTCACAGAATATTTTTTAAACGTTCGAAAATGATGAAAATGTAATGTCTCATTAATTGAAGTTTAACGTACATAGAATTATAAAAAAAAACTACAAAGAAAAAGTGACGGATGTCACAGCATCCCCTACTTTTAGAAATTTCGTCCCGAAATTCCTTCAAGTGGTAGTCTCTGGAAAAAGATGAGGATACTTTGACATCATTTGGTCCTCACGCTCCCAAGTAAACTCTGGGCCTCGTTTGGATTCCCAACGAACTTTGACAATTGGAATTCGGCTTCGCTTAAGCGTCTTGACATCTCGATCCATAATCTCCACAGGTTTTTCTATGAAGCGCATCGACTCGTCAATCTGGATATCCTCTAAAGGAACATGGAGGTTATCTTCAGCCAAACACTTCTTGAGATTAGAAACATGAAACGTTGGATGAACATTATTGAGCTCTGGTGGTAAATCGAGCTTGTAAGCCACCTTCCCAATTCGCTCAAGGATCTTAAAAGGGCCTACAAACCGTGGTGCAAGTTTCCCTTTCTTTCCAAATCAAAATATACCCTTCCAAGGTGAAACCTTGAGAAGTACCATGTCTCCGACTTGAAATTCTAGAGGCTTGCGCCTTTGATCGGCATAACTCTTCTGTCTGCTTCGAGCAACTTGCAAGTTCTCACGAATGCGAAGAATTTTGTCTGTCGTTTCCCGTATTAGTTCAGGATCGGTGATTTGTGTTTCACCAACCTCGCTCCAACACACAGGGGAACGACAAACGGTGCCATGTTAATACTGGAATGGTAGCTGTTATTATACGAGAACTCAACCGAGGGTAAGTGCGTGTCCCAATTGCCACCAAAGTCGATGATGCACGCTCTAAGCATATCCTCCGATGTTTGGATGGTTCGTTCAGTTTGACCATCCGTCTGTGGGTGATAAGCCATGCTAAGATTCAGTTGTGTACCAAGTGCTGACTGAAATGTCTGCCAAAAGCGAGAAGTAAACCAGCTATCACGATCGGAAATAATGTCCAGAGGAATACCATGACGGCTGACAATCTCACTGATGTAGATCTTAGCCAGTTTCTCAGCTGTGTAGGTCTCACGAATGGGTAAAAAATGAGCAGATTTGGTCAATCGATCGACGATAACCCAGATACTGTCATGCCCACGAGTGGTGCGTGGAAGCTTAGTGATGAAGTCCATAGCAATGTTCTCCCACTTCCACACTGGAATTTCTAGTTGCACAAGTAAACCAGATGGACGTTGGTGCTCAGCTTTGACCTTGGAACAAGTAAGGCATTTAGCCACATAAAGAGCTATGTCCTTCTTCATACCGGGCCACCAATACAAAGTACGCAGATCCTGATACATCTTATCTGCACCAGGGTGAATGGAGTAACGAGACTTATGAGACTCGTCCATGAGGAAGGTACGCAGGTTGTCACGATCAGGGATCCAAAGACGGTTCATGAAATAAAGTAAACAATTTTTGGTTTCCAACTGATTTTCGGCTCCACACGACATTTCTTCATACATGTTGCCCTCAGTAACAGAGACATGTTGGGCTTCAATGATGCGTAGTTTGATTTCAGACTGGACCTGAGCACAATAAAGCTGGGCATGACCCTTACGACTAAGGGCATCGGCTACAACATTCGCCTTGCCAGGATGGTAGCGAATCTCGCAGTCGTAGTCGTTTAACAACTCGACCCGACCCATCATCGTTGTCGTATATTCAGATCTTTCTGGTTAAAAATGTGTTGAAGACTCTTGTGGTCAGTGAAAATCACACATTTTGTACCGTATAAATAGTGCCACCAAATCTTAAGCACGAAAACGACCGCTCCGAGTTCAAGATCATGGGTAGTGTAATTTTTCTCATGGTTTTTCAGTTGTCGTGATGCATATGCTATAACCTTGCCTCGTTGCATGAGAACACAACCAAGACCTTGGTTAGAGGCATCACAATAAACCACGAAATCCTCATTGCCGTCAGGTAAAGTGAGGATTGGAGCATCACACAGTTTCTGCTTCAAAGTCTGGAATGCTTCTTCTTGACTGGGTCCCTATACGCAATCTTGGAGAAGTTGAGAATGAAGCGACGATAATAACCCGCTAAGCCAAGAAAAGAGCGAACTTCCGTGGGAGACTTGGGTGTAATCCAATTTTTAACAGCCTCAATCTTAGCTGGATCCACGTGTATTCCCTTATCACTGATAATCCAATTTTTAACAGCCTCAAGCCAAAATTCACACTTGGAGAATTTGGCATACAGTTGTTCATTCTTCAAAAGACTCAAAATTTGTCTAAGGTGTTGTTCGTGGGCTGATTTGGTTTTAGAGTAAATGAGAATGTCATCGATGAAAACGATTACGAACTTATCCAAGAAGGGTTTGAACACGCGATTCATGAGATCCACGAAGACAGCGGGTGCATTCGTTAGTCCAAAAGGCATAACCATGAACTCATAATGACCATAGCGTGTACGAAAAGCTGTTTTTGGAATATCGTCTTCATGGACTCGTAGTTGATGATATCCTGAACGAAGATCGATCTTTGAGAAGCAAGTCGAGCCTTGTAGTTGATCAAAAAGATCATCAATGTGGGGTAAAGGGTACCGGTTTTTAATGGTGAGTTTATTCAGCTCCCGATAATCAATACACATTCGGAAAGATCCATCCCTCTTCTTTACAAATAAGACTGGAGCTCCCCAAGGTGATGAACTGGGACGAATGTAACCCTTGTCTGCCAACTCTTGAAGTTGACTCGCAAGTTCTTGCATTTCGGAAGGTGCAAGGTGGTATGGAGATTTTGCAACGGGCGTGGCACCAGGTACAAGATCAATACGAAATTCAACAGGACGCACCGGTGGAAGTCCTGGTAAGTCATCAGGAAAGACTTCTGGAAACTCACGAACAACAGGAACATCTTGGATACTCTTGTCTTTACCTTTCTTTTCCACGATATGGGCCAAGAAAGCTACGTATTTCTTACGTAGATATTTTTGTGCTTGAGTGCAGGACATGAGTTTAAGACCACTGGATGGTTTCTCACCATAAACCCGTAAAAAGTCACCCGATGCGAGAGGAAACCGAATAAATTTCTCAAAGCAGACAACTTCAGCATGATGTTTAGAAAGCCAATCTATACCCACGATAATATCAAAGCTCCCCAATTTCATGGGTATGAGATCAATGGTGAAGTCATGTTCGTTAAGGCTAAGAGTACAACCCTGGATGATGGAATCGATTGAGATGGGTTTACCATCCGCTACCTCGACAGTGAAAGGCGCTCCTAATCTAGAGCGAGTGTGAGATAATAAAGGTTCGAATGCTAACGACACAAAACTTTTATCCGCACCAGTATCAAATAAAATCGAAGCATAATGACCATCAAGTAAAAACGTACCATTCACCACATCATTTGCTTCCTGGGCTTCTGCTGCATTGATGTTGAAAGCCCTACCACAAGCCACTGGGTTTGTTACACGGTTTGCTGGGACAAGTGCTGGACACTGATTTCTAAGGTGGTTTGGATCACCACAATTGAAGCAAGCTCGACCATATGCTATAGGTTGGGGGTTTTGGCGAGCTGGTTGAGGGTTGGCTGGTTGAGGGTTGGCTGGTTGAGCATTGATTGGTTGAGGTCGAAGCACTGATCGACATGTGGCAGCTACATGATCGTACCTACCACAGGTGGTACAGTGGCGACAAGGAAAATTTGAGGGGTGATGGTACTGACAGGTGGCACACTTGGGTAAGTTCCCGCTATAAACCTTCTTAACAGGAGGAGCCTGAGCCATTGGAGCCTGGGCTATTGGAGCCTGAGTTACTGGGGCTACAACAGCGTAATTTCTACCTATGGACTTCCGCTTCCTAGTGTTGGAACCGGTATTGTCTACAGCAACTCTAGATGATTCAGTAGTAGGGGTGGGTAAGCTGGATGGCTTCTTCCACCGTAGTGGGTTTGCTTCCAGTGACTACGTCTTGAATTAGGTCAGGAAATCCCTCGATATATTTCTCGATTGCTCGAGAGACCGGGGTAACCATGTGTGGAACCAATATATTGAGTTCATGATATCGAGTGTTGTACGCAAGATTTTCACCACTGTCTTGTTTCAACCCATGGAACTCTTCCTCTAGTTTCCTGATTTCATTCCTAGGGCAGAATTTGGCGATCATGAGTTCCTTAATCTCAGCCCAAGATAAAGATAAAGCAACATCAGCGCCCCGATTACGTTTTTCACCATTCCACCAGGTCAATGCCCCCTTTTGAAGGACACTGGTAGCATAGCGAACGCGGAGGTCATCAGGACACTCGCTGTTCACAAAGGTACTTTCCATACTTTCAAACCATTGGAGGAGGCCAGTAGCACCCTCCTCACCAGTAAATTTCGTGGGGTTGCATGAGTTGAAGTGTTTGAAAGTGCACCGGAATTGAGTTGCACCTTCTGTGTTGGCACTGTTGCTATTCTGGGTTAACTCACTAACAAGATTTGGGATCACTGCAGCAATTTGCTCAGCAACTAGAGAAGCAAGGCGACGATCAGAACATTGTCCAGAAGCACGAACAGTGCGTTGGCTAGCATCACGGAGCATACGGCGAGCAGACATCTACAAGGCAGTCAATGAAAAATTATGAGATTATAAAATGTAAGTGTATAATTGTACAAATGATTATGAATACAAGATATTGTATGTGAAATAAGAATGTATCATTGAAAAATTTGCATAAAATGCTTGGATTGCCCTTGTCTAGCTATAAAGCCCAACAAGAACGTTGACTTTTCAAAGAAATTGAGCCCAATGGTGATTAAAGAAGACATGCTTTGGCCTATAAGTGAACACTCACTCCAGGAATCCCCAGGTAAGCATAACAGGTCCGTAAATGGATTTATGCGCTATGCTTGCCTATGCCAGAAAACCCAGTGTACAGGCATCCACCCTTCCAGATTGCACGTGTCCTTATCACACTCATTAAAGCTCAACAACTTTGAAGGAGTAAAAATAAGAGTAGGCATTATGCCTAAGAGTGTCTTCATGAAAGGTACTGCTCCCGCTCCATGATGAAGTAGTCTTTCCACTCCTTGTAGGACACCATCTCTATACACCATGATGAAAGATGAGGAGAAATGGAGAAGAAGGGGAAAGATTGAGGGAGGAAAGTGCAGGGAAATGAGGGGAATGATAATCTAGGAAATGTTGTACCTGAAAGTTGGAATTCGGTTATAGTCTAGGCCAATTCATCTAATAACCTAGTTCCCTATAACCATGGCTCTGATACCAATCTGTAACACCCCAACCGATGGCGGAATCATCGAGGTGTCACGTAGTGACGATTGTTCAAAAGCACATGGTACTAAAATGTAAATATTATTGAATAAGCCAAAATTGTCTTACATGGAAATGGAAAATACAATGTCTAAATGAAATGTAAATATTGAAATAACTGATTAAAATAAAGCACTAAATATCCCTTGCTAAAGCACTAGATCAAACTGCACCTGAAACATGTACAAAAATAGGTTTGGTCAACATATGAAATGTTGGTGAGCATTCCTAGTTTTGATATATATAGTAAGTTAAAAAGGTATACAATTCAAGTGCAAGCTACAGTGCAAATATGTAAACTATGTATCATACAAATGAGCGAAATCAATCCTGTGACTGTATAATGTACGGTATGAACGGCGGTGTACTCATCCAATAAATGGGTGATAACTTAACAATGGCCACGGATTCTCCGATAAAAAAGGGGGATAATAAATCTAGGCAGGTTGTCAATCCAAATAGCGCTATCCAATGTTAAGGTCGGCTTGTACCATGTTAATGATTTCACTAAGTATAAATGTAATCCACATGTATTGTCTAAGCATAAAGCACGTTGTAAGCAATGCACATAGTACTAGAATTGTATTGTGAAAATGTAAACTTGTATTTGAAATTGTAATAGTGTACATGTAACACCCCAAAAGTGAATAAAAGCAAAAAGGGGATATGAAGTACTCACTGTTTATGTAATAGCTTGAAATTCAACTAGACAACGAAATATGCGTTGGAATTATCCCAAAGGATCAACCTAAAGAATTTGATAACGTGTAAGGGAAATAATTCTAGGATACATGTATTTTTAGGGTTTCGAATTGGGGATAAGTATTTATTTGATTAATAATCAAATTGTTTATTAAATATAAGAAATTTAATAAATAAATAAGTAAAAGTCTTTCATATATTTTTAAGTTAAATATAGTCACAACATAAGGTTTTAAGTATGAAAATAATTTTTATAAATTTATTTTCTTGAAAATAGAATATATAATCTATTTATTTCAAATTGTCTAAATATATCTTTAATATCTAAAAATATTAAAATTAAATAATTTCTGAATTAAAAATTGTATTTCAGTTCTAGATAGTTAGAAATAATTTATATAAAATTTTGGTGCAAAAATATTGAAAAATGAATTTATTATGATTTATTTATGATTAAAACTAACAAAAATTAATTAAAAATATAAAATAAACGGTTTTTCTGAAATAAAAATAATTTCTGAAATGTTTAAGGATATGCAAGTTTAGGATAATTTTTGTGAGATTTAATAAAATCGTTTAGATATTTTTATTGAATTTTATAATTACAAATGAATAAATTTGTATTTTTAATAATATATATTAAATAAATTATTTTTGAAAAACTAAAAATTGTAAAATGAGCTTTACCATTAGAAGATCATACAGTAATTTTTGTAGAATTTAAAAACCACTTTTAGTATTTAAAAACTATTTTAAAAGATTAATATATTACATATATATGTAAAAGGAACAAAAAAAAAATATAGTTGTTGGTTATGGGAATCGAACCCGGACCTCTGGCCGGTTCGGGTTTTATCACAAGCGTGGCCACCAACTGAGCCACACCCTGAGAACGAATTGTATTGGATTTAAATTAATTATATAGGTTTATTGGATTAATGGTTGAATGAAAGAAAAAAATAAATGTTGCATGTGGGAATCGAACCTTGGCCAAGAGGCCGGTTCTGTTCCATCTTAAGGTGTGTAAACCAACTGACCTAAGTCAGTTGGTTGTTGTATTTCAGTTTAAAAATAATGTTATATGTTATCAGTATTACATGTTCTTCCCCAATTATACCCAACTCAAGCCCTAATTTACCAATCGCTACAATTCGTGTTCAATAGCCCCTGAATCTTTGGGGCTATTGTTCACAAGGTGCCGAAGGTTAAAACCCACAAAAAAAAAGAACTTACAATGAACCGTAATCGGGTACGAGTGCTCGGTCAAAGAAAACGTCAAACACGGCTCAAGAGCTTCGAATGAAGGTTGTTTTAACAGAAATTGAGGGTGGTGAGATGTTTATCGGCGAGTTGTGATTGTCTAGGGGTGTTCAATTTATAGGGAAAAGCTTAGATGAACGAAATGGAATGTTTGACTCGGCCTTGAATGAAATGACGCGGATAATTGGAAATTTTAGGAATGTTTATCAATGATTCTTGCTGTAATTGACGCGTACTAGTCAATGGTGATCAATACCCTTCCATAATTGGATCAAAAACGCGTAAAGATGGATTGATGATGATCGATGCGATCAGTTGACTTTTCAAGTCAAACTGATCGAAGTTAAACATGATTTATAATTATTCTCGCGTGGGTTCAGATCAGATGTATTGTGTAGCCCAGTTGGTTGGTGTGTGGTGTGCATTTGATCCGCTTTGGGACGCGGGTTCGAACCCCGTCCCAAGCATATTTTTTTGACAACATTTCATTTATTATTATATTATTATTAACATATATTATGTTTAAACGAACCCGAATGTGTCATAGAATATTTTTTAAACGTTCGAAAATGATGAAAATGTAACGTCTCATTAATTGAAGTTTAACGTACATAGAATTATAAAAAAAAAAAAACTACAAAGAAAAGTGACGGATGTCACAGTTTCCACTCTCAGCTGCAACGGCTCACGGATTCATAGGTGTTTGCTGTGGTTGTGTCATAGCATGTCTTGGTGTCATAGGTCACCCCCAAATGTTGTTCATGATATACGAAATACCAACACTTAGAAAATATGAAAATCAAGGGTTTTGGTTTGACCTATCGAATAGTCAAAGGAATAAGGTATGACTTAGTTCGACCTCAGCAAAAAGCTCGAATGAGTAACAAAGATTCTAGAACTTGGTTCGACCAAAATAAACTCGTTTGACCTCTAAAGTGATTGGTTCGACCTCTAAACCAACTTAGTTCGACCGCACGTTTACCCGGATGAAAACCACACACTCAAGTAAAGATCAAAAACACTGATTTGACCCTCTAACACACTGATTCGACCTGACAATGATTTGATTCGACCCAAAATTAACTCCTTCGACCTAAAAGCTGACTCATTCAGCCCGACCCATTCGCAAAATCAATTTTTCTTCAAAAATCAACAAATTTGATCTGAATTTTCCAAAAGTTGTTGAATTTCAATGAAAATAGGTAGGTTTTGATTCAGATTGATAGGAGATCAAGTTTTGTGAAAGAATTTTTGATTTTAACCGTGAAAACTAGTCCGAATCAATCAATATCCATGTTCTTTGAAAGTTCATGCAAAACAACAAAAATTTAGGTGTTTTTGATGAAAAATCTGACTGATTTTTATCAATTTGCAGTTGTGTGATTGAGCAAAGGCTCTGACACCATTTTGTAGGATCGCTTTTTGACAAAACAATACAAAGATCACACAAGTATAAGGAAACTAGGTGTGGAAACCCTAATTCACATGCAAAATGATAATAAACAAATCAAAACACGTAAAGATCCATTTCAAACATGATTTCCATTAATATAACTTTGATAAATGTTTACAAGTTACAATATTAATGAAAACACAAATTTTAGAACACTCTAGAAACACCTTAGACAACACACACTGACAAACCTAACCAAATGACCAAAAGTTATGTTGAAAACCAACTTCAACATATATATAGAACTCCCATTCGACCTCTGCAATGGTCGAAGGGCTTCATTCGACCCTTCGAGGGTGCGAATGAACATCAACATAAACAAACTAACATAATCAAAGTACATTCGACCTAGCATGAACTTCATTCAACCATTCGACTGGTCGAATGAACTTGTCAATCTTCAAAACTTCAAATCAATCGACGATCTTTGTACAATCCGAAAGCGATAGACACATGCCACCACAACATTAAATGATATACAAAGGGCTTTTCCGCCACTTATCCCACTCTAAATTACAAAATTTTGATCTATTCTTTAACCAAAAAAACGATAAGCTCTTTATATTACCGACAATGTTTCTCCCCACCGGCGTAATGTTGTTGAAGATCTTGTCGTTTCTTGCACGCCAAATACACCACGTAGAGACTATAATGATACCATGAACTATATTCTTTACCCATTTTCCTCCATCAACCGATTTGAATAAAGTGAAAAAGTCGCGGACGTCGAATAAATAAACGTGTCCCAAGCACACCATCTACTGATATGGAACCAAACTTCGCTAGCCACCGTATAGCTTGTAAATATGTGGTCCGCAAATTCTGACCCATACCCACAACATGAGCACATAGCGTCTTCGAGGTGTATATTTCTTTTAGTTAACTTCTTTTTAACCGGTAAACGCTCCATCTCGGCTCTCCAGGCGGACACATTACATTTCAGTGGAACCCAATTTGACCAACACATGACAAAATTTTGCTCTATATCTCTGTTCTGCTGTAGCATCCTTTGAACATTTCTAACCGTTGCATCCTGTTTGCTGCCCAATCTCCAAGTCCATTCATCCTTTGACTCACGCCACACTAAACCAACAATTAACTCTTCCATTTCCTCAAATTCCTTACCACATTCGTTGTCATAGGCCCTTCAAAACTGCCGTTTTTCATAGCCCATTTCTGATCATAATAAACCATTCTAATCTTATTATCCAATATAATTGACATAATCGATCTTGATCACATAATGTCTCATAAAAACATATAACTATCATATTAAATTTGAAATCTTCATTTAATCCACCTAAAATAACAGTTAATTAAAATAGTTAAAGTAATATTAATATGTGATACACTAATATATATTAAATAATCTACCACTGGTAAATTTGAAGTAATTACACTAAAAATAAAAAGTTAAAAACTTTAATGAACTATCGAATACAAACAAATATAAACGAACAAATAACCGAACGCTCACGAATAGGGCTGTAAACGAACCAAACGAACACGAACAAGGCCTTGTTCATGTTCGTTTGTTAAAGAATTAACGTATTCACAAACTGTTCATTAACACTTACCGAACGAGATTTTTTATTCGTGTTCGTTTGTTAAGGAAATAACGTGTTCACGAACTGTTCATGAACACTTACCGAACGAGACTTCTGTTCGTGTTCGTTTGTATTTATTTGCTAAATTTAGGTGTTCGACAAAAACGAACAAAAAAAACACAAAGAAAGACAAATGAACATAAACGAACATAAATAGGCATTACTGAACAAAATCGAGCACAAACTAACACATTATATTATGAAAATTGGAATTTTTCATCGCTAACATTGTCGCCCTGAATATACTAATTCAATTACCAAAATATACGTAACATAATCTTGATCACATAATATCTTATAAAAACACAGAGGTGTCATATTAAACTTGAAATCCTCGTTTAATCCACCAAAATAACAGTTAAAATATATTAGTGTCAAAATAGTTAAATATAACTTAAAAGAATATTAACATGTGATACACTAATATATATTAAATAATCTACTATTGGGAAATTTAAAGTACTTAAATTAAATATAAAAAGGTAAAAACCCTAATGAACTATCGAACACAAACGAACATGTTACCGAACGTTCTAGAACATAAACGAACGAACAACACGGCCTCTGATCATGTTTGTTTGTTTAACTAAACGAACATAATTTCTTGTTTGTGTTCGTTCATTTATTAAACGAACGAACACAAACGAACTTCCCGCCGAACAATTCACAAACTGTTTACCGAACGTTTGGTTTGTTTACAGCCCTACTCACGAACATAAATGAACGAACGCGACATTTGTTCATGCTTGTTTGTTTAAACGAACAAAATTTCATGTTTGTGTTTGTTCATTTATTTAACAAACGAACTTTTTGCCAAACATTTTACGAACTATTTGTTGAACGTTTGATTTGTTTAAAGTCCTATTCATACCCTTTATGGGATACTTGGTCTTACATAATCTTATTCAAGCAATATAAAAACAACACTTTTTTTGAAAGATTTTGTTGAACTTCAGTAGTTTTTTCGATTGGTTAGATTAATACCATTTCACTTTCAGGACCATCGATCAATCTCTCATTATTTTGGTAGATACTATTAATGGAAATTCTATACCGTCAATTAATATCAAAATCTGGCTACTATCTGGTGGCCAGCTATATATATTTATAATTTAGGGAAAATTACCTAAATAGTCACGTTGATCAAATACATATATATATATATATATATATATATATATATATATATATATATATATATATATATTTCAATATAGACATGAGAATTTAATCAACACCAAAGTAGACGGTCTCACTTACACCAATCATAAGTTGTCACACTAGCTTCGCCGGCTCACACAACTAGCTCGCATTTAGCCTACACTTACTAGGATTTAGCATACACTATTTGCGAAACGGATGAGAGGTTGAGACGGCTAAGCATGCATCTTTTTTGTGAGACGGTGCTTTGAACTTTTGGCAAAAGCACCGGATAAGCCGATACATTTGAAGGCTTAACCCCTGCTTTTTGGATGTCGGCTAGATCTCCATATATCGGAGATGGCTAAATTTTCATGTCTATAATGCAAAAATCTGTCAACATCACTATTTAGCTAATTATCTATTAAAACAGTGATTGACATTTAGTCTTTGCAAAAATAAAAATGTCTAGATCAGACAATAACGATTTCACAAATAACCACCGTGGACTAAGATGACTACAAAAGGACTTGTAAAGTAGCAAAGGATTCACAAAAAATAAATAAATTAAAATACGTGTGTTAAGCGTGGGCTAGACTTAGCAGACTGTCAGGACTTAGCGTCGCCTTTAGCCTCCAATTCGGATTTTTTTTTTTTTTTTTTTGGATCGGCAAATTTCCTTCATTTCATTCACCCAAAATTATATACACGACTTCACACCCGAAGGTATTACATGGTTACAAAAGACTAATAAGACACTAGTCGCAACACATAAAAGACCAAAAACACCAAAACGACTTATAAACAAAGCCGAATATATGACTCACGTGGCTGGGATTTCGAACGCTTTCCATTTCTCCCATGTCCATCCGAGCGGCTTGAACTTATGATTTATCCAACTGTAGGAGATCGCTTGAACTTCACCAAAAAGACTATTGATATTCGCCCTTTTTCCTTCAAAAATCACTGCATTGCGTTGTTTCCATATCATCCATGAGGCTGCGAGAATGATGATCTGCACCCACTTCTGTTTATTCTTTGGAATGTGTGGGCTGCAGTGAGCTTTCAAAAGATCACGCACAGTAAACGCGAAAATCGGAGGTATCTTGCACCACAAACTTATCTTATTCCACAGCCATGAAGCAAAGTAGCAAGCAGTTAGTAAATGGTCGGCGTCTTCAACAGCATCACCACAAAGTTTGCAATCAGCCGGGCCATGAATTATGTTCCTTTTAACCAGCCCTTCTTTTGTGGGAAGGCGGTTTTGCTCAGCCCTCCAAACGAACACCGAGACTTTCTTAGGGACACCTTTAAACCATTGAAACGGGTAGAAAGGTGCCGCATGTTTTTGTAGTAACCTTCTGCAGAACGAGACTGAAAACAGGCCATCAGGGGCCCCAACCCAGACCCAATTATCCCTATTTGATGACAAAAAGGTACCAGCAATCAGTGCAGAGCACGATTGCAGATCCGTCAATTCAAGGTAAGAGCTAGGTGCTCGAATCCAGCCCCAGTTCTGGATACGAGCAGCCAAAGATACCGACTTGTTGGACTCGAGCGCGAACAAGGCAGGGAAAGAGTCTTTAAGGGGACCGTCCGATAGCCACCAATCAAGCCAAAATCTAATTTCTCGACCGTTACCCACAACTCCTTTAATTGTGGTCGGGATATTCAAGTCTTGGTCCCGAACACAATCGCCAACCTTGTAAATTGCATTCCAGACGCCCGCAATCCCCCTGCGAACCGGAAGGTAAGAAAACGAATGATTATCTTGATGTATTGCTGCAATGACCCGGCACCACAAAACCCGCTGATCCAACTTGAATCACCACCACCATTTAACGAGGAGACTCTCGTTCATGGACTTAAGCGACCCAAAACCCAAACCACCTTTTGTTGTAGGTCCTATAACACGCTCCCACACGACCCAATTCGTTTTCGATTTATCTTCATCCCCACCCCAGAAAAAACGTCGTCTAAGTGCTTCCAAAGTATTTATGACGCCAATAGGAGCTTTGAATAAGGAAAAGAAATACAATGGCAAACTGTCAAGCACCGCGCGAATAAGAACCACCCGACCTCCGAAAGATAAATGTTTGGCTTTCCATTTCGAGAGCCGTTTCTTAAACACTTCCACTACCGAGTCCCAAAATTTAATTTGGTTCATGTTGACGCCAACCGGGACGCCCAAGTACTTGCAGGGAAATTTATCCGCTTTAACACTAATTCCTGCAGCCATGTTTTCGACGCCTGCTGTACTAATGCCGATACCAAACAGCAATGTCTTGCTGTGATTAATTTTAAGACCTGAAATCAGCTCAAAGCATCGCATAAGACGGATAATATTCTTCAGCTTTGACTCACCCCATTCACCTACAAAAACAATATCGTCCGCGTACATTAGATGCGTGATAGAGGGGCCGTTATTTGGGAGTTGTAGACTGCTGATGAGATCTAAATCTTTGGCCTTTAGAACAAAACAAGTAAGCGCCTCCATCGCCAATATGAACAAGAAAGGCGATAGAGGATCTCCTTGTCGGACTCCCCGGAAGGCTTGGAACTCCCAAGACGGCGAACCATTAATTAAAATAGAAGCTCTAGACGACTCCAAGATGCCTTTGACCCACATATACCATCTTGGCGGAAAACCCATCTGTGAGAGAACCGATAAAATTAATCCCCAATTAATGGTATCGTAGGCCTTTTCCATATCGATCTTAAGTATAAACGTTTCCACTCCCGATTTTTTGGCCCAAGAAACCACCTCATTCAGAATTAGTGGTCCATCAAGAATGTTACGCGAGGCTAAGAAACCGGACTGCACTTCGGAAATTACCGAATCCATGATGGGCTTGATTCGATTGGCCAGGACCTTGGAAATAATTTTTGAGATACATCCGATAAGGCTAATAGGTCTGAACTCATTGAAAGTGATAGGATCAGGGTTTTTTGGGATAAGGGCAATGAAAGAAGAAGAGCAACCGCGACTAATTATACCGGTCTCGAAAAAGGAGGTCATCATGCTCATAATATCATCCTTTAAAAGAACCCAGAAATGTTTCATAAAACCAAAGGTAAAACCGTCTAGACCGGGAGCCCGGTCACACCCGCAATCCCATATAGCCGCTTTGACTTCCTGAACCGAAAAAGGGGAGACTAAACAGTTTGCGTCTTCCGAGGACAGCCGCTTGATTGCTGGACATACGAAAACAGGCCGAACCTGTTTTGGTTCTCTAAATTTGTACGCGAAAAACTTCCAGGCCTCATCTTTGATACGAATTGGATCCGTCTCCCAATTGTTATTTACTTGAATCCCATTTAATCTGTTGGAGCCAACATTATGGTTTATTATTCCGTGAAAAAAGGAGGAATTTTCGTCCCCCTCGATCAACCATTTCACCCATGAACGTTGTTTCAAGTCCGAAGTAATCTCATAAATAATATCCCCAAGCTTACTCTTGTTGTCAACCCATTCGGAGATTTCAGCTTCAGACAATCCACCACTTTCACTACGATCATCAAGGCTTACCAGACGATCTTCAATGTTTTTTTTCAACAAACCCCTGGCGTCCCTTTCCTGAGCCAACCAACCTTTAAGCTTTTCCTTAATATGTTTGAGTTTTTGGGCCATAATCCAATCAGCAGGCCCACTAACATCAGCATCCTTAAAAGCCGACACCACAATAGACTCCAACCCTGTTTTGCCAAGAGCAGAATTAAAGAACCTGAAAGGAGTGGCCCCAAAGTTGACTGTAGAGGTGGATAAGACAATAGGACTGTGGTCCGAAGCCAGCCTAGGTAGGGCGGTAACCGCAGCATCAGGCCACTTATTCCAGAAGGAATCACACACAAGGAAGCGATCAATTTTGCTAAGTTTATTCCCTCCATCCGAAATTCGAGTAAACTTTCTGCCCCCCATTGGATATTCGTAAAGCCCATTCGTCTCAATGAAAGAATTAAAAGAAGCCGCATAATTAGCATTGAATTCGCAGTTCAACCGTTCGTTCGGGGATCGAACAGCATTAAAATCGCCCAATAAGAGCCATAATCCTTCATTTGCAGCAACTATTTCCGTTATAGCATCCCATAAATCATTTTTTGGTCTAAGGCCTTGTGGAGCATATACATTCGCAATGTTGAGTTTATCTCCTGTTTTAATTATGGTACCAGTAATAACCAGGAGATTTTGGAGACGAATGACATTCGTTTTTTGAAACACCCCAGGATCCCAATAAGACAATAAACCACCCGATCTACCCGCAGAATTTACCCAGTCCCATTCCAACGGGCGTCTGCCCCACAATTTTTGAACCTCTATTTTAGAACCATCCTGAAACATGGTCTCCTGAATTCTGACAAAATTTGGTTTATGTTTTTTAATAACTTCCCCTACAAAGAAAATCTTGAGATCTTCTCCGATCCCCCGAACATTATAAGATAGGAAATTCATTGGGCCACAGAAAGCTCACCTTCTTGGATGATCGATTGAAGCAAATCATCTTCGAAACCATCCGTTCGAATACCAACCGCATTTCCCAGTTCAGCAGTGAGCGACACCTCCTCAACCGTCGCTTGAATTATGGTGGGATGTAAGGGATCCGGTGCCACATGGGAGGGAGCCTGAAGGTTAGCAGGGTCAGAGGATGAGGGTCTAGGGATGTCAGTGAAGAGATGAACCTGTGGGATAACAGGGGGATCAGGCAAGGGGGCGGAGTGTCTGGGAGCAGAGGACCTGCGCCTGGATGAGGGAACCCCAGAATGATTATCCAAAGAATGAGAAAAGGTGGGCCTATGAGATGGAGGTGTGTTTAAGTCAATTAGATCATCGTTGGGCCCAAAGTCCCATCTGGCCCGTTTCCTTGAAGAGCCCAAAAACCCAGAATAACAACCCAGATCCGAATTTGGCCCACCAACAGTGGTAGACACAAAGGGCAGCGTGGGGCCACCTGCATGATTGGAAAAAGAAGCCTCTTGGTTAGACTCATCCATAATAATAACATTTTCCTCGGTAGTTGAAGCCACATTAAAATTTGTTTTGTCCCCATGCACGTTCACAACAGGAGACCTTTGATCTTCTCCCAAACCGTTGGAGTTTCCCCCGGTGTCGCCGGCCGACTGATCACCGACCGGAGACTGAATGTCAACATCCATTGCCGGACCTTCATTACTCTGCTGATTCGGCTGATCATTCAGATCCCGGTGAGCTGCCGTAACATCGTCATTACCTGTGTTATCCCCCACACCCATTCCTTCAGCATGTTTGTCGTTTCCGGAGGAGGAGGCAGAAGACAGATCAGCCAACACGAAGTCCGGACACCAAATTTCATCAGTCTCATCCACCCAAACTTTGAACTTGTTGCGCTTCCATTGTATCTCTACAACATCAGAGATACGTCTACCATCTTTAACGACAATTGCCACTTTTTCCATTGCGAAATTCCCATCCCCAGAACAGGCGACGGACCCATGAACAAGCTCACCATATGAAGACCCAATAGTGTTGAAAACTTCCTTATCCCATAACTGTAAAGGAACACCTGTAATCTTTATCCATGCAACTCTTTCAAAAGGAAGGATTTGTCCATTCCATAACTCTAAGTTGTAGAACCACTGCTCCCATTCGTCCTTCTTGTCATGCAAAAACGATTCAGCCAATCCGGAGGTCATGAAGGAGAGAATAGCGGTCATACCCGCGACATATCTCAGCTTCACGTCCGTCTCCTCAATAGTCTTGAGGAAGTCATCCAGTCGACAGAGGCGTGTAACATCTCTCACTCGGCCAACAAGTGAAAGTCTCCCAAGAGCCACCTGAGTGGAGAAGACCTTGCCCGGTATTTGAATAGGCCTCCTAACCCAGTTGTTTCCCAACGGAGGAAATTGAGTGGCATCTTCCCAAGATTTTTCGTTTCGAAATGGTCTGCTCTCCCTCACATGAGGGTTTGGCTCATCCCCAATAACATTCCCAGTGTTCCTGTTGTTTTGCGATCCCTTACCTGTGCTTCTATCGTCTTTTTTGAATTTAGCTTCCTTAACAAACAGTTGTTGGTCACCCAAACGGACGTTCGCCAAGGCCTTTACCATTGACTCGGTGTTCCGGACCTGTTCAAACCGGATGAAGGCAAAATACTTCCCTGCTTTGTTCTTCCTCCTTAGCCTCTGTTTTAATCCACCTGCGAGAATTTCGCTCTCGCCTGGTATCTTCTGCTAGCTAAACTTTACCCACAGTTACAAGTCTAGTATTTTGATTGGCTTTTCTGTGGACTCCTACTTTTCAAGTTTTTGTGTTGGCTAAGGTCTAACCGTCTTAGCCCGTAGTGCTTATTTGTATAACTGTGATTGGATGGTTCGAACATGTCTGTTTTTATTTGTGACTAAAAGTCATTGTTTATTTTGGTAATTTAGTTCGTCAAAATGTCTATTTTCATGATTTTCCTACAATTCGAGAAAAAGTGAGTCAAAATACGTATTTTGTGATTCTCTTTTAACCTGTCTCTGAACGAGTCCTACGTCTCTGAAAGCGTTTTCGGACCCGGGGTTCAAGTTGGTGACGAGGAGGTTAAATCCGGGGTTCGTGGTAATGACGGGAATATGCTGCCCAATCTGAACCAAGAATATGTAGAGGAAGACGAGTCATTTTTCGTGCCACCAAGCTACCCGCAGTATACATACGGGACTTACCATTCGAGCGGGAACGGTGCTAAGGACTTCGAGAAAGGTGATAACAATGAGAAATGTGCTTCTGAAGGTGTTGACATAAAAGTGGAACCTAACCCGGATGTTTCGTATGAAACCGATTAGGTGCGTCAATTTATTTACACTAGTATATATTTACAGTGGTATATAATTTAGACTGGTATAAATTTAGACTAGACTCTTATATAAATTTCCAGGTATTCGGGTCTGTTGAATGTTGAAACAATGGGCTTACGATAGAGCCATTGCTAGCGGTTACGTCCTAGTGATCGGATGTTCTGTTTCAAAAGGCACGGAAAATAAAGCAAAATAAATTAGGATATGTCCGAGATGCGACCATGGTGGCGAACACCGAAGTACAACCACAGTACGGGTTTAGGGTAGTAAAAAGATTAACTGGCCATTTAAGTTGGTAGGGAGGCTATGCAATGAGGGTTGGAAGTTGGAGGTAAGTAACCCGAATAATAACCACGACCCTTTTAAACATGTTGAGGGTCACACTTTTGCTAGGAGGCTGACACCGCTTGAAGAATAAATGATGGAAACGCTTTATTTTCAGGGTCTGGAACCATAAAACATACAGAGTAGATTACGGTTGGTACCACGAACCATACAGGTCATTAGATTGGTCTGGAGTCGGAGATGCTCTGAGAACCCATTGGATGGATATGCCCTCCACTGGATTGTTGATTGCTCAGAAATTTGGAGTGGTTGTTCAATTTTTATGTAAGGGTGGTCATAGTGAGACCATATTTCCTATGTTCGATGGTCCATGCAATTTTCAAAAGCATGTGTTCATATCGTTTGCTTTGATTCAAGCGAGCCATTACATCGCGCTTGAGTTAGCAAAAGGCGCTCCACTGCCTGCACTGAATGGAACGTGGCGTAATTTTCGAAATGAACAGGCAATGGAGTGGGAGACGTTGTATCAACATCGTCTACCAAGGGTGCATATAAAAACATAGTATTTTGACTTAACCTAGCTTATCGTATGTTATTGTTTTATCATGTATACTGAATTATATAATGAAAAAAAATTGTTGTATACGCTAATTTATACTTATGATAAGAATGTACTTTTTATTTTTTTATAAAAAAAACACAAATTTCAAGCTTAAAATATATAAAACACACTAAAAAACTAAAAAAAAAATGGAACACCTGGGTCGTGGAGGCCACAATGGGCCATTGAGGCCAAAATTTTGAAAAACTATGGGCCGTTGAGGCCTTAACGTGCCATTGACAAAAATCAAAGATGGGTCATTGAGGCCTCAATGGGCCACTGAGACGAAGATTCTTGACGAAGCTTATCCAATCAGTTAAAATTAAAAAAATAAATAAATTCCAACGGACCATTGAGGCTTTAATGGACAATTGAGGCAAAGCTTCTCAATGGGCTATTAAATTAAACAAACATTGCTTCTCCAATCAGTTACAAATTAAAAGAAAAAAAAATCCCAACGAACCATTATGTTTTATGTAAATGTTGTATGAACAGTATGCTTTATTATGTTTAGCTGTATGTAAATGGTTGAATATTATGCTTTATTTTGTTTTATTGTTCGTATCTTGTGTTTTGTTTAGTTCGGCAACATAAACGTTAATGTTTATGCAATTTCTATTATATCATTTTATAATGATAATTCTATTTATTTAAAAATAACATCAATATTAAAAAAGCATTTATAAAAAAACCAACCATTCATATTTACATCTTTATCCTATCTTAAACACCCACACTACACTTTTTTTTTACAATTACCAATCATTCCCAATGATTGGTCAATGATTACCAATAATCGGCAAACCTCAACGGGTTGTTGAGGCCTCAATGGACCATCTTTTTTCCAATTTTTGGCCTTCAATAGATCGTTGAGGCCTCAATGGGCCTTAGATTTTCTTTGTTTGGCCCTCAATCGGTCATTGAGACCTTAATGAGCCATTAAGAGAGTGCCTAGATAAAAAACCCTAGTGCGTCCCTTTTAACATTATCCCTCGTTCCATGGACCTTCACGACCATGTATTTAATTCCATCCCATGCTTATATTTAGGTCATACGTTTTGTTGAGACATGCCATATGGATACTACTGACAAGTTCTGGATAGTTTAATCATTTATTTGTGGGAAGAATATGGCCGGCCATGCCAGGGTGACTCGACGATATATATTCTAGCTTTTAATTAGGATTTTACATTCGATTAGTATTAAATTCAGATCCTCTATGATCACAACTTTCTCAGTTCGCAGTCTCAAATTTTATATTGGGTTTAACTTTTATCTTTTGACAAAAATGAACAAATTAACTCACTTTAGCACCTTATCAAAACATCCATATCTAGTATTCTAGCACAAGATGTGAAGTAGTCTTGATTACATTAATGTATAGATGCACGACCAAATTCCTAATTCCTAAAACTCAAGTGATTAATTTGAGATTCATGCATACTACAGTTTCATCAAAAGAACATATATCTTATATAGAGTTTCCCATTTATGTAATACATATTACATATTAAGACAAAAGAAAAGATGCTTACAATCTATTTGCTATGATGAACAATGTCAACTTCATTGATCTCATTTAAAAAATATATACTATAAAAAACAAAAAAGTAAGCAAGAAAAAAGATTGAATCTAAGTGTCAGTACCTAATACCCAGATTTCATTCAGCATTCAAATTTCAAAGGGTGCAACTGTAGTTGATGCATACTGGCAAATAAATAAAATATTCCTCTACTGTTCATAAAGGTCATGTTCGTATTTTAGATGACTGTAGTTCAGTTAATCAATTACCTATTTCAGATCACTAGTAAAAGACCTAATTTTGGCTTCTAACTGATTAGGTTTGACAATGGTGCCTCTTGTTTGCACCACCAAAAAACTTTTTACACATGTTTCTGCGGTTTGTAGAGGCCTCTACAAGTCGTAGAGGGTTTTCAGCGGGTCGTAAAGCCTCTACGACCCGTAGAGATATGTACCAATCATTGTCAATTATTACCAATGATTGGTTTGACACTCAGCGACCCGTAGAGGTCTCTACGGGTCGCATAGGATCACTTGAATACTATTACCTTTGTTTTGGATGGAATGAAAAACACTAAAACTTCTCTGCGACCAGCAGAGGCCCCTACGGGCCGTATTGATGCACATAAATACTTTTAGGTTCGTTATTTGGGTATAAATTCTTTTACTTTGTTACCGTTATCGTCTCGATAAGCGTGTAAGCGGTTTTTTTTCCGTTGTCGTCTTGATAAGTGTGTAAGCGTATATTATCATCTCGTTAAGCGTGTAAGCGGTTTTTTGTTTCTGTTATCACCTCGATAAGTGTGTAAGCGTATATTATCATCTCGTTAAGCATGTAAGCGGTTTTTTATTTCTGTTGTCTCGATAGCGTGTAAGTGTATAACAAACATTTATATAATAGGCTTTTACTTTGTTACCGTTGTCGTCTCATTAAGCGTGTAAGCGGTTTTTTGTTTCTGTTGTCGTCTCGATAAACGTGTATGCGTATAACAAACATTTATATCATAGGATTTTACTTTGTTACTATTGTCGTCTCGTTAAGCGTGTAAGCGGTTTTTTGTTTCCGTTGTCGTCTCGATAAGCGTGTAATCGGTTTTTTGTTTCCGTTGTCGTCTCGATAAGCGTGCAAGCGTATAACAAACATTTATATAACAGACTTTTACTTTGTTACCGTTATCGTCTCGATAAGCGTGTAGGCGGTTTTTTGTTTCCGTTGTCGTCTCGATAAGCGTGTAAACGTATAACAAACATTTATATAAATAAAAAAACAAATATAAGCAAGCATTTCAAAACATATAGGGTTGTGTTTTTCAATGCTCTGACACCTATACGTTCTGCGACCTGTAGAAGCCTCTACGAACCACAGACCGTTGTGAACCCTGAAAACCCCTATGGTGCAAATAACATGAATCTTTAACAATTTCATAAAAAAAAAAGAATCATGATATCCAAGACGAATACAATGTACATATATGCAAAAAGATATAATGAAAATTGTGTCATTGTTGTAGGTTTCAATTTTTTTTGTTTAAAAATTAATATTTCCTCATTATTTGAAATGGATATAAATAAATAATTCTTCATGAAACCATGTTATACAAATATAGGGTTGGCATAACAGGTTAAACGAACCTGTTAAGACATGAACACGAAACCTGCAAACACGAATATGAACCTATGTATAACAAGCTAACACGATAAGGCACGATAAAACATGATAAGGAACACCTAGTAAAATAATTTAACATGACAAGACACGATAAGACACGTTAAGATACGACAAGACATGATAAGAAACACGATAAGACCTGTTAAGACACGTACACGATAAAACACGAACACGAAACAGGTAAACACGAACACGACACAAAAATAAACAGGTTTTAACGTGTCGACCTATTATAGATACGAAACTGTTAAGGCCAAACACGAAACCTGTTAAAATCGTGTAGGTTCGTGTCAAGTTATCGTGTTCGTGTCTAAATTGACAACCCTATACAAGTAGCTGTTGGAATATTTCATGTTTTAGTTATTAAACATCACTGGATTATGATAAAGAAAATGTTGCTCATGTCAAATACATTTGGAGTTAAAGTTAAGAAGAAATCTAGTCAATTATGAAGTTGAATGTACTTTTGTGACTTTTGTCAAAAATTCAGTATTAAATCTGTAGCTACCGAAGGGACTTTAATCTAGTGTTACCAAATTGTTGAATAACTTTGTTTTTATAGGTGGTATATTTTTAACCGACATAATAGTAAACAATGGTGTGATTTAGTAGTAGATTTAAAGATTGTGTGAGTTGATTTAAAAAACTATAGCACCTTTTGGAATTTCTTACTATTTTGAAAAGACATGTTTTGGACACATTGAAGAAGAAAAGACATTTGTTTTGATAGAAATTATTTAAAGCTTGTATCATAGGTTTTGAAATTTTCTAACATACAAATTTGCTAAGGCCGGATGGTGTAGGGGTGTCATCCCCTGCCATCTCAGCTTTTTTCTCATAAATGGCGGCCTCCCTTATTTACTAGGCCCGTAATGGGGGTGTCGTTTATTAATTATGTGTAATATTGGACGTTAATATGGTAGTCTGATGACCCCCTTTATTCAACCAATCACATGTTTTTTTTATTCTTTTTCTTTCTCTTTTATGAATTAAAGAAACGTTATTTTATTTCCTGATAGTTATCAGAAGGGGGAATAAAAATCCCTTTTAACCTATTGCATACGTGACACTGAGGTGACATAAAGGGGTCCATAAAGGCTCCTTTCTGCACCACTCATATTTCATATGCACAATGACATCAAAGACACCTCTAACTTTCGTTATTAGTTAAGGGTAATCTCAATCTCACCCTCATAAAATAGTACTTAAACGTGTCCATGGCTTTCATAATTGGCGTTTTAAAACAATTTTTAACATCCTGGTTGAGATTAAAAAAAAAAAAAAAAAACTCAATTAATGTAGATTATTATTATAATAGAAAATATGTCATATTTAATCAACGATCAAACATTAAGTAATTACTATATTTATGTTCACAAGAACATCAAAATCAGTAATATCAATTAGGATAATTCGTTCCACATGCACTTTCTCTTCATCTAGGACGATGATTAACGTCCAAAAGAGAAAGCACAAAACAAAGATTGAACGGATTTCTTACAAGTTCATATCACAAGTATCATACTATCATGTTTGATTTTATGAATCGTTACAAACAATCAAAGGAAGGCATAAACGATTATAGTGAACCAGATTAATCGACTAATTTCACAACGGTAACCATGGACTTACAATCATCACAATATACTCCGGTATCGATCTGGCATCCAGTATTGCACTGATCACTGGCTCTGGCTGCTGGCTTGGCTAATCCGGATCATGGCATCCTTATGATCTAACCCTGCCATTTTTTTATAAACCAATTAAAACAATTATTTATTTTTATATATTTAGTAATGTACCTCTTGAGGATCTAGATCAAGTGATCATGTACAGCTGTAAATTTATTAGGCACTGTTTTCAAACTGTGAGCTTGAAGCTTTTGTTCAGTCAGCAGTTCCCCCCAATACTGACTTCATGATTACTTTGTGATTGAATTTGATTCCCACATCTTGATTCAACATGGCTGTAATTATGATCATCAAGAACATTGACCATTAAATCTTTGTTGAGCTTTTTAATCCGCATTTTTTCGATTGTTCGTGACCGGGCTCTTGATCTTGCCTCTGCCCTTAACTGGTTTCTAGCTGCAAGATTCACATGATTTCCAGTTTTCTTATTTTGTTTTGTTTTCTTCTTTTTTATCTTCTTATCAAGATGATCTCTTTTTTCCATGAAAACTTTTTCACAGTGATCACAAAGAGGTGAAGATGAAGTGTGCTTCATTTCTTCAATCAAATCTTTTATAGCAGTCTTGGATTTTGTAAAAAGCCAATCTAGGGTTTTGCTTGCTTTATCAAACCCTAGCAAATCTTGAAGCCCAAAAAACTTTTTTGAAATGTTAATGGACAATCTCACCCTACGATCTCTAGGACCGCGAGCGGTGAAGATCTTACTATTCTGAGCTTTCTTTTTAGCTGCAATTCTCCCTTTAGAGGGAGACGAAAACTCTACACTAGAAAGGTTCTGATGATTACGATCATCAGAACCTTTAACAGGTGGAAGAGGTGGACCATGATCAGAAAAACAATATTCGCCTGCAACAAAAGGGGTGTTGTTGAAGTAAACATCATATTTTTCTTGACCATTAGAGAAACCAGAAAGAGGGAGGCCATGGGTTGATGAAGGAAAAGGGTTTGAAGAACTACACATTTTCTTTCACAAAATTGGCACTCACAGAATGTCCGAACTTTTCAACTAAAGATTCATCAGATTCAAGTAAAATCTATAGATGAAAGCACCATTTTCTTCCAAATGAATTAATCGTACTATGCATCTTCTTTAGAGCCACAAATCTTGCTGTTTATGTGCAACGAATCTTCATTCTTAGGGCAACATATGTTCATCTCTATGGCATGATTAAGTAAAATACTGTCACTTCTTAAAAAGGAACACTTCATACACATAACATATAGGATCCGGTTATTCACAAAATCAAAGGTTTTATCTGCACAACCCTATACGGTCGTAAAAAAACCTATTGTCCGTAGAGGCTATATACGGGTCGTAGGGGTCTCTACGGCCCATAAACAGGTACGATGTACAGTTGCATGCAGACTGGCAATTAATGTTTGGAAAGCCATCTACAGGCCTTAGAGGTCTATACAACTCGTAGATGTTCTCTGATTATTTTGAGCTTCAATTTGGGTTGGATGGATGGATTGGATGGACTGGATGGACGTGTGTTGGATGTGTTGGATAAAATTTTGTTTTTTTTCCTATAAAATGGTGTTGTAAAAAAAATTATACAATATTTTCTATTTTAATGTTTATTTTTTAAAATGTTGTTTTCGATAGTAACTGTAACTAGAATTAGAAAAATAGTTTTTTTTTTATTTTTGTTGTCTCGATAAATGTGTTCTTTTATTATAAAATGTTGTTTTTTAATAAATATGTTGTTATGTTATATTTGTTAATTTTGATAACGAAATTTTAGTTATTTGTATAAAATGTTACTTTTTTGTTACCATTTTCGTCTCGATAAGCGTGTAAGCGTCAATACGAACGTTTATATAAACAAACAAATTAGGGGTGTAAACGAGCCGAGCCGAGACCGAGCCTGACTGGGCTCGAGCTCGGCTCGTTATGGTTTTATGAAGCTCGAGCTCGAACTCGGCTCGCTAGCAAAATCAAAAGCTCGAGCTCGGCTCGGCTCGGCTCGAGGTGATTTGAGAACAATCTCAAACGACCTCAAAGCTCGGCTCGAGATCGCAAAAGCTCAGCTCGCGAGTGTTATTAAATGGGCCTATGAAATAAGGACCTGGGCTTTGGCGATGTGGGCTATAAATTATAAGAGATATATATAAATAACTTACAATTATGTTTGGGCTCGCTTAGGCTCGCGAGCCCAATCGAGCTTTGTATCTAGGGCTCGAACTCGGGCTCAATAACTAAACGAGCCATATTTCAGGCTTAGGCTCGAGCTCGGGCTTGTTAAGGCTCGGCTCGTTCGGGCTTTTTGCCGAGCCGATCCCGGGTAGCTCTCGAGCCGCTACGTGTCATTTACACCCCTAAAAAAAATATAAATAAACAAGTTATAATATAATATAAATAAAAAAAACAAATATAAATAAACAAGTGATAATATAATATAAACAAGCGTAGTCACAAACGTTTACACAAACAAACAAATATAAAACTACAACTACGAATCATCGGGCGGTGGTTGCTTCGAGGATGTCTTGGCCTGCTATGTGTTGGGCCGTATAAGCGGAGCGACACAAGGCTGCAAACTTATACTACGATACATCTCTTGTTGGCCAGCAACCAACCAGCGTAACGCCTCGTCCGTTTGCTCACGTTACTGATGCGTCTTTGTCTCCATCCGCTCACGCCACTAACGCGTCTCTGTCTCCATCAACTCACGAAACTGATGTGACTCGACCGCCTCTGCCGTAGCAGCACGTATATCTGCCCTATTATCAGCAGGCGACCTAATCGCATGATAAACGCGCCATGGATACTCAACCTCCCGCTCAGCGTCGCCGTCCTCTACCTTGGCAACATGAGGCATCTCAACCTCAGGTGCCTCATCTCCAAGGCCCTGCTGTACCAACGGCTCTGGTGCAAACGGCTCACCAACCGATCATATGGTAGACGGGTGGTTTATCCGTCGCCTTCGCTGCAGCTTTCATCTGAGTCATCGTCACCATAGCGAGCTGTTAGGCTCTTAATGTGCATCTTAAACCTTGCATGTTGGCTCTCGGCTATACTAGTCGTATACTAACCAAAGTTATAGTTAGTTTCTATCCATTCATAAACAAACCTTTCTTTATAGTTATTAAACCAGACCCTTTTTAAACATTGGAAAACATCTGAAAAATAGAATAAAGATATTGTTAATGTGTATGCATGCTTTTAAACTAATATAATATAATAAGTACTAGATCGATGGTCCTGACACAGTCGTCTGTAGAGTCGGTCGAGCCAGTGGTCGTAAAATTCTGGAGAGGAAGATTTAAAGAGTCGCTTAAAAGATTTGACAAATATTTTCAAGACTTCATCTGTAAATGCTTGTCTGTAGTGTTTTAATATACCCCGTTAAATGTGCCACATGCATAATAATAATAATAATAATAATAATAATAATAATAATAATAATAATAATAATAATAATAATGATTAATTATATTTATTACCTGCATAACAACTTCGAAACTGTTGGGAATACTATGTCGCATGCATTCATCAATGCTTTCTGACAATCAGTTATTTTAGCATGGGACTTTGTACTATCCTCTAGCATGTCTTTGAGCCTCTATAGCACTCATAGGTAATTATCCTTTTTTTCACGGAAGATAAATGCATGGGTGACACAACACAACTTGGATGTTGATGTCATACCCACAACTTGAACAAACGGAAGTTTATGCTTATTCATTTTGTAGGCCGCATTAATCATCGGCATATGCGTGAACGCACACCATAAGATGAGCGAGGTGGGATGAACAAACACATTATCCTCGATCGCATTTGTCGAGAGTTTCTGCCAGGTGCAGTAAAAAAGAAATTTTAACCAATGTGCTTTCGAGTACTTGCATTGCAATAATAATAATAACAAAATAATAATAGTAATAATAATAGTAATAAATAATAGTAATAATAATAATTATAGTAGTAGTAATTAGGGCTGCAAACGAACCGAACTTTCAGCGAACAGTTCAAGAACCATTCGGCGGGAAGTTCATTTGTGTTCGTTCGTTTAATAAATGAGCGAACACGAACAAAAAAATTTGTTCGTTTAGTTAAACGAACGAAAATGAACAAAGGTCAAGTTCGTTCGTTTATGTTCATGAACGTTCGGTAACGTGTTCGTTTGTGTTCGATAATTTAATAGAGTTTTTAATTTTTATAATCTTTTTTATATTCTTTAATGTTTATTTATTTTACCAAATAAATAAATAAATAAATAAATAATGTATGTGTGGTAAGTATATGAGACTTCACGTTTAAGTAAATGAAAATTATGTTTACTAATATTATGTTAAGTACTAACTATGTTTGTATAGTTAGGTTATATTTTGGGTGTTCTACTTAATTTTTTAATATGTGAATTCAATCTTATTCGAAAATTAATATATGTACGTTTATGTTTGTTTTCGTTCATGAACAAATTCTTTGTGTTCATTTATGTTCATGAACACTAGTTTGTGTTCATTAGCGTTCGTTTATGTGTCGTGTGCGTTCATGAACAAAATTAACAAACTAACACGAACACGATTGTTTTCTTAACAAACGAACACGGACAAAAAATCTCGTCGGTAAGTGTTCATGAACTGTTCGTGAACACATAATTTCCTTTGCAAACGAACACGAACAATGCCTTGTTCGTGTTCGTTCGGTTCATTTGCAGCCCTAGTAGTAATAATAATAGTAATCTATATCTATATCTATACTAACTATATAGTGTATCCTGGATAGTTAAAACGGTCATTTCACATTCATCTACATAGGTAAAATAGTAATTTTATTAAATTGGTAAAACACATTTAAGATAACAATTAAATATATCTTTATTTAACTCTACAATTAGATGGTTAAAAAAATTTAAATTAATTTATGTTTTTTTTTTTTGAACGGCCAACAAACATTTCTGCCCGACTACCCAGGGGAGTTCCCACACTATGGACAGACCCCCACGACCAACCCAATGGAGGGCCTATACGTACCTCGTGTGGCTGGCGTAGTAAGGCCCACCCATGTAGTTTCTGAAACCGGGGAAAACCCAACCCCTCACCCGCCCGTAGGCATGACGGTAAAGGATTGGTAAAATCCGGGCGAGATCAGGACTCGAACTCGTGACCATAGGCCAGGAGTCATCCATCATTTCTCATTATGTCCCTCGTGGGAATCGAACCTGGGACCCCCAAAAGGGATCACCGGTCCATTCACCAACTGAACTACCCATGAAGGACTAAATTAATTTATGTTTTGAATGTGACCTTTACCTTACCCTACTTTTCATAAGTTTAATGCAAATCATGTCCTATTCATAAAACTCTCATGCTTTGGTTCTCATTCTGAGTCACACACTTATGGGTCTACAAGTGGAGGTGATCTATACATTGTTATTTCTACTTTGTAGCTCACCAAGTTATACAATACAAAAGTAAAATTAAGTGTAAACAAAGGAAATGATGATACATATCTCACCCCTCTTGAAACAGTTTGGTTTAAATCTGATACCTTCGCCTTCATCTAGAGGAACTCATTTTTATTTTCATTTATGTGTAAAATGATTACTAAAGTATAAAGACTACCATTCAATTTAACTGTGACCTTTAACCTTACCCTACCATTAAACCACAAATGAAAAAACCATATTATCGTTGCCATTAAATCGTCACATCAAAACAATTAATTACGCAATGAAACTGATTTGGAACTCATAATAAACTCTTGTGTAATCATAAAACCCAACTCACTAACCGTCTCTTCTTTCGCCCTCCTTGTTTCTCCGACCAAAGTTCTGGGACCATCACCACATACGCATCACTTTAACACCACCGTTCCGTTTACTTTCGCCATAGAACCAACGTCACCACTCTTTTTGCTCGAACTAAAGACCGGTGACCAGAATATCGGACCACCATTATCGCCGGTGACTCACCTTCCTATTTGTTCACCATCGTGCGACGAGGTACCATCTCTTTCTGTTTTCCTTACGTTTTTTTGGTCGATTAGTTGGGTTATTTGAGCTAACAAGATTAGATTTGGGTGGGGTTAAATTTCGGCGATGATCCGATTGTCGTTTATAATCGTAAGAAAAGAAAGAAGATAAAAATAAGGTTATTAGTTGTATCGTATACGTTTGAATGTGTGTTTTGTGTGTGTAACTTTTAATGGTGGAAAATTTGTATGAGTGCTACTGTGTGGCTGTGTTTGATTGTGTGTATGTGATAAAAATACTAAAATCTTGCAACGTGAAGTTACTGTGATAAAAATGAAGCTATTATATAAAAAAATACATTATTTGTAAATTTATTAAAGAGTTTTATGTGAAACTATTAAAGATACCTAAAATATATAATCATTTGACACATCAATATCTAGAGCCGATGAAATTTTAAAGGGAACGATTGTTTACTTATAAGATCATAAAATTCGTAAATTAAGAGAAAAAAAAAAGATTAGTTTGAAAGTCGACTATGGTGTATTATCAACGCAAATAAATTTATAAATGGTTTCATTCATAGAACTTAGATGACTATTGGAGTAATATAGCTTTCAAAATCATATTTACCTCATTCATTTTTAATGAACTTTTAGATGAATAAAGAAACAGTTTCAGGCCGACCCATTTCAACCGACACTAAAAAGTACTAGGTTTTGACATCAACCTGTCTGTTTTGTTATCCTTAATGTTTTCATAGGTAAAATATCAAATTTTAGAATTTGATAAGGACGTGCAACATTAAAACACGTTGTCAATTGAGTGACTATCACACTTTAGATTACTTTCACATCGCATTGTATTTAATACAAACTTAACGTCTAACTCTACTCCACTTTATACTCCTATGCATAAAATATTTGTACTATAAGTCAATTTTATACTTTCTTTAACATTTATGCTACCACTTTGTCATAAAATCTATAGTAATTGTAATAATAATAATAATAGTAGTAGTATTATTATTAGTAGTAGTAGTAATATTAATAATAATATATATCATCACTATATTACTATATCCCATATGGTTATCTCTTTTTACCAATAAAACAAGTCTTAAAGCTACACGTACAAGTCTTAAGGCTAAACCTATCAATTATACATATATATATATATATACAAATTATATATATCCAAACATTGTGCAGTCCAGCCGCAACGCGCGGGTTCCTGCTAGTAATAATAATAATCTCTGCATTTGATTCTTGCCGCCGTATAATAAATGTTTAACCTTGGTTATTGTGTTATATATGTCTCGTAAAATGCAGGGACTCTTTGGGTTTTTGTTTTCTAACAGCCTAATATATGTTTGTTGGTGTAACGTTTCGAAAATAAAGTGTATTCACCATTTTTTTCTCGGTCGGACCCAACCTCCTAGCATACACGTGACACTCGATATGTTGAAAAGGTTTGTTATTATGTGTTTGGTTCTTGACCTCCAAATTCCAACCATCGTAGCTAGAGCTGTATCTCCCTATTAGTTCAAATGGAGAATCACATTTTTTACTGCCCGTCTTTCGAACTTTGGTTGTACTACGATGTTCGCAACTACGGTCACATCGTATCCATGACATCTTTTATCCTCCTATCCGGCCCCCTGCCTTCTGAAACAGTATGTTCGAATACAGTGATGTAACCGCTATTTTTTGCTCTTTCGTAAACCCAATTTGTCAGGTCTTTAAGAGACCCGGATACCTTAAAAACTTATATATGAGTCTAGTAAAAAATCTTACAAGTTAAAACATATACCAGTTTTCTAAATATTATATATGTTGACAGTTTAAGTTTTTGACATTTAAATAACAACTAAAATTATTTTTGAATATATATATATATATATATATATATATATATATATATAGGGGCAGGATTAAATACAAAGTAATACAAACGTGTGAAGGATGCGAAGGATCACTTTGTACATGATAATTACGTAATGATAATTACGTAATGCCTTCATGAACATTAAAAACATTACGTAATTATCATGTACAAAGTGCATGATAATTACGTAATGATAATTACGGAATGCTTTTATGAACATAAAAAACATTATGTAATTATCATTACGTAATTATCATGTACAAAGTTCCTTCGCATCCTTCGCACGTTTCTTTTACTTTGTAGAATAGCCGCCCCCTATATATATATATATATATATATATATATATATATATATATATATATATATACATACATATTAATAATTTAAATCTTTGCCATCATAATAACAACTAAACTACGATATACAATAAACATTAAAAGCATTTCTTCGCAAATCAGATATCATCAAACCTTAAACCACATTTAACCAAAATTATTATGTACGAGGCAAAATATATGCGAGTCCAAATCCCACAAACCTTAAAACCCATTTAACCAAAATTATATACGAGGCAATATATAAACGAGTCAAATCCCACAAACCCTAAAACACATTTAACCAAAATTATATACTGTAGGATCGACTTTCGGGTCACCCGACAATCACGAGCTTTACTATTCAGAGTGCGGGATCCTCTGAAAAAGTTCGGACAAATAAAACGACAATGAAAAAATGATGAATGAGGTATCAACACACACAAAATAAGGTCAAAAGTTGTATTGATTAATAAAAAAAACCTAGCTCAGGTGTTATATAGACTAATCTCAGAACTCCAGACCTTGGGAAGGGTGTTTGGGGAATGTATGATGTGACAACTAATGATTAGGGCAATGATTGGATGCTTTTATACCCCTGCTACTCGTGCAGGGCCCATCAGGCGAGTAGGAATGATATACCATATGCAATACAGGCGATTAGCTAGCTATAAAACATGAATTACAGGCGATTACCAAAGCTAATCGCCTCTTAGAAAGCTAATCGCCCCTAGCTATCCAACCTGCCCAAAATACTTCCAAACACACCCAAACACCCTAAATGCTAACCAAACATCACCTATACTAGGCTAGGGACATCATGTACTAATATATATGAGGCTAAATATATACCAGTCTAAATATGCAAGAGGCTAAATATACATAGGGTTAATTATAAACAAGTATAAATACATAAACACATATGACTTGTTTCAAACGAAACATTTGGGTTAGGTTCCTGGTGGTCATTACCACATCCCTGGAAGTCCTTGACACCTTCCTCGTGTGAATCCTTGAAGTTTCCATCACCCTCCTTGTGTGAATGGTATGTCTCGTATGCGTACTTTAGATGGCTTGCCGGCACGTCAAATGACTCTAGTTCTTCTATGTACTCCTGGTTTAAATTGGGTAACTGGTTCAAATCGAGCACCTTCCCGTCTCTACAGTGACCAACGGATCTAACCTCCTCCTCACCACGTTCAACTGTGAGCCCGAAAACGCTTTCCGAGACGTAAGATACGTCAAACGAGTACCCCCATTCACCAAAACATCACTAAGGTGCCCTGAAGACATCGTGATAGCTTGATATTGATCGGATATTAGGCTATGTCAGAAAGAGATTTTAAGGTTTTGTTTTCGTCGTCTGAGAAATGGTTGTAGGCAAGGAAGATATATCTGGACCTATACAACCCATATAGGTCTTTGCGGGCTATGTAGGGTTTTAAATGCACCCAATAACCACATATTTACAGGCCGTAAAGCCCTATATGGCCCGTAAATTGGTTGCTTTTTCAGACTGACAACCTGTAAGCCAGTCTATTCATCGATTAAATCGTACCTCGTACTTATATACATGCGATAGAGACCTCTACGATCCGTAGAGGGTTTAAAGCTACCTGACAAAAACCCCTTTACGGAACATAGAAACCTTTATGGGCAATAGAGACTTGCTTTTTTAGAGAACATTTATTGCGCTTATATTTTCTACGGGCCGTAGACGCCTTTACAGTTCGTATAAGTTTATGCAAACCTAAAATTTGTTGTTGCTCAATATATAATAGTCCCCTGTTTTTTTTTTTAAAGTGGAGAAATTATAATGAAGGAAACAACCAAAAAAACGTCAGTTCTTGATGGGAAAGGAAATCTAATAAGATACCATCAGTTCATTTTTATTTTACCTTATTTATTGTTCCTCGCTTTTCCTAGTAACTGGTCAAAGCGAAAAGTTTAGGCAATATATATGAAAAAAATAGTGCATCTAGGGTTTTGTAATATGCATGTAGTAGATTATACCCCGGGAGCCTCCCGGGGTTGAGAAATACATATTAATCTTATATATAAAATAGAATGATGCGCTTTACAGCTATATGCAGGAAAGCTTTGGGTAGCACCTAACCTAAAACAATTAAAAATGTATCTCAAATGTTAACGCCTAACCTTAAACAATGTATAACTCTAATATTAATATCTAACCTAAAACAATATATAACTCCAATGCTAACGCATGTTGAAAATACAATTCATATTTACCAAAACATAATTAGTGACTTGCCTATACATGATTAATGATTTACCTGAACACTTTGTGTTTTTTTCCTATATGAACAGAATCCTACAAAAAATAGTCGTTTTTTTTCTCCGTTTTTATATAACACTATGGTACTCGTTGGAAAGATAATAAAACGCTCGTTAATTTGGCGTAATTTTTTCTTTAAAAAATCTCGTATATAAAAGATATTAACGTTTAAAAATTATAGGAGGAAACATAAGAGATAAGAAAGAAAAATCCAATTTTGTTTTTAAATTCTTTTTTTTCTAAAATATTTCAATGCCACATGGGATGACACATGGCACACTCAAAGAAGAGAATGCCTCTTTGAATGCCATGTCATTAAAATGGCTTTGGTTTATTATATGTATAGATTAGATAAAACTATCGATGCTCACGTGATGTGAAGAAGAACACAATCACCTTTAAAGTTTTGTATGGTTCAGTTTAGTTCGGTATTAGCCTGGTTGAGTCCGAAGTTATCAACGAATTAATCTTATTAACCAATTGGTTAATTGGTTTGGTTTATTTAATCAGATTGCCTATTTTCAATTTGGTTCATTTAATTTGGGTTAATAACTATATTTAAACTTTGGTTAATTTTTATTGGTTAAAAGTATATAAAATTGAGGTATAAAAGCCAAAAGTAAGTGAATATATGAATGGTTAATCAGTTTCAGTTTTGTTAATTTTAGTTAACTAAGTATAAAAACGATAACCGATTTTAAGTTAATTTAGTTTTTGGTTAACTCAGATTTCAATAAATTTCAATTAGGTTCGTCTGTTTTTGTTTGGTTTCAGTTAAGGGTTAAGTTATCACTCACCCCCAAGATATTTTTAATAATGTAAAACGTAAATTTAAAAAATTAATAAAATACCAATATCATACTCAAATTAAAGAAAATAAATTGGTTTGGTTTATTTAATCAGATTGCCTATTTTCAATTTGGTTCATTTAATTTGGGTTAATAACTATATTTAAACTTTGGTTAATTTTTATTGGTTAAAAGTATATAAAATTGAGGTATAAAAGCTAAAAGTAAGTGAATATATGAATGGTTAATCAGTTTCAGTTTTGTTAATTTTAGTTAACTAAGTATAAAAACGATAACCGATTATAAGTTAATTTAGTTTTTGGTTAACTCAGATTTCAATAGATTTCGATTAGGTTCGTCTGTTTTTGTTTGGTTTCAGTTAAGGGTTAAGTTATCACTCACCCTCAAGATATTTTTAATAACGTAACACGTAAATTTAAAAAATTAATAAAATACCAATATCATACTCAAATTAAAGAAAATAAATTGGTTTGGTTTATTTAATCAGATTGCCTATTTTCAATTTGGTTCATTTAATTTGGGTTAATAACTATACTTAAACTTTGGTTAATTTTTATTGGTTAAAAGTATATAAAATTGAGGTATAAAAGCTAAAAGTAAGTGAATATATGAATGGTTAATCAGTTTCAGTTTTGTTAATTTTAGTTAACTAAGTATAAAAACGATAACCGATTTTAAGTTAATTTAGTTTTTGGTTAACTAAGATTTCAATAGATTTCGATTAGGTTCGTCTGTTTTTGTTTGGTTTCAGTTAAGGGTTAAGTTATCACTCACCCTCAAGATATTTTTAATAACGTAACACGTAAATTTTAAAAAATTAATAAAATACCAATATCATACTCAAATTAAAGAAAATAAATACTCGTCATATGGTATCAAATAAATTTTATGCTATAAAATTTCTTGTTTCATTTCTCTATACGTACCTTTGTTCCAACAAGATTTGGCAACACAAAAAATAGAAGCATACTAATCACTAGGAAACATGATTATACAGCCAAAAAAGTTTTGAAAATGTGCGGGTCGGATTGATATACAGGGGCGCAATGAAGGGGCGGGGAGGGGCGGCCGACCCTCTCGAATTTTTGCTTAGAAGTACCGATTATACAGCATTCCTATAGAATTTTTTAGGTATATACGGTTTCGACCCCTATTATTTTTTTATTTATTTTTTTGAGAAAAAGAATAGGTATATTATATAAAACAAAACTAATGATATATGACGATACAAGGTTCCCAAATATCAGTTGTTTTACCGAGTTCTTCGTTTTTCTTTGTTTTTTTTTTTCTTTTGGGCCTATTTTGAGAGGTAAAACCCAATTGTTTTATTTAGCCTATTTTTTTCCTTTAGGAAAACCCAATTTAAAAACCCACTTAAAAACCTAAATCTAATAAAACTCTTAACCAAAACTCTCGTCCCTCTCTGTACTCTGTGTCTCTAAATCTCAGTCATCACCACCTATGAGTTTATACTTTCATTACAAGTGAAACCATATTTTTCTTCATTCAAAAATAAAAAAGAATCAAGTCATCCTTCATCATTCCATCCAAGTACACAACTAATTTCATTTTTCATACTTTCATAAAACACACAATATAATATTTAGTTGTTGTCTTGTTGAGTGTTGACGTTCTGGTTTGGATCATTGGCGGTACGTGGTAGTTTTTTTTATTATTCTGTATCAAGTTATCACATTGTTTAAGAATTTAGTTTGAAAATAATTATGACTTCATTTAGGTAACCACGCTTTGTCCTTTCTTAATGTTTTAGTGTCTTTGTTCAATTTTTTGTTAAACGATGCTTAGAATTTTGATATTATTGTATTTAATGTTTGACTTGACCCGAATAAAATCACTGACCCGAACATATAATCTGAAACATAGCTATAGAAAAAAGTTTTTTTGATCCCGTCCCGTGATTGATGATTTCCATCCCCCAGACCAATTTCTCAAGCTTCGCCACTGTTGATATACAACGAAAAAGGTAGCTTGGTTCATAAAAGAAGGTTTGAGCCACGAAAATAAACATGCAACCGTATGATATACTATTCGGAACGGTTGCAAATTCAAAAAAATAAGATCGTCTATGGGTAAGGGGAGATCGAGCATGATCTCTCTTATCAAAACTAATCAAAACATCTCGAAACCTTACACAAACACACAGATAAAACCTCGTTATATAGGTTGTCGCATTCGCACCGGCTTTCCATGCGGATGGGCCTCATTTGCCCGCTGATTACCATGTGAATTTGCAATTCACACAACATGCGCCCTAATTCGTTTATGACCGTAAGAATCTGTCAGTTTCATGTGTTTACATAGTATTCGGATAAAACTCAACCCTAGTCTATTCATCCAGCGACAGATATACAATAACTCACTAACAAATTTCTCCTTGGACGTTGCTAGCAAATGCTGAACACCGCTTGCAATCTTCAGTCAATCTTTGTAGAAGTCAGCCGGAACTACTTAAACAGATTACCCATTTTGACTATTTTGACTAAAAGCAGGTAAGCATAAGTTTAAGTGGATCTTTATAGCACAATTGAATCCTTGAACTTGTTGTATTAGATTTTCCTCTCACCCTCAAGGTGTCATTGCACGATCCATTTGATCTTCAACTCTAATCGGCATATGATAAAGGTTCCACTATTAATAATCAACATCAAGTCATAAGCAAATTTCATTGCATTTCTAAAGTCTTCTGGTGAACTGTCTTCTATAACCCGTCTTTGTGGACCGAAGAACTTAAAGAGTTTAGATCACGCTCTACACGACTAGTTTGGTATTTAAAGACGAAAAAGTTTTCAACATAAATATTCTGGAAACATAATTATATGGGTTAGAACAAGGTGATAATTATGTGTGGCTACATTAATGAAATTAGGATAAGAAAATGCAAGTGGGGAGAGGTAGTCACATGTTTTGTACGTAAATGTCATGTCGCTTGTTGTCTTCCTCTTGTATTTAATTTTGTTGTTCACTTTTGAAAAGAAAAAAAATAGGATGATTGGTGTGGAACTATGCCTCATTTCATCTTAACCATTTTCCTTTCAATGGCGTATTTCTTTCATTTCTTGAGTATCATTAAGGGCGTTTTTGAACCATCACCAACCCGATAACGAGCATCAATGGATGCTTTTGTGGCCCCCACTCCAATTTAAACTAAAAAAAAGGAAAATGTGGAGGGGAACAATTGGAGGATTTATTCTATTTCTTAGGCGTTACTAGAACTCTAGAAGGAGACATTGAAGCCCCCTGTTAACGTAAAACTGAGGTGGCGAAATAAAGCCCATAGGAGCTCCGTTCCGCACCAAATAGCCTTATTATAGTTGCTAAAACGGATGGCAGTCTCCGTAGGTAATTACTTACGTATCACAGATGGATTCCGGTTAAAAAATCTAGAAAAAAGAAAACTAAGGATACCATTTGTAATTTGTAATTTGCCATTGATTACTAAACAATATCATAACTTGGAGATAAGCAACTATCACTGAGACTGCACGTTGTGGTCATGCTGTTGAGGAGGTGAAATTCCCTCCCAAGACCATAAAATCGCGCAGTGGTTATGGTGTGGATGGTGGCTGGGTTGCCTCCATGTTAGCTCGGTTTTTGTTTTTTATTGTTTATTTTCATTTTACTTTAACAAATACACTAAATAAAAAACATAACATCTCATAAAATTAAACCTAACTTAATCGAAAAAACACAATAACTAAAAACATAATAAAACTAGAAGAAAAACCTAAACTAATTTAGTCTGCCTCAACAATTGCCACCCGAAACATGGGGAAAACCCCACCGTACCGAGATTGTTACTCAACTTGGGTGACTTCAATCGCCACATCTTCGGCGGTACTGCTTGCAAGGTTGCTCAGTGGTGAACCTCAAATCGCTCACATTTGTTGTGAAGATCCATCCACTTTCGATTTAATGTATCAATCGAGTGGGTAGAACGACTAACTAACCCTTCATATTCATGAAGGACATTTGTCCAAATTGACGATCGACCCGGTCTCGGGTTTTTGCGGACTTTCATCCAAGCGTTTACAAGAGCGATTTCCTTTTCTTCCGTCCAACATGTCATGATTATGATATATTTTTTATGAATATTTGTTGAATACTAAAAGAAAGAAAGATGGATGAATATATAAAGAACGAGTTAAAAATGTTAATAATGGTGGGTTTAAATGAGTAAAATTTGAAATAAATGGTAAGTTTAAAAAAAATTAACCCCATCGTTGACAAACAGTTGGATTCATTGCCCCAATCACAGCCTGTCACGTCACTGTGGCCTCTTGCCTCACGTCAGTGGAGATTTGACCTAAAGAGTCCCACGTCGGTCCCCCAAGCTAGACCCAAGGTGGTGTGGGTGGTATGGAGAGGCTTCACACCACCCTCCCACTCCCCCACACCGTGCAGCCTGACGGACATCCTCGTCTTTTGTGAGATTTCTTTACCAACAGAAAATCCGTTAGTGATCTGTCACTAATTTAAGGCAACTAAATCAAATTCGAATGAGATTGGATGCTAACCAAAATTACAAGGTTTGGGGAACATTTTGGCCTTAGATATTGAAGAAACAATAAGTATCTCGGAGATTATCACTAATCACCGAGGGGTTTGTACTTATGTTCACTCAAGCACAATCCTTTACCCAAACCGTTGGTTTAGCCCGAGACGTGAAATGTGAGTGAGTGAGTGTGTGGCGAAAGTAAAGACACAAAGATGTAAGTGGTTCGGTCAGGCTTGACCTACGTCCACTGTAAAGAGTCGGTTGCTTATTACTTTGGAGGTGACAAGGTATTACAAGAAGAAGCTAGCTCTACCGTATAAGCAAATATTTTCGGATCCTTTGCCAAGAAGTTGATGTCTTCTATTTATAGTGGAAGTCGTGGGCTTTGTAGAAAGCCCACGAGAAGTCTTGTATTGTTTGAACCTTGCCACGGCCCACCTGCTTCGGGCCCATGGAAAGGGCAGGAAAAAGGACGGCCCTGCTGCTGACGTCATTGGCAGTTGGAGTTGCCCTGGCTGGAGGACACGTGTGTGACATCCGTCACTTTTATCACTATTATTATAATATATATATATATATATATTATTATTTCGTACCTCCTATCTTGGACGTCGCATTTTATCCTTATCTATAATAATAATAATAATAATAATAATAAAAATAATAATAATAATAATAATAATAATAATAATAATAATAATAATAATGAGTTCCAAATTTGATACCTTAGATTTTAACACACCTTCACCATTAACATAACCCAAACCAAACCCACTCCTCAACCCAACCATTCTTTTGTGGATCTTCGGAGCCCAAGACAGCGGCCCAGCACCTGGCCCAATTCTCCTTCCTTTCACCTTAAAAAAAAAAAAAAAAAAAAAAAAAAAAAAAAAAAAAAAAAAAAAAAAAACCATTTCTGCTGCTACCGTGGCTCGAACCGGAGCCGGGTCAGCACAAAGCACGCACACAACCAACTGAGCTACGGCTCGTACTTGAAACAATCCCAACCCAAATTATATAAAACACAACCCAACTGCCCCTTTCTCCTTCCTTGTTGCTGTTCGCAACAAACGCAGAACCACCCAAATCAAGGGCTGAATTATTGGACGCGTTTTGGCCTATATTTGGCATCCGTTTCATCACCTTTGACCGACAATCATCTCTCCATAGATAATCCCCATGAATTACCCCTAATTACAGCTCATAATGAGCTAGAAATGGCTCGACATTGACTCGGATTGACAAATCAATTCAACTTGCCATTCCTGCGATGAACCTATAAATTGAACACTCCTCTTTGTCCTAAATGTGCCGAAATACATTAACCTCGCATCATCATTCGCATAACATCTCACAAACCTGCGAATTTTAAAGCTTTTGGTCGAAGAAATATTTCTGGCTTGTTCGTCGTTATAATCCACAGGTATGAATCAATTGGTTGTATGAATACATTAATCGGCCCTTTCCTAACAGTAACCCCATGGTTAATTGGGGTGAAATTGTTTATCAAATCAGAATAGGAATCTAGGGTTCTTGGGTAATAAATGGGGAAGATGACCAATTCACGCACCTGATAAATATTTTCAAAACTGAAACATATACAAATTTGATGTACAGACCAGTTGGTTGGGGTGTTTGGCTAAAAACATTGAACTGGCCATAAGGCCAGGTTCGAATCCCACAAGTGACAAACATTTTTTACCCCCTTTCATTTATATATTTAACCTCTTAATATTTTATAATAGTTATAAAATACTAAAAGTACTTTATAAATTCTACAAAAATTATTTTATGTTATTCTAGTAGTAGAGTTTAACATACAATTTTTAGTTTTCCAAAAATTATTTATTTAATATATATAATAAATAATTCAAATTTATTCAATTTTTTTTTATAAAATTCTATAAAAATATCAAAACGATTATATAAACTTTTCTGAAATAATTTTTATGTCTGAAAAATCATTTATTTAATATTTTTAATCAATTTTTGTTAGTTTTAATCATAAATAAATCATAATAAATTCATTTTTCAATATTTTTTCACCAAAATTTTATATAAATTATTTCTATTTATTTGGAACAGAAATACAATTTTTAATTTAATAATTCTTTAATTTTAATATTTTTAAATATTAAATTTATAATTTGAAAATTTGAAATAAATAGATTTAATATTCTATTTTTAAGAAAATAATTTTATAAAAATTATTTTCATACTTAAAACTTTATATTGTGACCATCTTTAATTTAAAATTTACAAAAAGATTCTTGTTTATTTATTTATCAAATTTATCTTATTTATTAAACATTTTATTTATTAATCAAACGAACACTTATACCCAATTCGAAACCCTAGAATATATTTGTAGACTAGAAAGACTTAGACATATTTATTACCTTAATTATAGGGTAATACTTGGCATCGTTGGGCAACACATATTCTATTTCACAAGACTTAACATTTTGCTAAGGTGAGTTTACATAGCCCCTTTTTTCTGTTTTACATTTTAGGGTGAAACATGTTTAAACATTTTATATACTATCATTTACTTATTCTTACATTGTTGAAACTTGTGATTCAATTACACTATCATTTACTCATTCTATCATTTGGCTGTAACAAAAAGACACAGTACAATCGTTAACATTGATCAAGCCGCCTGTTTAGATTATAGCGCTATAGGTCTGACAAACCCATCTCCCCGCATAAATTCAGGGATGATCGATAACAGTAACAACATTTAACTAACTTGGGAGTTAGTCATCAGTCGACACAAGGTTTGATTGTACAAAGACGCATTGTTACATGTCGGAATCATACTCTATCATCATACAACTGTGATTGTTGTACAAACTATTGTTATCAGTTATATTCAAAAACCTATGTATTCTCACCAACTTTTGTTGACCCAAAAATATTTTCAAAATTAACATGTTTCAAGTAACAATGAAGCTGAGGCTTGATTATGCATAAGGATTTATCATGAAGTTTTTGTTTGATGTTATTTGAAATTTTTGCTTATTTGATATCATGTATTTGAATTTAGACATCACTTTATTTTGGATATTTATGTTTTGAATAAATTATTTAAAATTCAATTTATACCATGTGCTACTGAAACAATCATCAATACGTGACATCCCGATGTTTCCACCATCGGTTGAGGTGTTACAGATTGGTATCAGAGCCATGGTTATAGGGAATTAGGTTATTAGAAAAATAATCTAGTCTATAACCATAGGATTTAACCAGTACTTGTTTCTCTTACTTGCTTCTCTACTTATTCCTATTCTCTATCTCCCTCCTACTTCTTATCCCTACTTTAATCCCTACAAGAAGATTGCTTCTCCATCACTGGATCTACTCTTAGACTAATAGGACAAAATCCTCAGGTTTAGCCTGAACCACCTTGAAATCTCGTCGAAGTTCTAGAATTTTAATAACGAACACGTGCAATCTGGAAGGGTGAATGCCTGTATTCTGAGTCTTCTGTCTAGGCTGGCATTGCGCATATATCCCAATCAGACGAGGGACCCGGATGCCTACCTGGAAATTCTCGGGATGAGTGTTCACTTATAGGCTAAAGCATGTCTTCATTATGTTATTAGAATCTGGAATCTTTGATAAGTCAACGTTTTCGTTTATTCGTTTTAATTAATGAATAAATGATTACATTCCTTATATAACCTCATTCATTTCATTGTGTCTCTTACAGATCATGCCTCCATGTCGTAGCACTCGCAATAACAGTAGTGGTAATCATGAGGAAGGAAATAGCAACAATAACAGCCACGACAACCATAACAACAACAACAACAACCACAATAACAACAACGGTGTCGATTCCCAACTAGCCGCGATCATTACCCAACAAATGGCGCAACAAATAGCGACTCTGGTTCCTAACTTACTGGCCCAAGTCATCCAGATGAACGGAAACGGTAATGGAAACGGAAACGGTAATGGAAACCACAACGGAAACGGGAATGGTCTCCCAGCATGCACTCTTAAGCACTTTAATTCCTGTAATCCCCCTAAGTTCAGTGGAGAGGAAGGAGCTACTGGTCTTCTACAATGGTTCGAGGGTATTGAGAATACCTTCGTTAACAGTGAGTGTCCCAATAACTTTAAGGTCCGTTATGCTATGAGTGTTCTTCACAAACGAGCACTCACTTGGTGGAATGAGGAAAAGCGCACCCGAGGAGTTGAAGTTGCACTTACTATGACCTGGGATCAAATCAAGGAGATAATGAAAGATGAATTTTGCCCACGTAACGAGGTCAAGAAATTAGAGGACGAGTTCCACACCCTTGCTCAGGATAGTGGGGAAAACCTTGCTTAAAATACCCGCTTCCATGAGCTCAGTCTATTATTGCCCCATAAGGTCACTCCGCTACCTGTAGCCATCGAAAAGTATATCGGTAGTTTGCCCATGCAGATTCAGGACACGGTATGGGGAAGGAACCCTGCTACCCTTGAAGAGGCAAAGCGTTTAGCAGCTACCCTAACTGACAATCACGTAAAGAACGGGACCTTAGTTCGGAAAGGCAATAAAGCAAGTATTGTAGCCACGGTAACTACTGAGAACCAGAAGCGTAAGGCCAGGGATCCTGATGTCAACCTCACTACACAAGCTTCTAACAAGAAACCCTATATAGGAAACTATCCATTGTGTAACACATGCAACCGACATCATCCCACTGCTTCAGCGTGTCGCTTGTGCACCAATTGGGGTAAGTATGGCCATCTAGTCAATACATGTCGCGAGACCCCAAACCCTAATGCCAATCAACCCACCAACCCTGCTCAGGCTACTAATCCTAATCGATACAACTATGGTCAGTGCTATGAATGTGGAGACCCAAATCACTTCCGTAACCGGTGCCCTAAACTAAACAGAGATCAAGACCCTCCAGCTACCTAACAGCAAGTCTCACCATTTGACTATTGGTTTCTTTTATTCTATGTATTGACGCTATTTGATTCAAGTAATAAATTCTAGTATTGAAATTTTTGTCTGAGAGTTGTTTACATGGTGTAATCATAACACTTAAATGCATGATTGTTTGAATCTGAACTAAATCTATACAACTACAACTCATATACTGTGCTTGTTATACTTATAAACTTGCTTGCATAAACATGTTATCAATTTGCAACCTATGTGTATAATAATTGTTGCACTTAATAGAGGTCATCATGCCTTTTCAACAGTCGGGAGAGGCCCTACAACCTGCTCCACGACTGGTGGAGGCTATCGAACCTACTCAACGATTGGTAGAGGTCATTATGCCTTTTCAACAGTCGGGAGAGGCCCTACAACCTACTCCACGACTGGTGGAGGCTATCGAACCTGCTCAACAATCGGTGGAGTCATAGAAGGACGCAAAACTTTAATGTAAGGTAAATTGGTGATTGCAGTCCGGAACGTAATCATGAATTTACAGGTACATTAAGGTAGTGTGAAATTCTATCAAGGTTTTCGGTAAATAACCAATTATAAAACTCTAGTTACTTAGTAGTTCATTTAGTCTTTCTATAATAAATCAACTCATGCATTTATTTTAGGATTCCTAAAACTTGAAGTTTAGTGCTTTACTAGATTCTTATTCTCCTTATTATTCGAGACGAGCCTAATCCAATCCTTAACTCACACCTATCAAACCTCTTATCCAAATCATTTGAAACAATTCACTCTGTTACCTATAAATTTACGTCGTGCCTTAACTCAAATTTTCCAAACCTCGGTTATCTTGATTTTTACCCAAACATCCATAACCTTATGTTTCTAATAACTTCGGGACGAAGTTTCTAAAAGTAGGGGATGTTGTGACATCCGTCACTTTTATCACTATTATATATATATATATATATATATATATATATATATATATATATATATATATATATATATATAAGGGAAAGGGATACCGGAAACCCTCTAAAACGAGTAAACTCGGTAAACTCTAACTTCCCAAGCTTTTTATCATCTGAAAAAATTAGGGTATGTAATATACATGATTTTAAGAGTTTTGAGCCAAAAAAATCAAAAAAGCGCCGAGTGGATATTTTTAAAAAAAAAATAAATAAGTTTTTTTTGTGTTACGTATGTTACACAAAAACAAACATGTTACATATGTTACACAAAAAACTTATTTATTTTTTTTTTTAAAATATCCACTCGGCGCTTTTTTGTTTTTTTTGGCTCAAAACTCTTAAAAACATGTATATTACATACCCTAATTTTTTCAGATGATAAAAAGTTCGGGAAGCCAGAGTTTCCCGAGTTTACTCATTTTGAGTGGGTTTTTATTTTAACCACCCCCTATATATCTATATATATATATATATATTTTATTATTTCGTACCTCCTATCTTGTACGTCGCATTTTATCCTTATCTATAATAATAATAATAATAATAATAATAATAATAATAATAATAATAATAATAATAATAATAATAATAATAAGTTCCAAATTTGATACCTTAGATTTTAACACACCTTCACCATTAACATAACCCAAACCAAACCCACTCCTCAACCCAACCATTCTTTTGTGGATCTTCGGAGCCCAAGACAGTGGCCCAGCACCTGGCCCAATTCTCCTACCCTTCACCTTAAAAAAAAAAAAAAAAAACATTTCTGCTGCTGCCGTGGCTCGAACCGGAGACGGGTCAGCACAAAGCACGCACACAACCAACTGAGCTACGGCTCGTACTTGAAACAATCCCAACCCAAATTATATAAAACACCACCCAACTACCCCTTTCTCCTTCCTTGTTGCTGTTCGCAACAAACACAGAACCACCCAAATCAAGGGCTGAATTATTGGACGCGTTTTGGCCTATATTTGGCATCCGTTTCATCACCTTTGACCGACAATCATCTCTCCATAGATAATCCCCGTGAATTACCCCTAATTACAGCTCATAATGAGCTAGAAATGGCTCGACATTGACTCGGATTGACAAATCAATTCAACTTGCCATTCCTGCGATGAACCTATAAATTGAACACTCCTCTTTGTCCTAAATGTGCCGAAATACATTAACCTCACATCATCATTCGCATAACATCTCACAAACCTGCGAATTTTAAAGCTTTTGGTCGAAGAAATATTTCTTGCTTGTTCGTCGTTATAATCCACAGGTATGAATCAATTGGTTGTATGAATACATTAATCGGCCCTTTCCTAACAATAACCCCATGGTTAATTGGGGTGAAATTGTTTATCAAATCAGAATAGGAATCTAGGGTTCTTGGGTAATAAATGGGGAAGATGACCAATTCACGCACCTGATAAATATTTTCAAAACTGAAACATATACAAATCTGATGTACAGACCAATTGGTTGGGGTTTTTGGCTAAAAACATTGAACCGGCCATAAGGCCAGGTTCGAATCCCACAAGTGACAAACATTTTTTTACCCCCTTTCTTTTATATATTTAACCTCTTAATATTTTAAAATAGTTTTAAAAAACTAAAAGTACTTTATAAATTCTACAAAAATTATTTTATGTTATTCTAATAGTAGAGTTTAACATACAATTTTTAGTTTTCCAAAAATTATTTATTTAATATATATAATAAATAATTCAAATTTATTCAATTTTATTTATAAAATTCTATAAAAATATCAAAACGATTATATAAATTTCCACAAAATTTATTCGGAGTTTTTATAACATTAAACTTTTCTGAAATAATTTTTATGTCTGAAAAATTATTTATTTAATATTTTTAATCAATTTTTGTTAGTTTTAATCATAAATAAATCATAATAAATTCATTTTTCAATATTTTTGCACTAAAATTTTATATAAATTATTTCTATTTATTTGGAACAGAAATACAATTTTTAATTTAATACTTCTTTAATTTTAATATTTTTAAATATTAAAGTTATAATTTGACAATTTGAAATAAATAGATTTAATATTCTATTTTTAAGAAAATAATTTTATAAAAATTATTTTCATACTTAAAACTTTATATTGTGACCATCTTTAATTTAAAATTTACAAAAAGATTCTTGTTTATTTATTTATCAAATTTATCTTATTTATTAAACATTTTATTTATTAATCAAACGAACACTTATCCCCAATTCGAAATCCTAGAATATATTTGTAGACTAGATAGACTTAGACATATTTATTACCTTAATTATAGGCTAATACTTGGCATCGTTGGGCAACACATATTCTATTTCACAAGACTTAACATTTTGCTAAGGTGAGTTTACATAGCCCCTTTTTCTGTTTTACATTTTGGGGTGAAACATGTTTAAACATTTTATATACTATCATTTACTTATTCTTACATTGTTGAAACTTGTGATTCAATTACACTATCATTTACTCATTCTATCATTTGGCTGTAACAAAAAGACACATTACAATCGTTATCATTGATCAAGCCGCCTGTTTAGATTATAGCGCTATAGGTCTGACAAACCCATCCCCCCGCATAAATTCAGGGATGATCGATAACAGTAACAACATTTAACTAACTTGCGAGTTAGTCATCAGTCGACACAAGGTTTGATTGTACAAAGACGCATTGTTACATGTCGGAATCATACTCTATCATCATACAACTATGATTGTTGTACAAACTATTGTTATCAATTATATTCAAAAACCTATGTATTCTCACCAACTTTTGTTGACCCAAAAATATTTTCAAAATTAACTTGTTTCAGGTAACAATGAAGCTGAGGCTTGAGTATGCATGAGGATTTATCATGAAGTTTTTGTTTGAAGTTATTTGAAATTGTTGCTTATTTGATATCATGTATTTGAATTTTTAGACATCACTTTATTTTGGATATTTATGTTTTGAATAAATTATTTAAAATTCAATTTATACCATGTGCTACTGAAACAATCATCAATATGTGACATCCCGATGTTTCCGCCATCGGTTGGGGTGTTACAACGTGGCAGCTTGTGATTGGCTTACCTGCTAGTGTCAGACGTGACCCCTGACAGCAGGTAGGCATGCCTGCTCAACACTGTAGAAGCAGTATGGTGGAAGCATGGAAGCAGTCAAATAATTGTTGGCGTAAGTGGTTGTTGGACCACTGCGGACACGTGTCACCTTTCTGACTCGTGACATCTCTGATCTTCTGCAGGTGGATGTTCCTGATCCTTAATCTTCCGTACCTCGTACCTAAAGCTGGTGAAACGATGAATATTCCGTTGTGCATGCGAGGACACGCGTGTTCTTCTGAGTTAATGTAAGACTACTTTATGTGTAGTCTCATAACCACTGGCGGAGTAGTTTCTGCATGGTAATCCCGTGGAACATCCTGAAGAGGGATAGGGTTGCCGCCTCCACGTGGATTAGGCTCCCTATCCGTTCAAGTCCCTCTGGTCTAGGGCTTCTCCTTTTCTTCGTTCAAGAGCATCTGGAGTGCTAGACTAAATAAAGTATTTGTCGAGGACGATATCTCGTCTGCTTGATGAATGGTTTTGTCTGCTTACGCTAAATGTTGGCAGAGAACGTCTTTTACCGCTTTACATCAAACTTTTGCAAAAGATGACGTGTCATGCCTGGTCCTGAAAAGGATCAGGCTGATAACGTCTTCTCTCGCTTTACATCAAAGTTTCGTGGGTGATGACGTTTCATGCCTTGTCCTGAAAAGGAGCAGGCGGAGAACGTCTTTTCTCACTTTACGTCAAAGTTCCGTGAAAGATGACGTGTCATGCCTGGTCCTGAAAAGGAGCAGCGGGGAACGTCTTTTTCTTTTGAGGTAAAGCTTGCTCCAGCGCGGTGTTGATGTTGTAATAAATGTCTCTGTAGTTAATGCGATCTCACACTTAGAGTAAATATGGAATGTTTTGAATTTAATGTGTCGCCAATGATTTGAATTTATTGCGCCTGAAATTTAAATAATAATAACTTCGAAGGGAAGTTTGGCAGTTTTCAAAAGGTGGCAGACGTGTCAGACAGATGTCTGACACGTTGTCTGATGTGTGTCCCATCAAACGTGTGCAGTGGAGGTTTTCGTCTGGTTTCAGGCGCGTGAGGACCACGCGTGCCTATTGGTTAATCGAGTAATCCGGGTGATGTCACGTGTTGGATGCCACGTGATGTATGTCAGGCGTGTGGAAGGCACGCGTTTGAATTGCTGAGATCATGAATTCTTCGACACGTGTCAACCATCCGGAGTGTTTCCAGCTGTGGAGCAAACACACCTGTTGGTGTGAGCGGTTCGATGATGCAAGTGCCACGTGTCATCATCTCGTGCATCCAGGCGAAAAGGCACGACTGTTGCTTTTCTCCCATGGGCCCCGTTGCAATTAATGCAATGGGTATATATATCTTGGGAGGGCTTTCGAAATCATTTACACTTTCAAACTTTCCGATCAAACTCTCTCTATTCTCCGACTGATCTTCATCCCCTCCGTTCAAACCCTTGAAGTTTCCGAGCAATCTTCAAGTTTTTCGACGAGTTTTCTGGTGAATACTGAAGATTTCCTTAAAACTTCATGTGGATCCTTTCCTTTCCATCCATATTTGCTGCTTATTTCTTCCTCTTTTCTTTAAACATGTCTGATCTTTCTACTGGTGTGTCACCGTCCGGTGATATTCACCATGATGAATCTGACGCCAGCAGTCAGGAGTTAGATGAACCTACTGTTCCGGAGACAAAGATTAAGGAGAGGAAGCTGATGACTAACACCCCCTGCAAGTGGGTAGCCTCTGCCTTCGTTGATTTTTGTAAGGGGCATGGGATCCTGCCGGAGTGGGAGTCAGAGTTGCCCCGTCCCGGTCAAACGGTCTTAACTCCGACCGATGGGAAAAGTACTTTATATGAAGCCCACTTCTCTAAGTGTGGCTTCCGTCTACCCTGCACCTGCTTCCTGCTAGACGCGCTAGTGGAGTATGGGGTGGCGGTTATGTAGATGAGCGGGTTTGGTATGCTGAGGTTGGGGCATTTTGAGAACTCCTGTCGTGCACTGGACATTGAACTGATGTTTGATCGTTTCAACGTGTTTTATTACATGGCCCGGGATGAGGCGTGGTTTACTTATAAACCGCGGCCAAAAGTGCCGCCCATGGTTAGTGAAGTACCTAAGTCCCTCCATGGGTGGAAAAATAAGTACTTTTATGTGAAGAAGGGTGTTATCCCTGTGGCGATGCCTTGGAAGGTGGTGACTTCCAAAGAGGAGGTGAAGGACAACAAGGTGATGCGGGGTTATAAGGAGCAAGACTGGTTTATTGCCCTCACCACGCACAAGACTACGCTGGAGTTGAAGGGGCTGTTCGAGGGGACCTTCAACATGCTGGGTACCAGCCGCACTGGGATTCACGCTGCAAAGGAGCCCTATATCCCTGATGAAGGTACTGTCTTCCGCTTTCCGCGTTATGTTGTGGTGTAATATTTTCTTATCTGTTTGTCGCCTTTCAGGGGTTTCCAAGTTTGATGTTTCCGCGTCTCGCAAAACCATCAAGTTGAAGTGGAGGCGTGTCCCTAAGGGGGAGACCTCTTATCTGGAAAAGTTTGCGGATAGGTTTTACTATCCGAACTTGGAGAACCCGCCCAACCACTACCACGTGACTCGTGAGTCTTCTAACCCAATTCTCGCATCTATCATTAGTTTATCTGATTCTGAGTCTACTGGCTTATCTAGGAGGTTGACGCGCCAGTCGTGGCCTTCCCAGAAGCGGGGGCGCAGGAAGCATGCCCCACGTAGGCATAGTTATTTTGTAAGTAGGGTAACCTCTCCCTCTGACACAGTGTCTTCGAGTGTAGGAGAAGAATATGTAAAGAAAAGGTATAAGCAGAAAGACGGGCCGCCCTCAGAAGATGGGGAGGAGGATGAAGATACCTCCTTGAAACATAAAAAGAGAAGTCGTACTGTGTCAACTTCTCACGGCGCGGGTGGCGGCAAGAGTGTTGCTGGGAACGCTGGGGGGAATGTGGAAGGCTCCTAGACTGTTGAGGGTGGCGGGGGCCAAGGTAAGTCCCCTGCCAAAGTTACTGAGCCACAAGAGCAGGGGGCTCCTGTATTTTCTGTTGATATTGGCGCTCCGCCTATGCGTCAACCGCTTCTTCAAAAGATCGTGAAGAAGAAGACTCCTTGTTAGTATCTTCGCATTCCCTTTTGCTTTTTATTTTTGACTTGTGTTATTTTTCTAACTGTTGTGCGCGTTGCAGTGGTTGCGCCGAAGGTTACTCTCACTCCTCCTCCGCCCACACCTACCACCGAGCAAATCGCTGAGGCGGCTAGGAAGAGGTAGGAAGAGCGCCTCCGTAAGGAGCAGGGAGAGGCGGAGAAGAAGGCGAAGGCCGATGAAGCCGCTAGGAAGGCTGAGCCCGAGAAGAAGGCTGACGCCGAGAAAAAGGCCGCAGCCGTTGAATCGGCCAAGAAGGTCGAGGCGGACCGTCTTCGCTTGGAGGAACAAAAGTTCCAAGCGGAGAAGGCTCGCCTTGCTAAGGGGAAGGCTGAGAAGGAATAAAGCAAAAACTGAGGCCAAGAAACAGGCCGATGAGGCTTCGCGTTTGAAGATGGCCACCTCGGCGGAAGGCGTCGAGGGTGGCAACTGGGATGTTGGTCAGGCAGGCAGTGTGTCGCCCAGTGCGGGGGGGGGGGGGGGGGGGTAGGGGTTCAGCTGGAACCTATGATGGTTCCAGTTGGATGGTTGGCAACACCATCTGGCGTCCTCGTTGGGCGGTCAGGGATAATACTCTGTTTTGTAACTTCTTGGCCACCGAGGAGTTTGTTACGGAGGTGGTGCATCCTTAAGAAAGAGAGTACCAGGACAGCTTGAGTCGCTCTGAGCTGCTTGTGAATATGTACGTGAATCAGGTGACTTATGCGTCCATGATGGACTCGTTTAGAAGGCGAGACACGGCCTATCAACGGTATGGCACCCGTCTGAAGGCGAAGAAGGCGTCCATGGCCGAGAAGGAAGCTTCCTTCAAGGCCGAAGTCGAGAAATGTCGCCGTGACACTCACGATGCTGAAGATCGTGCGAAAAAATTGGAAAGTGATGCGGCGGCGGACAACAAAAAGTGGACGGAGTCTTGCCTCCGAACCAGCGAAGAGACGATGCGGCTCAAAGAGCGCATCCAAAAGTTAAAGGATGAGAACCGGGCAGATGTGGCCGAGCTTGAGAAGAAGTGCAAGGCCCTCTCTGAACGAACTGTGAAGTTCGTGGAGATGCGCAAAGAGCTGGAGTCCAAAGATGTTGATCTTGTGACCGCTACTTCGCGTGTTTCCGCTCTTGAGGAGGAGAAGTTTACCATGCTTGAGGCCAAGGACGAGTTAGAGCGGGAGAGAAGCTTGGCGGCGGAGGCCCGAGATGCGACTGTGAAGGAGGCCGAGGCCGCTAAGGCCCTGTTGGATGCATCTGTCTTGGAGCTAGAAAGGATGCAGGAATCGCTCCGCTGGTTGATGACTAGTGGGATTGAAGGGGTAAGTCTCAACCTTCCTGCATTTTTATCTTCTTTTAATATTGTAAAATATTACTAACGCTGTCTTGTCCTCATCTTCCTTTGCCATCTGTATTTGGTGGTACCCCTTATCCGCGTCAAGGAAACATTTGAAGCGATAAAGGGCTAGAGAGTCCACCTTTAACTCGATTTCTGGCAGCGGATAGCAGTCTTTGGGACACGCCTTGTTGAGGTCTTTGTAGTTAACGCACATGCGCCAGCTCCCGTTGGCCTTTGCGACCATGACAGGGTTGGCGACCCATGTTTGGTATCGGAAGGGATGTAAGATGCCCGCGTTAAGCAGCTCGGTGACTTGCTCGTTCATGGCCTTTGTTTTCTCCGGCCCCATGCTCTGCTTTTTCTGAACCACTAGCTCTATAGAGCGGTATACGTTGAGTTTGTGTTCCATGACTTCCCACGGAACGCCAACCATATCCGCTGGTTGCCATGCGAAGATGTCCATGTTACGGATCAGCAATTTTTTAAGGTGGTTGGGGATGGTGTCGGAGATTGCATGACCGATGACCACCCTTTGCTCCGGAAATTTAGGGTTGAGAACCCATTTTTCCGGCTCTGTGCAGTCCTTGTTTCCCCGAATGAATGCGATGCCGGTCCTAGTTGGGAATCCCACCATTGCATGAGCAGTGGAGGCATTCACGTTAAAGCGCACGATGCCCTCGCGGCCGAGTAAGATGTCTTGGTTGGAGTTAGCCGGCAAGACCATGAAGTCGCAGATTTCATTGTGCTCGTGTTTTCCATCAGACATTGTTACCGGCATGGAAATCATGCCGCGGGGCATGATTGTTTCGTGGATGAAGCCGGAGATTGGCTCTTTGACTGGTACGAGCTTTGCCTTGTCCTCTTCATCTAGCTGTTGAAAACATTGATCGTACATGATGTCAGTGCTGCTTCCGCCATCTAGGAACATGTATCGCGTGCGGTAATGCCCAAAGACAGCCGTAATGACTAAGGGTGCGGTGCAGGATGCTCTGCCTCGGACTTTGGGAGGAGGACGTCGGCCTCCCTCCAAGAGTCATCATTTTGCTCTGCACGGGAGCGTTTCCCGTTGTGGGTCTTCATTCCATGCCTTGTCATATTGCATTGATGGCGCGGAATGAGGGTGGCGGCATAAGTATTTAGGTCGCAGATCTTCTTCCGCGACCCTTACGCCGGATTGCCATCGCCTGTTTGCCCCTTGGCGGCGCGATGGACGTTCTTGACCAGTGGCCGAGCTGACCAGACTTCAGCGCGGCCTCAATCTCCATCTTTAGACTATAACAATTGTCTGTAAGATGGCCAAAATCATTATAGTACTTGTGATATTTACTTGTATCTACATTCCTTCGTTTCCCAAGGGGTTTGGGTTCCTTGAGAGTTACTTGCTCCGTCTTGAGGACTTGGGACGGCATTTTGGTCAGCGGGGTCCAGTCGTGGTTCTTCTTGGAGTTACCACGTTGTTCCCGCGACTGTTTATTGTTGATGAGCTGGCGGGCGTCGTTGGCGGGAGAGTATTTCCCCTCGTCTGTTGAGCCCCAGATGCGGGTCCATACGGACTTGCTTTTGTTTTTTTTATTATTATTATTATGGTGTTGTTGGAAGCCGTGCATCTGATTCTGGGACGCCATCATTGCTAGTAAGACACTTCATGAGTTCTGGGTTGCGCACATTACGAATGAACGCAGCACGGGTAAGTTCTTCTCCGCAGCCCATCTGAAGGGCCTCCTGATGGACTCATGGTTATATCGGTGGCACAACAGTATGTGCGCCTTGTCCCGCTTGTGCTTCCTCAGATGTGAAAAATGATTACCGAACTTGTCGGTAAGGTCGTCGAAGTCTGCAATGCTCCCCGCGGGGAGATTATCGAACTAGAATCTTGATGCGCCAGTCAGCGTTTGAGCGAAAACATGGCACCAAACCTGGACTGGCCAGTTAACAGACATCCCCCCGCATTCAAAGTCATGAACATGGTCGTCTGGATCACGCAAGCCATCGTACTTGCTGATGCTGTTAGGAAGCTTAGCTTTTCTAGGGATCCTGGCGGTCGCTATGCAAGCAACGAATTTTGATTTTTCAGCAAAAGACTTTGGCCTAAATGGCTTGACCAAGTCGTCGTCCACATCCCTACGGTGTGGACGGCGGGAATGGTTCCTCCCGTTGTAATCGGAGTCGCTGCTGGACGACTCGTAACCATCGGACTTGTCGTGTGACTTTGCGTAGCCCCGAGCCCCTGCGTTTCCGCCGGGCTCCCCGTTATGACTGTCACGTCGACCAGTGACTTCCTTACTCTTATGACTCTTTTTTTGGAGGAGAGTCGTAAGTGAGGGTCTTGCCCTTCTTCTTTGCTTTTTTCATGAGCATCCGCTGGTAGATAGCGGCACTCTTGGTGTTTTAGCGGAGAAACCACTGATCTGGGTCCTCCTCGGAGTTGACACCACTGTCTTCATCAGTTTCCACGTCACGCACCTCAAAGGTGGGCTTCTGGATACGTGAAGTAGATTGTTTGATGACAGTGGCTGGAGTCCCGTCATTTCCGAGGAGTTGGACGTCAACATCCCCGGTTTGGTTGACGACAGTAGTGGTAGGGTTGGGCTCACCCATGGGTGGGTTTAAAAGATGAGAAAAAGAGTTGTTCTAATTTCTAACCGACGGATGGTGCCAATGAAGAAACAATAAGTATCTCGAAGATTATCACTAATCACCGAGGGGTTCTTACTTATGTTCACTCAAGTAGAATCCTTTACCCAAACCATTGGTTTAGCCCTAGACGTGAAATGTGAGTGAGTGAGTGTGTGGCGAAAGTGATGTGTGAAATGTGTATTAATAAATCGGTCAAGTTTTAAAAATGGAAAAACCTACAAACCACACACTAACGGCAAGTGTACCGGTCGCAGTGTAGCAGAGTAAGTAAGTTCGGAATATCAAACCGTGGACACAATATAGCGACTCTCGGTACTAGACCTCTATCGACTCCTAGCCAAGCAAATTGGATTTTTGTGATTTTTTATTAATTAATTACTAAAGTAAATAAATTAAAAAGCTTAAATTAACAGATAGCAGAGGAACACTAAGGAGGGAAATCAGAGATAGGAAAGACAACCACCTAGGTATCAAATCCTACTAATGAAATTGGAACTGCTCCGGCTTTGAAAATTATGTTGGCTATCAGGATCTTATAATATTCACCTCTAGTATCCTAGTGGCTCCCGGATCATTTACCATGACTGACCGAAAAGGAATCCTAAAGGCTACTAATCTCACTGATTGGTTAGATCACCTCTCGGTCTCACTAACTATGCTAAAGTACTCGCTAGACTGATTTAGATTTCTCACTCTCCAATCACAATACACCCTAAAGTGCAAGGAGTAACATGTAAAGTCAATCTATGACACAGATAAGCAAATAATACTAGATAACCTAGGAAAACCTGATCTCTCAGTGTTTCTAGCCTAAACCACTAGCACCAAAGACAAATCTGACTACCTATCACCTCTCGGTCTCAAGAGTAGGAAGAATGCTAATTACCTCTAAACTCTCAATTAATGTTCCTATGGAATTTAGGCCTAAAACCATAAAGTAAATTACAAGCACAAAGCAAGTAATTCTAACAAGCATCCAAACATGAAAGACATTCACTAAGACACCCGTGGAACATTAAAAGATCATAAATTAGTAAAAAGTATGCGCACACATCATAGAATCATAAACAACTTTCTTTCTAAAACATAAATCCAACTATAAAATCCAAATCCGAAACATAAACTAAAATCAGATAGTCATCATCTTCAAACCTAGGTGGCCACTAATGTTTTAGCCAAACATAATTTGAGAAAACAATAAAAACATAGATTCAAGAAAAATTATAGTAATAATATTCATAAACACAAAGTCAATAAATATAAAAACTAAAACTTATTATATCAAACCCGTAGGTTCAATCTTAAGCCCGTGCTTTCTTCCCCGTCCCTTCTTCTCTCTTTTAAGCTGCTGTTCGTTCCTCAAAAATAATGTTTTGCGGCTGTTGTTATAATTCTCGATAATAATCTGCCTCGTGATGCAGCTCTCCTCTCAATTAATCATATGTCCACCGCCTAATATCTCTATTTATCTACATAGGGTTTGTTTTATTTTTGGTTTTGTTTTTAGTGGGCTTTGACTTCACAAACAGCCACAAAGTCAGTGGCCTTCTTTTTTTTCAATTATTATTATTATTATTATTATTATTATTATTATTATTATTATTATTATTATTATTATTATTATTATTATTATTATTATTATTAGTAGTAGTAGTAGTAGTAGTAGTAGTATACTCCAAGTTCGCATCTCGGATGTTCTTGGCTCGACCAAAATTTCTCGTTTACGCTCCAACGTTTATGAACACCTCCTCTCAACTGTTGGTGTCTCGATTAAAATTCTTTCATTTTGAGCTCATTTTCTCCAAACACCTATAAAATAATAAAATAAATAAATACATAATAAAAACGACACAAAACTAATAAAAAACCTAACCAATTAATATACAAAATACATAGGAAAAGAGATGTGTTTTGCAACACATCAGAAAGTAAAGACACTAAGATGTAAGTGGTCCGGTCAGGCTTGACCTACGTCCACTGTAAAGAGCCGGTTGCTTATTACATTAGAGGTGACAAGGTATTATAAGAAAAACCTAGCTCTACCATACAAGCAAATATTTTCAGATCCTTTGCCAAGGAGTTGATATCTTCTATTTATAGTGGAAGTCGTGGGATTTGTAGAAAGCCCATGAGAAGTCTTGTATTGTTTGGGCCTTGCCATGACCCACCTGCTTTCGGGCCCATGGAATGGGCGGGAAAAAAGGACGGCCCTACTGCTGACGTCATTGGCAGTTGGAGCTGCCCTGGCCAGAGGACACGTAGCGGCTTGTGATTCGCCGCTGGAGGTATGTTGCTCTGACACAACATGGTTGACTTACCTGCTGGTGTTTGACGTGACCCCTGACAGCAGGTAAGCATGCCTGCTCAGCATTGTGGAAGCAGCATGGTGGAAGCATGGAAACAGTCAAGTCACTGTTGGCTTCAGTGGTTGTTGGACCACTACGGACACGTGTCGCCTTTCTGACCGGCGACATCTCTGATCTTCTGCAGGTGGATCTTCCTGATCCTTGATCTTCCGTACCTCGTACCTAAAGCTGGTGAAATGAGGAATATTTTGTGCGCATGCGGGGACACGCGTGTTTTTCTGAGTTAATGTAAGACTGCTTTATGTGCAGTCTCATAGCCTCTAGCGGAGTAGTTTCCGCATGGTATTCCCGCGGAACATCCTGAAGAGGGATAGGGTTGCCGCCTCCGCGTGGATTAGGCTCCCTACCCCTTCAGATATATGTTTAATCACACTATAGCCTGTGAAGGAACAATGAGCTATACTTACCTCAACGTGGTGAATATTGTGTTGAACTCGTGGTTGTTGCAGGGTATAATCCTTTGCACACACTCGTGGCTCGAACCGAAACCTGAATAGAAATGATGAAATAGGTCATACGAAAGGAGACGACTTCTAGGTAATCAATAAGATTCCAACGTACGGACACAAAAGTAGTGTGGCCTGCTAAGTGAAATAATGCATAACTATACAAGGAGGGGCCCTCCTTTATATAATATATGTGTGTGGGCCAAACATCACTAACCCATAACCACGACGATGGGCTTGGGCTCGAGTTATAGGTTTGCGTGCTTTCGGCCCAATCAGTTAGGATCGGACCTAGTAGTTAAGACAAGACTAAGTGCAATTAATACTAAAGAGAGAGAAAAAGTGTACCGCTCTGTCATATGTCCACGTGGCGCAACAGGAGTGGCTGCAGGCAGATCCTTTTCTGACAGCGCCAGTCTGATCTTCTAGAAGACGTCTAATGTGACGTATGACGTAAAGCTGCACAGTGGCGTGCGTAGCATGGTAGGAGCAAGGGGCTGCACCATCACTGTTGGTGGTCAGAGTTGTTGGCCCAACCCTGCCACGCGTGATCTTGTGATTGGTCTGCGGAGAACACCCGTAGTGACATGCGAAGAGGACTGCACAAATGATTGAGCTTGCACAACGGACAATCCGCGGAGCTCTTTTATCCTCATCTTCCTGTCTTTATGTTTAGTGCTCATGAGTTACTCCACGGATGTCTTATAACTCTGAGCTATCTTGTGGGTCCTTATCAGCTCCGGGATTTGAGACACCTTCCCTTCAGCCTGGAAGCTCATTTCACGTTAGTAAAAATATCATGTTACATCTAAAACATTAAAACATTTTTATCAAAACATTTTTGTTAAATTTTATATTTCATAAAACCACTTTATAAAATCCTTTAATTATATGTTTTCATAAAAAGTAGATATAACTCATTATGTGAATTTCTTGGATTCTATTAGATTTATAAATGATTATTGTCACTTTGGTTAGATATATTGGTTTTTTTATGTATGTGTATGGCTGCAATATGGATTGGCGTGTGCATTTCTAATAAGTATAAATGTTTGTATGTTTTATGTGTATTCATTGTTAGTCAGATTGATTTGCCCCTATATTTGAGCTAAATTATATATGTATGAGCTAATGTGAATATGCTTGAGCAAGAAGGTTTATCACGGTTTTGAATATGATAAGCAAAACACACTTAGATGAAATAAGCTCTCCAAATTTTATTGATCGAAAAAACTAGCTCAAAACTTTAATCAATCTCTCATAACCACAATACCCAAAAATCTTGGTTGGTTATATAGGGAAGAATTCCTAATTGAGTTACAATCCTATTCTAATCAAATACATAGCTTTATCTTTATCTAATTAGAAACAACAAATATGGTAATTATCTCTTAGCTCTTTTAATTATCTACAATTAGATTCTCCCCAAATTACTTTAACGCCCCTGCTCATTGTAGATATGCTTCCAACCCACATGCTTTATTTCGGTCCATCCGATTCATAAGCTTGAACTCGGGAATTAAACTATTGTCCAACAATCACCCCCTTAATTTCTGTGTCGGAATCAAATGGTCTTTGACACCTAGCTTGTCTTGCATTTCCTTAAACTTTGCCCTACAAAGTCCTTAGGTCAATGTATCAGCTTGTTGTTCTGTTCCACTAATGTGTTCAACACTTACTTCTACTCTTGTAACACATTCTCGAATAAAGTGGTAACGGGATTTGATATGTTTTGTGTCCTTGTGAAACACGAGATTTTAACGAGTGCTATAGTGGAAGTATTGTTAACCTTCAAAACAATAATCTGGCGATCTCTTCTAGTCACTTCACTAAGCAACTCCCTTAACCACATAGCTTGACATGCAGCTGAGCTTACTGCCATGTATTCAGCCTCACAAGACAATAATGACACCGTGCTTCGCTTTTGAGAACACCATGTAATGGGTGAAGACCCGAAAAAGAATACGTGTCCAGTAGTGCTCCTACCATCATCTTCATCGATGTTATGACTACTATCAGAATACCTATGTAGCACCCCCTTTTCATGATCATATTTAATTCCAAAGTTCACTTTTCCTTTTATGTACCTTAGAATTTGCTTGATCACCTTCGTATGAGATACTTTTGGATTTTGCATATACCGGCTACCTACTCCAACTGAATATGCCAAGTCGGGTCGTGTTTGTAGCAAGTATCTTAAACACCTTATAACCTTCCGATACTTTATTGGAACATCTTCTTCACCTTCGGCTTTTGGCATCTTCAAATTCAGATCCATTGGAACGTGTGCACGATTACAGTTTTCCATCCCTGCCTGTTTCAACACCTTTCGTGCATACGCTTCTTGCTTGATTCGAATCCCATTACTGTCTTGTGAAACTTCTATCCCAAGATAGTAAGAAAGAACACCCAAGTCATTCATCTCGAATAGTTGTTCCATCTCTTTCTTGAACCATGCTATATTTTCCATGCTTGAGTAAGTCACGATCAAATCATCAACATAAACACCGATTATCATCAAGTCGTTATCAACATACCTCATGTATATAACTTGCTCCTGAATACATCTTCTGTAACCAAGACCCTTCAAAGATTCCAAGCACGAGGAGCCTGGTGAAGTCCATAAAGAGCTTTTGATAAACGATAAACTTTTCCCTTACTCCCTTCCTTTACATAACCTTCAGGTTGTGAAACATATACGAGTTCTTCCAAGTCGCCATGTAAAAACGTTGATTTAACATCAAGGTGATGAACTTTCCATCCTTCTTAGGCAGCTAAAGCAAGTAGCATTTGGATTGTTTCCAATCGAGCTACCGGAGCGAAACCGTCATCATAATCAACCCCGTACTGTTGCACATACCCTTTAGCAACTAGTCTTGCTTTATACTTCACAATGTTACCTGTTGCGTCTCGTTTCACCTTATAAACCGCATTTGAGTCCAATGGGATTATGATTTCTTGGAAGATCAGTTAGAGTCCAAGTACCATTCTTTTCGATTGACTTTATCTCTGCATCCATCGTCTTCCTCCAATAAATATTATCTTTTGCTTCCATGTAGCTCACCGGTTCGTCTTCAGATAGAAGTAATAATGCTTCATTTCATCATTTTGAGTTAGACGCACTCCATCTTGTATCACGTAATCTTTTAGTTTAACAGGAATAGAATGTGTTCTACCTGACTGACGAAGTAGAGATGCGGCTGGTGCATCGGGCTCCCCAGCGACCAGTGGTTCGGTTGCTGGTTCAGACTGTTGTGTAGTGGCTGGAACCTGCTGGTATGCAGCTTGCTCTTGTGGTGTAGCCTACTGCCTTGCTGCTGTGCTGCAGCCTGCTGCTGTGGTGTAGCATGTTGCCTTGCTGCAGCTTGCTCCTGTGGCTGCTCTGGATCATATGTTTTAATCATCATATCAACAATAAACTCATATGGGTCATCATCAGTAACACTCTAATCCTAACATTTAGTTTCTGCAAATTCAACACTTCTGCATATACTAATTTTACTGCTTGTTGGGTTAAACATTCAATTACTCCCTGATCCTAGTTCGGTTCTGAAATAAACCAATGGATGCAGTGGCGGATCTAGAAAATATTTTTAGGGGTAACGTTCAAACGTCAAAAATATTTTGAGCAGTAACGACAATAGAACTTAGGGGTTGCGTAATACGAAAAACGTCAAAGCTACGAAAATTTTCCACTACGTCCGAAAAGTTGAGAGGTAGCAGACACGCTACCCCTGCCCCAATGGTAAGTCCGCCCCTAAATGGATGTCCTCTGTCATCTAGCTTCCTCAGGTTTACCGGGACTGCAGTCGCATACCCGATACATCCAAAAACCCGTAAGTGCTCTACGGTTGCCGATTGTTTTGTGTTTAGTAAATGCTTCATATGGAGTCTTACTTATCAAAGCTCTTGTCGGGACTCGGTTCAGTATATATATCGCATGTCTCGCAACTTCCCCCCAATACTTTTGTGGCACTTTAGTAGCTTTCAACAAACTTCTTATCGTACCGATCACTGTTCGATTCTACCGTTCCTCACCTCGTTTTGTTGAGGAGAATATGGGGCAGTGAGTTGTCGTTTAATGAAGCTTTGTTCACACCAGCTTGTGAATCGTGTGAGGTAAACTCGCCGCTGCGATCCGTTCTAAAGGTACCTAGCTTGTACCCGGTGTCATGCATCACCGATCCTTTAAACCACTTAGAGACCTCAAATGTTTGGTCTTTTGTTTCAAGTAAATAACACCACATGCACCTTGAAAAATCATCCACAAGTAGGAATATGTACCTTTTACCCCTGGAGTGCTCGGTGTGATTAGACCACATAAGTCACCATAGCACCGTATGTACCTTCAGTGCTTGTGAGTGGCGACGTGGCGGTGGTAAAAGACAAGAGGGGCAAGGGGGAAAAAAGTCAAGTGGGATAGTGAGGAAGAGGGGAAACGTCTGTTAAGATCTTTCCCACCACAAGGGGCAAACGCATTACTGGCGGGACGGGGTGGTGTGAGTGGCGACGTAGCATGGAGGGGCTTGCCCTCCTTCCATGCCTCTGCTCCGAATGGTCTAAACCTTGAAGAGTATGCCTTTTATCGCTTTAGGAGCCATGATTGTCAAGTGATATGAAAGTTGAAATGATTGCTCCCTACTGCTTTACAAGGTAGGTGTTTTTCTTTTATTTAATTAAATTTGTTTTCTTATGTTAATTTTGACTTTTCTAGTTTTGATTTCTCAACTAAAATCAAATTAAATAGCATTTTGTATGATTATCACTTTGCAGCATCAACTTTATCCAATACTGAAGCCTTCAATGTTGAACCATGTAATAGTGATATATAGTTTGATGCTAGCAGACTCATACCTAGACCATTTTAATACCAGAAAATAAATTATAAAAAGCATAACTAAAAATATAGATAACTTTGGATACGTTTAGAGTGACAAGGCACATAACTAATCGATAGAATTGCGTCAATGAGCCGCGAATCATGTGGCACATGGCCATAGGTGATGTTTTATTGTCCTCTATGAATTCCATCGTTTGAAGCCCGGTTTCGAAGTTAACAATCTTTACCAAATTTTCAAGTTTTTAAAATTATTTACTTTTTCTACGTAAGAACATGTGAATCTATCTTTAGAGTAATTCACATGTTCATTTATAAAGTCAAGTATTTCATAAATAGACAATCAATTCCAGTTTTTCAATTATGCCTTGATCTACCACTAGAAAAAAGGTGTAGATGTAATGTTTAAGTCATTGAATATTGGTGTTTCATCTTCTATACCCATCTTGGTTAACCTAATAATTTAAAGATATGTTATATATAGATGGGTTATGTTTCATTTGTGTTTCATAGAGTATGATGCACCATCCATTCTTATCCATTACTTTTTTTTTTTCAAAATATAATAACGTATTTAGGCATGATTCGATTGTTCATATATGACAAGAACTAAAAATTGAGAAGCACATGTGTATATAATAAAAGAATTGATTTTAGGGTGTCTTATATAATTTATAAGAGTATTATTTGAAACAATTATAAAAAGACACTAAAACAGCTCGAAATCAAAACTGATATGATAATGATTAATGCATGTGATGATTGGAGACTAGAGAGTAGTGAACGAACCTTTTTTGTAACCCATGGGCCTAAATCTTTTGTAAAACCCCATTGGCCCATAAATGTTAAGCAACGTTAATCCTAATAAAGCCAAATTGATGTAAAACAAAAAAATAAATCGCCGTTGCCGGGGATCGAACCCGGGTCACCCGCGTGACAGGCGGGAATACTTACCACTATACTACAACGACTTGATGCCACCAAAGTGATCAGACATATTTAAATTCGGTTTAGTGATTCATAAAGTCTAATCACAATCGTAGCTGACTTGCTTTGTGTTATCCCAAATAACGTGTTTGTAGTTTATTTTAGTTATTTTAATACTATATGTTATATGTATATGTATATATTTGGTTTTGATGCGAGTAAATCGGTGTCATATTGATTTCTAATCATTATACGAATATTTCCAAAAATCATCGCTTTGAAACCCGGACCAAATTGGGAACCCGGCCGGTTGTACCGGATTTTCAAATATTTTTTCAAATTTTATCCTATTAATTTTACGACACTACCGTTTCATACATCTTGTCCGACCAATGGATCGATAAAGAGACCGGTTCAACGTCAAGTCTGGTTCTAAAAGCATTGCCAAATATTATACTTGTAGTTGAAACCATGAAAAATTATAATTAATCTGGTACAGTCTCAAATTCTTTACAAATATTTTGGTCTTAAAATTTGGTGTTGCTTCTATTTCTCTAATCCATACTCAAGAGAACCTTGCCTACAACAACAATCATACCCAGTAAATCTCACAAATGACAAAGCCATTGTCTACCTAGAAGCTTATTTCACATTTAAAGTGAACTTTACTTTCAATTAAGTAAGAATATATTTGTCAACCAACTGTTACCCGTGAATTTGATCTTATCACAAACCACACATTGCTTAGGTATCACAAGCATTCACATTTGACATTTCATAATTAGTTAGCACCTGATCATGGTGAGATGACAAGTATTATTTTGGCGAATCATCAAATGATTCATGGGTCACAGAGAATAGCCTGGTATAAGATTTATTTACTTAATTGTTTTTTGTTTATAAATTTATACCGTCGTATTAGGAGTATGGAATTCCTGATTCTTATGAGACATGGGTAAATAATCATCATGAGGTGGAGGTCGTGACCAATGTTCATTCTCATCACATAACACCGATACTACCAGACTTGGACGAGCCTTCCCCCGAACAGTGAACCTTTGAACGTACAACACGACTATCTGAGCTACGTATATGGGGTGAACCTTCATATGTAAAGCAAAACTATCTAAATTGTGAATACGATGGCGAACTTTGGTTAGTACAACAAAATTGTCTAGATAAGCAACCCCCTAACCGGCAAGTTTTATATGAAAATTCTTTAGTTACGTCCTTTTGATAAATATAACTTTACTGTGGGCACAATAGAAGGTAATTGATAATGGTTACGTGATTCTGAATGACGATCGAAGAAAAATTGAGATAAGGACATGAAGGTATGGCTTCAATTCAACCGTAGTGGTGGGCACAAGAGTATAGTCATGCTAAGGAAAAATGGCAACCACAAAATTGGTTTCCCTTATAAACTAACAGGATTGTACGACGGAACGCGATTGTACGACGGAAGGCGTACGCATAGAATTTACATGCAAGAAAGCAGAACATAAACATAGTCCTGGGTGTATCACTATGCTTGTCCGCCACTTGGGGCTGAACCCATATGAGCCCCCCCCCCCCCCCCCCCCCCTTTTACTGTCGATGCAAGCATCGAGGTTAGTTTGGTGCTCGTTTTTGGCCATGCAATGTACTCATAAAATCGTTGGGGGCCAGCCTCGGATTCGCACGAGGGACCACCATATTTTTGTCCCCGAAGCACTCGTGATTCCAGCTTATCACGAGGTGGTTGAGGGCGATCTTGAGGCGGTTGGTCACGTCGATCATAATGTGCCACCGACAGCATAGTAGTCACCCACTGCAGTCGTCTCATCACACCCTCAACACGTTCACCAAGATATGTCTACGACCGTACGTGTCATGTTTTAGAGGATTGGTCACTGGATGGACCATCTTGATGACTTGGTGATGTGGCTTGTTCGTTCATTCGGAGGTTAACAGCGGGGCTGGCACGACAGGCTTAGCAAACCAGGCAAAAGCCTAGGGACTCCAAAAAATAAGGGCCTCCAATTTTGTTTTCTACTTTGTTCATATATTACATGTGTATTTAGCCTAAATTAACAAATTAATGACTAAAGACATAAAAGACCAAACAAGTAAAATGTCTAGACCCAAAATTTGAAGAATAATGGCCTTATCCTTTTTTCTTGAATGCATTCTCAACTCTTATCCTCATTACTTGCGACCTCGCTAATTGAAACCGACTTGGATGGCGATTGGCAGAAAAAATATGAGTGAAGTTAAGGGTAATCAATCGTCGCCAATTGTTGCTCAATGTCTTAATATTAAGCGAAACAAGGATTATTCATTAACGACTATTTTTTCTCAGAATGCTAATCTATATGTGTGGTGTGATTTGTGATTGAGTAAAAAAAATCAATTTTGCAATTTGATATTTGCAATTTTTTTATACAAATTTAAAGGGCCCTAACTTTCTAGCTCCCTTAGAGCCTCCAAAAACTTTGGACCGAGTCTGGACTTGACAGGGTAGGGTATGGTATGCTCTTCTAGTGGCGAGCCCCGACGACTACGTACCACCGCCACGACAGTATAAAAAGCTTAATCTGACACCTCATGATCCCCCTGTCTCATATTACGATTCATAGATTTAGGTTAGTTAATTCTCTTCTTTTTGTAATTCACATTCAGTTGTATTTTTTGTATTTTTCTTTTTTATATAGATATTTTCAGTTTCAGTTATTGATATATATGATGTTTAATTTACAACTAGTATTACGACCGGCGCGTTGCACAGGGATTCTCCACGCTACTCGTAGTTCGTATTACTTCGTTACGGTATCGACAATCTTTATAGCGGCAGTTGCGACGCCTAAAACACCCAATTTTTCTGACAGCTACTCGAAAATTCTGGGCGGTCTTGGGATGTTTTTAGGCGGGTTATTCGGGTGGTTTTTGGGTAGGTTATCGTCCGAAAGTTACTCAAAAATTCTGGGCGGTCTTAGGTTGTTTCTGGTACCAAGGAGGTGTTGGAGACTATAGGCTATCACTTCACTAGAAAGTTTGGTCCGCTGAGTTACAAAACATGTCGCCACAAATGATTTATTAGTTGGAAATTTTGGTCCAATGAGTTACTAACATGTGGTAGAATCTTATTTGTAAGGTTATTGTTCCCAAGCTGCTAATATTAATAGATACATACATAATTGATATATAATAATAATAATAATAAGAATAATAATAAGATCCTAATAAAAAATAATAATACGGTGGACCAATAGTGAATAACATGTTGAATCGATTTTGTTAGTATATAATGGAAAATATGTAAACATATACCTGAGAGATTTGTGAGACCTGCTACTGATGCTGAAAGCGATGAGGTCGACATAACTGTCTGTCGGTTCGAGTTCCCTTTAGGGTATGCAGCTATGATGGCTAATGATCCTTTGCAGAATCGGTTATGGGAGAGAGGGTGACTTACGAAATTCTTATGGTGTTATGATTAAGTTGTGATCATCATCACTCAATCCTAGTAATCTCTTCCTATTTATGCATACCCAGGGGACACTCTAGTTAGGCCCAACTAATGACAAGTCCGTCCATCAAAGACTAGTCAGTTATGGGCTTAGAGTATTTAGCAATTGATCAAACATAATATAAATGATTATAATGGAAAATATGTAAACATATACCTGAGAGATTTGTGAGACCTGCTACTGATGCTGAAAGCGATGAGGTCGACATAACTGTCTGTCGGTTCGAGTTCCCTTTAGGGTATGCAGCTATGATGGCTAATGATCCTTTGCAGAATCGGTTATGGGAGAGAGGGTGACTTACGAAATTCTTATGGTGTTATGATTAAGTTGTGATCATCATCACTCAACCCTAGTAATCTCTTCCTATTTATGCATACCCAGGGGACACTCTAGTTAGGCCCAACTAATGACAAGTCCGTCCATCAAAGACTAGTCAGTTATGGGCTTAGAGTATTTAGCAATTGATCAAACATAATATAAATGATTATAATGGCTACACCGATAAATATACAAGACATAATGTATATTTATTCCAACATTCTCCCACTTAGCCGAGTAATCATTTATTATGAGCATTCCATAAGTCTCCGGAGATCAATACTCATTTTAGTTCTAAACCCAAACTGTAGCAGAGAAATACAGCTGTTAAGTCTTTATTTGACTTAGGACCTCCATTAATCATACTACAATCCAAATCTAAAACTTAACATTAGGATCAATTATCATTATGCCCTTAGTTGATTTGTTGCATTATTGTCTTTATGTCATTATGCTAGCTTAACATACTAATAGACAAACAAATCACAATGAGGAAATTTCATTAAACATAAGTCATTATTCATAAATCATAAGTCATAAGTCATAAGTAAACATAAGTGGTCAAATAAGTACATATGCTTCTAAGTAAGGTCATTAGTAAGTCCCATCTTCGAAACGTGATCTTCGAATACTTTAGGTGGGAGACCTTTAGTCATCGGATCCGCAAGCATATCATTAGTACTTATATGTTCGATACAAAGATTGTTTTCCTCGACTCGTTCACGTACGAACAAATACTTTGTATCTAAGAAATGACCAGCGCCAGTCGAACTGTTACTATTCGAGAAACTAACGGCGGCTGAGTTATCACAGTAAAACTTCAATGGTCTAGTGATGGAATTGACAATTTTGAGTCCAGTAATGAGATTCCTAATCAACATTCCATGACAGGTAGCGGTATACACAGCTATGTATTCTGCCATCATTATGGATGTTGTCGTAAGTCTCTGTTTATGAATCTTCCATGAAATGGGTCCACCTGCTAACATAAAGATATACCCCGAAGTGGATTTGTTATCATCTTTGCACTTAGCAAAGTCAGAGTCAGAGTATCCTACCACTTCTAAATTATCACTTCTTCTGTAAGTCAGTTTATAGTCTTTAGTCCCTTGCAGATATCTTAACACCTTCTTAGCTGCTTTCCAATGATCATGGCCAGGATTATTCAAGTAACGGCCTAGCATTCCAGTGACATAAGCGATATCTGGACGCGTACAGACTTGAGCATAAGCAAGACTACCGACTACTGAGGCATAAGGTATCATTCTCATATGTTCTTTCTCCACATATGTTTTCGGACATTGAAATAAACCAAAGACATCTCCCTTAGCTACCGGAGCTGGAGTAGGTTTACTATGTTGCATGTTATAACGTGTGAGAACACGATCAATGTAGGCCCTTTGGGACAAACCTAAAATCCCATTGCGTCTGTCTCGGTGTATTTTGATGCCAATGACATAAGAGGCTTCGCCGAGATCCTTCATGTCGAAATTAGACGAAAGTAATCGCTTCGACTCATGCAACAAATCTAAGCTATTACTTGCTAGTAAGATATCATCAACGTAAAGGACAAGAATAGTACAATTACTCCCATTCATCTTAAGGTAGGTGCCTTGATCAACTTGATTCTTCATGAAACCATTACTCTTAACGACTTCATCAAACTTTAAGTACCATTGACGTGAGGCTTGTTTTAAACCATATATGGATTTCTTCAACTTGCACACTAGATGTTCTTGACCTTCAGGTTTAAAGCCTTCAGGTTGCTTCATGAACACTTCTTCGTCCAAGTCACCATTAAGGAAAGCAGTTTTAACGTCCATCTGATGTAACTCTAAATCAAAATGAGCTACGAGGGCCATAACAATCCTTAAGGAATATTTTCTAGAGACAGGTGAAAACGTCTCTTGATAATCAATTCCCTCTTTCTGAGTGTAGCCTTTCGCAACCAATCTTGCTTTATAGCGTTCAACGTTCCCATTCGGATCTAGTTTTGTTTTGAACACCCACTTACATCCTACGGCTTTTGCACCGCTAGGTAATTCAATCAAATCCCAAACTTTGTTTTTCTTCATGGATTCAAGCTCGTCAGTCATGGCTTTAGTCCATTCAGAAGACTGATCACTGCTAATGGCTTCTTTATAAGAGTTAGGATCAGTAAGCTTTCCAGTATCCATATCTGCTTCAGTAAGGAAGGTTCATAATCATCAAAATTAGTAGGCCGTCTAGACCTTGATGACCTTCGAAGCGGGTTTTCAGGTTCAGCATTGTCATGGTGATGATTGTCTGATGGGTCTTCATTAGCTGGTTCATGAAGATCTGGCTGAGAAGGGGTTGGTGCAGTGACGTTAGGGATAGAATTGGCATTGGGTACAAGAGGAATCATCGGAGTTGTTGTAAGCGACAAATCTGTCTCCCCCGCATCTTGTATTTCTTGCAATTCTTCATAAGGATTTACATTACTCCCACTGACCTTGAAATCCTCTAGAAATGCGGCACGCTTAGTTTCCACAATACGAGTGACATGGGAAGGACAATATAATCTATAACCCTTAGAGTTCTCGGGATATCCGATAAAGAAACATCTGACGGTATTCATGTCAAGTTTACGTAAGAAAGGGTTATATAACTTAGCTTCGGCAAGACAGCTCCATACTTTCATATATCTAACACTCGGTTTCCTACCTGTCCAAAGTTCGTAAGGAGTTTTGGGGACAGACTTCGTAGGAACTCTATTGAGTATATGAACGGCTGCTTTTAAGGCCTCAGTCCAGAGGAACGAAGGTAAACCTGAGTTGGCTAACATACTGCGCACCATGTCCATATGGGTTTTGTTTCTTCGCTCAGCTACACCATTCTGCTGAGGAGTACCAGGCATGGTGTATTGTTTCACAATCCCCTGGCTCTTACAAAACTCATAAAATGGGCCAGGGGCTTGACCCACATCAGTATGTCTGCCATAATATTCACCTCTCTTGTCTGATCTAACAACTTTTATCTGATGATTTAATTGCTTTTCAACTTCAGCTTTATAATCTTTAAAAGTTGTTAGTGATTCAGACTTTTCCTTAATGAGATACAAGTAACTGTAACGAGAATAATCATTAATAAAAGTGATAAATGAAGTATGTCTAGTTATGCCAGCAACATTATAAGGGCCACTAATGTCAGTATGAATGAATTCTAATAAATTAGAGCTCCTAGTGGCACCTTTCTTATTTGCCGACGTCATCTTGCCCTTAAGGCATTTAACACATGTTCCAAAATCATCGAAATCAAGAGAGGGTAATACCCCATCCTTCACGAGTCTGGTTAACCTTTCTCGTGATATGTGGCCTAAACGTTGATGCCACAACATGGATGAAGTTTCTAAGTCTCTCTTGCGTTTCTTCTTTGTTAGTAATTCATTAACATTATATGATAACAAAGACTTGGAAAAATCATCATCTAGTTCTAACTTATAGAGACCACCATCCAGAAAATCATGACCATACACTTGGGAATCATAAGTAATTGTAAGTTTGCCATGACCGTGAGAAACGTCAAAACCATCCATGTCTAACTTAGGTCCAGATACAAGATTCCGAGTAATCTCAGGAATATATAAGGTATCATAAAGAACAATACATAAACCAGTTTTGAATTTTAATTCTAATGTTCCCACGGCTTTGACAATAAGTGACTTTCCATTCCCAATGTTAAGTGTTCTTTGGTTTCTTGCCAGCTTCTGGATCGTACAGAATCCCTGAAGAGAATTGGTCACATGGACCATAGAACCAGAGTCAAACCACCAAGTATTAGATGGAACATTTAAGTTAAAGGACTCAAGTATCATAAGTAAATGATTACCTTTCTTAGTTAGCCACTCCTTAAATTCATGGCAGTCCTTCTGCTTATGTCCTTCTTTCTTACAGAACTTGCAGAGGAACTTACCTTTGGAGTTCTTATGGCTAGATGAGGCACTTGCTTCATTCCTCTGAGTTTTAACATTATGATTCTTGTTGGATTGTCTCTTCCTCTTCTTTGGATTAGCGGTGGTAAGGTAAGCAACTTCAGGTTTCTCCAGCTGCATCCGCTCTTCCTCTTGCACGCACATAGTGATCAACTCCTGCGTTGTCCACTTTTCTTTCTGTGTGTTGTAGTTGATCTTGAAGGCATCATAAGCAGAGGGTAGAGAAGTCATGATGAAATGCACCAAGAAACCGTCACTAATCTCCATTTCTAAACCCTTAAGCTTATGGGCCATATTGTTCATGGACATAATATGCTCACGAATACCACTTCTCCCGTCATACTTAGTTGTCACAAGTTTCAGAATAAGAGTGGAAGCATGCCCTTTTGAGGTTCCTTTGAACTGATCCTCCACAAAAGCCAGATATTCTTTAGCAACATTAGAATCTGGAATAGATCCTCTAATAGGCATGCTAATGGAGTTCTTAATGAACATGAAGGACATACAGTTGCATCTCTCCCATTTCTCATGCACCATTTTATCAGCAGCGGTGCTTTTGTAAGTGAGTTCGGGAGGAGCATCCTCTCTCAGTGCGTAATCGAAATCCAGCAGTGCCAAAGTTAACATAAGCGAATCTTTCCAGGCAACATAGTTATCACCAGTTAAGGTAGTGATGCCGCAGTTGGGAGCTAATAGTGGAAAAATGAGAATAGTAAGATATAACATTAGAGAAGAACTTATAGTGATCTAAGGGGGCAACTAATTATTTAAGGCAGGCAGGACATAGACCATTATACTAATGAAGCTGTGATAACTATTCATAACACCAAAAAAACATAAGCTACTTAAATACAATGCTCTAGCTTTGGCTATACGCTATTTATTTAAGTATTAAATTGCTGACAGTGAATGTAACCCATCACCTTTGGGCAGAAGTGAAACATTCAAAGTCCTAATGCAATACGCTCAGTTCACTAACATAATTTGTTACACATCACCTTTGAGCAGAAGTGAAACCTTATGGCAATGTGAACGAGCTACAATGCTTAACGAGATCTATATAACCACCTAATGTGACACGTCACCTTTGGGCAGAAGTGACACCTCGAATGTTATTGCAAGTTAAGCAAGGTCTAAGTAATGATAAAACTGATACGTTAGGTTTCATCAAAATATTTCATTAGTTAACGATAAACCTCTCGTTAGTGCATATTGAAACCCACGGAATCTTCTATGGGGGTGCGGGCTAATTTTATAGATGTTTCCGTATTAATGGGTTCGTATTTGCTGAAAATAAGTGAGTTTTCGCTAATGATATAATGGTTCGTAAATACCTTAATGCTCGAAACAGAAAGCTTGGTCGGACACTCTTATGGGTCAGACACAGGTCATGAGGTCGGACACAGTTATGAGGTCGGACACAGTTATGATATCGGACACTCTTATGAGGTCGGACACAGTTATGAGGTCGGACACAGTTATGAGGTCGGACACTCCTTTACGGTTGGACACTCCTTTATGGTCGGACACAAGTTCACAGGTCGGACACTCCATTATTGATGTCGGACACTCTTTCTGGTCGGACACAACCTGTTCCTTTGTGAGCAAGTTTCTGGTGAGCTAATTTAGGAAACGATTATATCTCTTAATTTTAATTAGGATTAGTTAGGTCCATATTTTAGGGAATCTTTATCCTAAATTTTAGCTAACAACAATCAATCCCAATTCTAAGCAAAACATGATCAAAATTTCGGTTTTCATCATGCATTCGAAGAACACTAAAACCGAAACTTAAGAACATCATCATAAAGTAAACACCATAACTAGAATCATAATCCTCAAACGTTAATAGATTTAATAAAAAACAGCGTCCATCATCGATCTCGAATGCATTATGAGACCAAAATAATGAACCAAAACAATTTTTTTTCTCGATCGGCCTAATACGGCTGTTAGGATTTTCAGCCGAAAGCCTTTTAATCTGATTATTCAGGTTTCATAATTCGTTTTCCGATTTGATTCCGAATTTTATGGAACTAACAAAATCGATTATGAGCAACATCGCTCTGATACCACATGTTGAATCGATTTTGTTAGTATATAATGGAAAACATGTAAACATATACCTGAGAGATTCGTGAGACCTGCTACTGATGCTGAAAGCGATGAGGTCGACATAACTGTCAGTTGGTTCGAGTTCCCTTTAGGGTATGCAGTTATGATGGCTAATGATCCTTTTCAGAATCGATTATGGGAGAGAGGGTGAGTTACGAAATTCTTATGGTGTTATGATTAAGTTGTGATCATCATCACTCAACCCTAGTAATCTCTTCCTATTTATGCATACCCAGGAGACACTCTAGTTAGGCCCAACTAATGACAAGTCCGTCCGTCAAAGACTAGTCAGTTATGGGCTTAGAGTATTTAGCAATTGATCAAACATAATATAAATGATTATAACGGCTACACCGATAAATATACAAGACATAACGTATAGTTATTCCAACATAACAACTATTCACCATTGAATTTGTTAGTTTACTAATATCTAGAAATGTTTGGTGGGCTACGTATCATACGATACTAATCAAAATGTGTTATTTTGATTAGTATTACAACCAGCGCGTTGCACATGGATTCACCACGCTACTCGTAGTTCATATTACTTCGTTACGGTATTGACAATCTTTATAGTGGCAGTTGCGGCGCCTAAAACACCCAAATTGTCTGACAGTTACTCGAAAATTATGGGCGGTCTTCGGATGTTTTTGGGCGGGTTATCTAGGTGGTTTTTTTGGGTTGGTTATCGTCCGACAGTTACTCCAAAATTCTGGGCGGTCTTAGGCTGTTTTTGGTACCAAGGAGGCGTTGGAGTTGGAGACTGTAGGCTATCATTTCACTGGAAAGTTTGGTCCACTGAGTTACAAACATGTCGCCACACCTGATTTATTAGTTGAAAATTTTGGTCCAATGAGTTACTAACATGTGGTAGAACCTTATTTGTAAGGTTATTGTTCCCAAGCTGCTAATATTAATAGATACATACATAATTAATATATATATATATATATTATAAATAATAATAAGATCCTAATAAAAAAATAAATAATACGATGGACCAATAGTGAATAACAACTATTCACCATTGAATTTGTTAGTTAAATAATATTTAGAAATGTTTAGTGGGCTAGGTATTATACGGTACTTTGATTTTGATTAGTTAATAAAGATATGTGTTATTTAATTAAAAAAAAAGTTATATAAATGAGTAAAATGTTTAAAAACAATAAATATTGTAATTTTAAAATGCATAAAATGTTTAGCAAACAAAATATACAAGATTTAACCTAAACATTGTAGTATTTTTATAAATAAAATCGATGTTTTAAAAAATAAATATAGCAAAAAAAAAAATTAATAATTAAAACTACAAAAATGTGCCCAACTTTTACATGAAAATTCACATTGCCTCGTATATGGTTCGTATAGTCTAGTCGTATACACGACGTATCGCACCAATCACCAGACCATAAATGGCATTGTCAGTTTTGACGTTTAAGGTTAACTTTATACGCCTCGTATAAGGCTATACGAACACTTATGTGAGACGGCTAAGTGTTGAATTAGATTATAAGGGTATCGAAGTAAGACCAAAAAATGTATAAACTCCATGATGTTCTTCTCATGTCACTATCCATGTCTTCAAAACAATTAACATGTTACTTTTTCTCATGTGTATTTAATGGCATAAATCATAAATGTATGGTTCAAAAATTGTAATAGATTATCTTGAAATTTGTGGCTGAAAGCAAAGTGAAAATTGAAAATCACACTAACATTTTTTTTTTTGCACATGAAAATGTGTATCAACTATAGTGGTCAAAATTTGCATGCAAAGGGTTCGGTTGTCACCTAGTCGTGTGAACATGAGAAAAAATATGCGCCAAAATATAAAATATAAAAATATGTATACAATAAGTGTTGAAAACTAAAGAATAATAATTAGGGGAAAGATTCGGTACAAATAGCTTTTTTGGTAAGAACTGTGAGAATCAAAGGAGGGTATTTTTTTTTATTTTTTTTTTCAAAATTTTTTTCCCCATATTGTTAAACATGTATTATAGTATTGAAAACTAAAAAAAAAAAAAAAAAAAAAATTTGGTGTAGAGTAATTACGTGTAGAGTAATTACATAATTACTCTAGTGTAAACTAATGTATTTACCTTAATGACGTAATTACACTAAATTTTTTTTTTTAATTTTTTTTTGTATTATTCATCTAGAAAGAATGTTTAAGCACATGGGAAAAAAAAATTCTAAAAAAATAAATAAATTTTTTTTACCCCTTTTGATTCTCACAGTTCTTAAAAAAAACTATATGTATTTGATCTTTACTCATAATAATTATATGGAAAATTTAAAATAAACAGTTTGCTAATGGAGTCCAAAATGTACAATAGCGTACTAATTAAGGCAAACGGGGTATTACTTTGCAAGCTAAAAGCACCACTAGTTGTTGCCTTTTTGCAACTTGTAATTAATGACTTGAGACTATACGGTGTAAGAGGGTGTTTGGGATTGAGTTTGGAAATACAAAAGTGTTTTTGTTTAAAAATGCTTATTAAGTGTAGTGAAGGGGGCGTAGAGCGTGTCTCGTGTTTGCCACGTTAGCAGAGGGGTGTTTTGCCCTCCAAGCAGTGACGAATCTAAGATTGATTTCTATAGGGTTCTTTTTGTAGATTTTCACTAGTTTTTCAACTTTTTCCACTAAAATATTCATTTTTTTCCAAGTCGAGAGGGTTCCTAAGAACCCCCGGAATCCCCTCTGGGTCCGCCACTGCCTCCAAGCCACAAAACTCACAGGGTAGTGGGGCGTGGCGAATGGTGTTTTTTTTAATCCACCAACCAACCACAACCATCCATAATCCAATAACCAACCACAAGAAACCACCTCATCCTTAGGCACCCCACGTCGGTGTATCATACTTAAAACAAAAGGGGATGAACCGAGAAGGGAATTACGTAGTGCATTGGTAATTTGATGATACAATATGGTAAGCGGTTATGAATATGTCTTTTGTATCCTACTTAAAGCAAAAGGAACAAGTCCGTTATGAAGTTCTCAACGTATTATTAATTTTGAAAATGAACGTCCCTTTAGGGTGCGTTTGGTTCACGGAATTGATTGGAATTGGAATTTATGAAGGAATTGGAATTGGAATGAATTGGATTTGGAATTCAAACATTCCAAAAGGAATTGGAAATTGTTGGAATTGGATTCTCAAATCTTATATTATTGTGTTTGGTTAGTCATAAATTGGAATCTATCACCCTTGCCCCCACGACCCACATCGTTGTGACTCGTACCGGCCCGAACCGTTTCGCCCCGTACCGACCCATACCGTTTCGACCAGTACCGGTCCGTACCGTTTCGACCAGCACCGTTTTGACCCGAACTGTTGATACCTCTATCGTTTCGACCTGTACGGTTTCGACATGCACCGTTTTGACCCGTACCGGTTCGAGTCGAAAACGGTACCGGTCGAAATTGGTACGGGGCGAAAAGGTACCGGTCAAAACTGGTACGGTCCGAAAACGGTACCGGTCGAAACTGGTCCGAAACGGTACCGGTCAGAACTGGTACGGTCCGAAACGTTACGGGCGAAACGGTACAGGTCGAAACGATACCGGTCGAAACTGGTCCAAAACGGTTCGGTCTGAAACGGTACAGGCCGAAACTGGTATGGTCCGAAACAGTTCGGTCCGATACGTTACGGGCGAAACGGTACAGGTCGAAACGCTATCGGTCGAAACTGGTCCAAAACGGTACCGGTCGAAACTGTTACGGTCCGAAACGGTACCGGTCGAAACTGGTACAATACGAAACGGTTCGGGTTGAAACTGGTACGGTACGAAACGGTTCGGGTCGAAACGGTACCGGTCGAAACTGGTACGGTACGAAACGGTTCGGGTTGAAACAATACCGGTCGAAACGGGTACGGTCTGAATTGGTTCGGATCTAAGCGGTTCGCGTTGAAATGGTACGGTTCGAATCGGTTCGGGTCAAAATGAGGCCAACGGTTCGAAGATTCCAATAAATTGACTTGAATTCCTTCTAATATTGGAAGGATTTTGAATTCCCTTATGTAAGGGAATTTGAAGGAATTCATACCAAATTACAATTACAATTCCTTAGTCAACCAAACACATAAGATTGGAATTGAAATTCCAATTCCAACAAATTCAATGAACCAAACACCTAAAGAGTTGGAATTCAAATTCCAATTCCATTGAATTCCATTCAATTCATGTGAACCAAACGCACCCTTAGGGATTTATATGCGAATTCAAGATGAAGTACATTTTGTTCTATAACAACTAATATATATATAGTATTCTATGTTGACATGTTGCCTCTCCCGATACTTAATCTTGTAATCGAAATAAACATGGACCAGAATAATGCCTTAAGGTAACCAGGAGTAGGGATGAGCATACAAGGCCGGATACCGATCCCGTCCCGTCCCAATCCTGATACCGTACCGTACCGAACCGATACCGAACCGAGGGGTTTCGGGATCGGTATCGGTACCCATATTTATGGATTTTCGGTTTCGGTATTATCGGTATCGGTACGGGATCGGTATTTTAAGGTAAAATACCGATACCATACCGGTAGTGTACCGATACCGTACCGTACCGTATGTGTTTGGTATCGGTATTGGTTTTTTGGACTTTTCGGTATCTGTATTGTCGGGATCGGTATCGGTTCGGTACCGATACCGTCCCGAACTCATCCCTAACCAGGAGTATTCGTTGTTGGAAAACTCACGCGATCCCACCCATACATTGCTAGCTAATGTGGTAAGGTAAAACATAAGTTGTGCTGGGTAGGTGATGTTCAAGCGGGTTAAAGCCAAAAAAGTAAACCATTTGAAATGATGGTTTTTTCTATTTGTAACAATAACAATATGTTACCATAAAACTAACAGGATCCATCAATACCTTGTTAACTAATATGATAAGGTAAAACGCAACTTGCACCATATTCGAACCGAGACTTCCGTGAAATGGACTTAAGAGCTTACCACTACGCCACCTCTTACCACTGTAAGATTTCGTAACTTTTGAAATTTCTACTGATATCTGCGACTTACTCTCTTATTCACTTGATATGAATGTTCACGGTTTCCGAAGCCTGTGACAGTATGGTGCATGACTTGTTTGGCAGCCATGATTTTCTTGTAGCTTTCACAAAACATCAAGAGAATACAATATACTATCTACTTTTATGTATTTAACACCCACTTTACATTCTCTATGAAATAGTCAACACTAACTTGGCTTGTAAAACAACAAAAACAGAAATATATCATGCAGTTGAGGTCTTGAAGAAACAACACATGTTTTTCCTATACATATTCCTTTTTTCCTATACAAATATATACACATACACATACATGTATGTATATATATGTGTGTAACAATATATATGTATGTATGTATATGTATGTTTATGAACAATTTAGCAATATCAAATGTGAATATATATCTTTGCACTTTAAACTATAACGGAAATCGTCCTGTGAGTCGAATATGGTCAAGGGTGCTTCTGAGGCCGTATTTGAGCACCGATTGGTTACCTTCTCTGAACCCGTCTCCATAAGCTGCAGATGAATCTGTTTCAATCTGGTGTTTGAAAAATTCACCAAGTTGCTTCTCAAAATCTGATCTTTTCCCCTTTTTTGATGACTCTGCAGCAGGTGCGGATGAAGACGATGATGAGGAAGCAATATTTGCACCACCAGAACCCGCCATGATCTCTGACTCAAGCCACAGGTGGGCCAACACTTGACAGATCCCTTCTTCAACATTAGGTGGAAGATTAGAGTATCCTGTTTGTTTACATTTAAACCTCAATGAGCAAGGTTACACTTTCAGCACATTTAGTCATTAACGGGTCAAATAGGGTTGTGTTTGATCTCAAACGGGTCGAATAAAAAAAACCTTTAGTTAAAATGGGTCAACCTAAACGCGCTTTCACTCATTACCGAAACACCCAACCCACCAATGTTGCCATATTTTATGTTGATATCAGAGAATTGAACAAGAAAGACAGAAAAGTCAAAACCTTTGAGCCGGAGCCATGCGTGCATCATTTCATGAGCCAGTATTGAACCGGTCAGTAACCTAGGGAGACTATATAAGATAAGAATAGCGGTCACTTCACATCGACGAACTAGTTTATACGGCTCTGTAAACATGTCCATTATCCGCCCTGCCCCGACCTTTGGCCTTCTTATTATCTGATATGTACATATAAATAAAAAATTAAATCAAAAGAAAAAAGAAATAAAAAAAAATGAACTTCTGTAGTAAGCATTCATACAGTGCTGATGGTTTGTTCTTCTGATAAGCAAAGTCCTCTAGTTTCAGGCATGTGATGATGACCCTGACCCTGATCATACCATTAGTCAATAATTAATTTATAGATCAGCATGAAAACTAGGGGTGTAAACGAGCAGATCTACTTTTGAGTTCGTCAAGATTGGCTGACTATAAGCTCGAATCGAGCCGAGCTTAAACGAACTCGAGTCCGAGCTTCACATATCAAGTTGACTAGGCCCGTGACCCCAAACGAGCCTGTTCTTTATATAATTTTTATTTAATATATTAAAAAATATATGTTGATGATGATTATAATTATATGTAAGATTGTGATAAAAATAATTAACAAAATATATTATGTTATATATAAAAATTATAATTGCAGATATAGTATATAAATATAATTATTAGATAGTCAATAAATATTAAACGAGCCAAACTTAATCTAGAAAAACTCCACATGAGCCGCACTTGAGTTGTCTTAATTTAAACGAGCCTAGGTTGATCTTAGGTGACCGCAGGCTCAAATTAGCTCGTTTAAAACTCTAGCGAAAAGTTTGAACTTAAATTATTAATATTTGGGGAGTTAACTCACATTTTTTTCACCTTCCATGGCTTCATTTAGAGCTTGTCTCTCAACCAACAACAATGGTACTTGTTGCTCAATTTTCATGTTTAATCCTTCATAAAAATCTTGAATTTCAAGGTACAGTGGTTGGCATTCATGAGTATCCATAATTGCAGAGTCCAAACACTCCAGGCATAATTTCCTTCCATCATCTAGTAACAAATATTTTGTGTCCCGTGCTTCCATCCGTTCGCAACTGCAACATCGTGGTGTCCCGTCATTCTCGTGTGACGGGCAGTATTTCTGTAGCCAAAACGGATGCGCCCTGTATTCGATCAAACCAGCTGCATTTGTTGGAATCTACATAAATCATGAAAACAATGAGTTTAATTCCCTCACATTATAAATAAATAGGTATGGGTTGTCTGTTGTCATACTGTCATAGCCAACCTGTTAATAAATGGGTACCAATATAACAAGTTTACAACTTGATTACAATCCGTTAACCCGTTTGACCCGTTTAGATAAATGGGTCAAATGGTAGTCTTCAGGTTACTCAGTTATAAATGTTTATAGTCGAGGGTTGATATTTTGACACGAATAAATATATGGGTCATTTTTGGGTTCAGCGTTTTACCCCCCAACCCGTTCATTTGGCACCCCTAATTATATTAATTTTTTATTTTTATTTTTTTATTATGAAGATTTCAAAGTAAACTTACAAAGTGCTTGCAGACATCGCATCTTGGGTGATGATGTTCTTTATAGCACGATTTGTGAAACTGGCGATTGTCAGCCATCGAGAACTACATACGCGAAAAACATAAAACAGTTTGTGGATATATATTTCTTGATTAAAAATTTTGTTTAAAAAGCTATCGAGTTGAGCTTCACCTCGTGATCTGAAATCGGTAAATTGCACGTGTGGCAACGGAAACATTCGGGATGCCATAGTCCTCCCATGCAGTTTAGAAATCTCCCATGCCCGATTTCTGTATTGCAACCTATGCATACCCTGCAATCCGAAACATCCACTTATATCACACATATATATATATATTTATTTATAAAACATGACTTAGTTTTAACTTTTTTTCGTAAAATAACCTGTATCCGTTGGGATAGAAGTATGACACTGGCGGATATACACTTTCATGGTGGTTTCGTGGCGGGGAGGGATGGTTTTGTGGCGGTGAGGGATGGTTTCGTGGCGGTGAGGGCATATTCATACTTTCATGAAGAGCTTTGGCAAGTTGTTCATCATCCTCTATATCATCTTCATAATCTAAAACAGAATAAGAATCCTTAAATACATTATTCTTTTCTGAATCATTAAATAATAATAATAATACATTTGTGTACTCACTTATTGTTTTTTTTCCTTTGTTGTCTTCTTCTGACAGGTAACTTGATTCTGTTTCATCATCTTCTGGAGATGAAATTGTCTGGTTTTGATCATCTTCCTCTACAGAAGAAACCGAATGCTCATCGTCATCATCAAAATGATCATGTTCATCATCATCATCATGATTAACATGTTCACAGCGCTCATCATCATCGCCGTCATCGTCATCATCATGAGCATCTTCTTCTTCTACAGTAGACACAACACTTTTCGCGTCTTCTTCCAATAAAGAAAGCGCAATGGCGCGATCAATTTCTTCACTATCGAAGTCTGATAACGCGTCCTACATCCACATAACATACAATCAACATTAAAAAAAAAAAATTAAATTAAATTAAATAAAAAAAACAGTAAAGATAAACAACATACAACATACCCCTGTAGTTGGAGGATACTTATCATAACTTCCATTATGTTTTCTTGAATGTTTATTGCTGGAACTTAACCCCTTAATAATCTTGGTTAACCAGCCCATTAATCTCTAGAACCTTTATCTGCATATGAAATTAAAAAAACAATCTTGAATTACCTATTTTTCGCGAACCGAAATCCATTTATTCAGCAAAACTGATCATAAACATTGATCAAGAATTCAAGATTAAAACTTTATGATGAACAAACCATAATTATTGATTTCAACTTCCACCAACCGAATCTATGACATAAAAAAAACAAAAATTTAATAAAATATTCATCTTACAGATAGACTGTCGGTTGTTCATAATTTAAACAGATAATCTATACCTAATTTGCAAAAAAACATCAACTAATTTTCAGAAGCTCAACAAAAATTTGCAGAAACAATTAATTAATATTCAAAAATTCAAATTTTTTTTTAAAAAACTCATAAAATATGCAGAAACAATGAATTAATTTTCAAAAATTCAAAAAAATTTAAAAAAACTCATAAAATTTGCAGAAACCATAATCTAATTACAAAAATGAACTAACCTTCAAAAACTCATTGAATTTGCAGAAACAATGAATTCATTTTTAAAAAAACTCAAAACAATTTATAAAAAAAATAATAAAATTAGCAGAAACAATAATTTAATAATAAAAATTTTATAGAAACAATGAACTAACCTTCAAAACATCATAGAAGTTGCATAAAACAAATAACTTGATGAATCCATAGATCATCAAACCAACCCACTTCAACTAAACACATAATTAACCAAAACAGATCAAACAACAAGACAAGAATCAAGATTATGTGAGCTCCCACATTACAAATATACCCAACAAATAAAACAGGAAGATCTTAAAGAATTTCCAGTGAAAAAAAATAAAAAAAGGACAATGATTTGGCAACTTAATACCTAAGCCAAGCAAAGGGGGGACAGAGTAAAGGACTGAAGATTCTGTGAACAGTTGAAAAACAAAATGATAATATTAATCATAACAAAAGATCATATCATCATATGCTATGTGTTGCAGCAAAGTGAAATTAAATTTTGGCAAATGGGTATTGGAATTCAACTGTTTTGATCATATTGGTGGGACCATTTGCCCCAATTTTCTATAATTAGAACATTACATGACCAAATTATTACTATTGGAACTGCTTGCTTTTATTTTTTTTCATCAAGTGATGACAGAAGGAAAGAACAGAGTAATAAGGGTATTATATTATAATATATTATATAATATTATGTTATTATTATTATTATTGTATTTTTTTTGTGGCTAGTTTGGAAGGGATATTTAATTTATTATTTATAATTTGTTTGTTTGTTTGTTTTAAAGTAATAATAGTAAAGTAAAGAAATGGAAAAATGATGAATCCTTTTTGTGGTGGGTTAGTAGTTGGTTAAAATAAATAAATAAATAAATAAATTGTTGACTTTTTATTTACTTTGGTTATTTTTTAAGGTTATAACTTTTATATACTTCAGTTTTTTAAATATACTATAAAATTAAATACTTAATTTGAATATTATATATATTGCTATATTTTTTTTTTTGTTAAAAAATAAAACTTTTCATTTTTTTGTCATAGTTTGTTTTGGTGTACGTAAAGATAAATAAACTTCGATGAAAATCTACTATAAAGTGAGTATAAATATATTATAAAATTAAAAACTTAATTTGATATGAATGAGGAAAATAAAAGAAGGAAGGTAATATAATATAGTATTTTTTGTGGCCAAATTTGAAAGAGATATTAATTATTTATGTATTATTTGTTTGTTACGAAATAATAAAGTAAAGAAAATAGAAAAACAATGAGCTTTTTTGTGGTGGGATAGTGGGTCGGTGGTTATGATCCCTTTTAGACGGGAGAGGATGCGAAAAAAGTCACTTGCACGCTTGCATCTCACTTTTTCTTTCACTAAAGTTTTGTGTAAGATTCTTCAATAACTTACACATGCCCCTTGAGGTAACTTGTAATTTTACATACGTATACTATAGTAGGTTAGAACCCGTAGCACGAGATTTTCTATGGTAGTGTTTGGTATGTTGTAGTGAAAAGCGAAATGGAATGGACCATTACGAGGTAATGAAATATTATGTGTTTGGTTGGTCAATGGAATCGAATCACTCATTTCACAAGGCATTTCATTCCTTCAAAACCATTCCTTCCATCCCCATGTTTTTTTTTTCATTCCATCTCTCTTTCACTCTTAATTAACAACACCAAAACCTGCCACACACTACCACAACCAACCACCATCGTCACCACCCACCACCACTGCCGCCACCCACTACACCGCCACCACCAACCACTGTCACCCAACCACACCAGCGCCGTCCACCTCCACCTACCACCGCAACCACCACCACCTGCCACAACCACCACCACCCTTCACCGCCATCACCCACCACCGTCACCAACCCACCACTAGTGCCATCCACCTCCACATACCACTACCGCCACCAACCATTGTCGCCATCCACCGCGCCACCCTTCACTACCACCACCCACCACCGGCGCCATCCACCTCCACCTAACACCGTTGTCGCCACCCACTAGCCACCATCGTCACCAACCCACCATCGCCTCCATCAACCACCACCACGCACCACCACCACTACCAACATTACCACCCACCATCACCGCCACTAACCATCACCCACCATCGCCACCATCTACCACCACCCACTAGCACCACCGCTGCAACCACCCACCACCACCGTCTGTCACCATCACCTCCACCCACCACCACCACCACCACATATCACCACCCACCATCATCGCTACTAACCACCACCCATCACTGCCACTCACCACCGATTTTATCCTTCTTCTTTTACTGCTTGGAAAAAACATAAAGTAATATTTTGTTTCATTCCCACATGGCAAACAAACAAGACATCGAATGGTAATGATCCATTCCATTACCTCGTCCATTCCATTCCTTCATTCATTACTTTACCCTATACCAAACAGACCCTATGTTATTATTCATAATGAATCTAAATTATTATATAAAGAAAATAAGTTACGGTGTTAATTGATTATTGACATATTCAGATTAACGAATATTATCCGGATTAACGAATATTCTAAATAACTTGACATGATTTATATATGTTTTACTTATGAGTGTTAGTTACATATAAGTTTTCAACATGTACTTTTTTTGTATACGAATTATATGATTCGTTTAAATATATTATATTTTGGGTCGGCTAAAGCATTAAAGCAAAACGTTGTTAATGATAAAGAATGATTATATTTGACGATAAAAACACAAATGTACAAAATATAAACATTTCAATTAAACTGCCAAAATTAATGGGCTACATAAAGACCCATTTAAAGGTAGATGTTACAATGTCCAACATAATATTAACATGTAATACGAAAACAAACAATCAAGTACCATAAAAAATAAACCCAACATAATTTAGTAGCTGCATTGCTAACTTCACATAGTAGCCATTGTTCAAACTAAGATTATTTAAAAAAAAACGTCTTAATTTCTCGCTTCTTCATTTTGGAAATTGAAGTTAGTACCAACATACCTTCAATCTTGATGCACCTAAACGTGCTAGTATTTGTGACACCCGACATGTTTGGCTTAAACATTTTGGTAAAACATAAGTCTACCTTAGTGAAAAACATTTATAAACAGACTTAACTGGGTCAGTTGAGTCGGGTCAGGTTAGGATTGTCCAGGATTCAATGATCTGGAGGATCATTGGGAGTGGTTTTGGGAATATACTAGTCTTGAGTCCCGTTGTTGATGAAATTACATGGATTGAATTAAGTAGAATACGTAGATTGATACATTCATGTGACATAATATGAAAATACGTGCTTCAAAGGTGTAAACATGGTTATACGTGCATCTATATGCTTTATGTTAGGATTGCATGTTCATGTGTTAGGATGTGTTAAAATGCGTTTAAACGACAAAACTGGAAAATCTGGAAAACATGGTTTTGGTTCGACCTGTAGGGGGTCGAACCAGAGATGGGAAATCAACAAAAAGGTCATTCGACCTCATAAAGTCTCATTCGACCATGTATGGGGGTCGAATGTGGCTTTAGTATAAATACCACACTTTGTCATTTTTCATCATTTCACAAACCCTAGTCGCCTCTAAACACTCTTTCGGTTTTAATCACCGGGGAAGGAGTTTTTGCTCTCGTTTTTCATAATCTAACCTACAAACATCATCTAATCAAGAACCAAAGGTGTTTTCTTAATCCTAAACCCTTTTTAAAGAATTTGGATTCGTTTTCATCTAACCCCAAATATCCAGATCTGTTCTAAGGATGTTCTTATGATTAAAAACCTTTCAAACATCTTTCTAAACAAAACCCTATCATTAAACCTGAGTTTTCATATCAATAAACATGTGTTAGGTTGTGTTTATGTTGTGTTTTGTGTTGTTTAATGATTTGTTGTTGTACAAATGATAGAAACATGATCTAGAGCTGTTAGTGGTGTTGTTTTATGATTATTCTAGGTTACAATTGGATGGATGATGATATTATGTTTATTTTGGGGATTTTGATGAATCTAGGGCTTGATACATGTTGTTATTATCGATAAAACGATTTGGGGTTTTCTTAAACATATAAAACAGAGTGTTTTGGGATGATTGTGAAAGGATTTCAACATGTTTCCAAATCGGGTAAAGTTTTCATGCATGATGTGACGTTTTCATAATTTTTACCATTTTGGGTAAGTGTTAAAATGGACTGATTTTGTAGTAAAATTGGTAGGGTTTCGTAGGAATATGTTATTCATGATTGACTGCTGTGTTTCATGATGTTTCGTGATGTTTTCGGATTGTTTTGATGCGTTTTGGTGCATTTTAGAGAGTTTGCAGTAGAGGAGGTCGAACCTGGGTCCCATTCGACCTACGTGGGGTCAAAGGAACCAACCCAGGGGTCAAACCTGCGACTCTACAGGTCGAATAAGCTTTAGTAAGGTCGAACGAACTTGATTTAGGTCGAATTAACACATGTTAGGGTCGAATTAACATGTGTTAAGGTCGAATGAACATATAATAGGGATTGACTAGTGAACCTTGCAAGACGGTTGTTGTATATTGGAGTGGTTTTTACGTACTTTTGAGATCTGTTTAGGATTCGGACATCTCCCCTCTATGCTCCAATAGACGCATTCGCTTACACACGTTCTCTTGCACATATGCTTGTAGTAGCACTTTATTAGGTGATAGTATTCAGTGACTTGAGTTCGTATTAGGAGTATACTTGGAGGACCATGTAGAGCAGTTTATCATTTGGGTGCACACGAAATCATAAACTGAAATGCATGAGAATCCCAGTGGACTCTTAGTTTGGATGGATAGTCCTGGATCAGACCTAGGTTTAACTCTTGTAACTCCTAGTGGTTGACACTAGCAGTGAATCTGAATCTCTCGATTTTGTTTGTCAGATTATGTCTGGCGCTCGTGGTGGATTTCGTGGTGGTCGTGCTGGTGGCCGTGGTGGCGGCAGTGATCGTGGTAACATCAACATGACACAAGAGGAACTGAACAACTTGTTGCAGCAACAAGTGAATATGACCCTGGCTGCATTCCAGGCTGGACATAACGTTCTAGGTGGTAAGTTGATTTCTATCAACTTTGCCACATTCTTGGGTGTCATGCCTTTTCCCTTGTTTTTTATTCGTGTGTCTTGTCTCAGGTGCCGCTGTTAATCCACCTCCACCTCAGTGTACTTATAAGATGTTTCGGGACTGTCAGCCCCATAACTTTGCTGGGACTGAGGGAGCGGTGGGACTACTCCGATGGTTAGAGAATGTTGAGTCTGTGTTTTTGATGTGTAACTGTCTCGCTGGGGACCGGGTTAAGTATGCTACTGTGACATTTGAGGGCCTTGCGTTATCATGGTGGAATGCTACTGCTCAGAACATGGGTTTGGGGGAGGCTCATGCTATGCCTTGGGCGGATTTTGCGCATCGTCTGAAGAGTGAGTATTGTCCCAGGGAGGAGGTTTAGAAGTTGGAACATGAGGTCTGGAACTACAAGATGGTTGGGTCAGAGATAGAGGAGTACACTGTGAGGCGTAACGAGTTGGCAGTGTCGTGTCCTGATTTACACGCACCTGAGTATAGGAGGATTGAGCACTACATTTCTGGGTTGGTGCCGGAGATGGCAGGGTTGGTGGCTGTCGGGAATCTTCCCACACTTGCTGAAGTCGTCCGTTCGACTCATAAGATGACTAACATGAAGGTGGCAGAGGGTGTTTTGCCTCCTAAGGGTACTACTGTGAAGGGTTCTGATAGTAACAAGAGGAAGTGGGATAATGCGGGGAAGAGTTCTGTGCTAGCACCGTCTCAACAGGTGAAGAAGTTTGATACGTCTGGGTCTTCTTCAGGGCAGAAGTCGGGTGGTTATGTTGGGAAACACCCTAAGTGCAACAAGTGTGGTTTTCATCATTCTAGGGGTTGTGACCGAGCTCGTTGTCATCGGTGCCAGCAGTTGGGGGCATCTTGCCAAGGACTGTAGAGCGACTCTTCCGCCGAATCAAGCTCGTACTGCTGTTCCTGCTCCCGCTGCTCAGGGGACTCCAGGAAAGAAGGGATGCTATAACTGTGGTGACACGGGACATTACAAGCGTGATTGTCCCAAGTTGAAGCAGGGCGAGAATGCGAAGGGCGAGAACAGTAACGGGAACAACGGAGGTGGCGGGAGAAATGCGCGTGCTTTTGTCATTGGCTCTGCAGAAGCCAAACAGGACACTGACACAGTTAGCGGTACGTTCCTTCTTAATGATCACTATGTTTCTGTCTTGTTTGATTTTGGTGCCGATAAGAGTTTCATATCTGTGGAAATTAGTCGATTGCTAGATATAGTACCCACACCTTTAGAGGCTAAGTACTTGATAAAATTGGCTGATGGTAAGAAAATTGAAGCGACACATATTCTTCGGGAATGTCGCTTGGAACTGTCGGGTTTGTCTTTCCCAATTGACCTTATGCTAGTATCCCTGGGTAATTTCGAGGTAGTTGTGGGCATGGATTGGTTATCGTTGTATCGTGCGTAGATCGTTTGTTTCGACAAGGTCATTCGGATCCCTCTCCTTGATGGAGAGACTCTTTCGGTCCACGCGAGAAGAGCGGTGCTTCGCTGACTATCATTTCCAGTATGAAAGCCCTTAAGTATATTCGGATGGGTTATTCGGCCATTTTGGCACTTGTTACTGTTTCTTCTGATGATGAGAAGAAGATCGAGGATATCCATGTGGTTCGTGACTTTCCTGATGTGTTTCTAGATGACTTGCCTTGTCTTCCTCCTCATTGTTAGGTTGAGTTTGGTATTGATCTTACACCTGGTGCGGCTCCTATTGCTCGAGCCCCGTATCGTCTTGCACCTCCCGAGATGCAAGAGTTGTCTATCCAGTTACATGAACTCTTGGAAAAGGGTTTCATTCGACCGAGTTCTTCCCCGTGGGGAGCTCCTATCTTGTTTGTGAAGAAGAAGAAGGACGGAACTCTTCGCATGTGTGTCGATTATCGCGAGCTGAACAAAGTGACCATCAAAGAATCTTTATCCTCTCCCTCACATTGATGATCTCTTTGACCAGCTCCAGGGTTCTAGTTACTACTCGAAGATTGATTTGAGATCCGGTTATCACTAGCTACGCGTCAGGAAGCCGACGTTTAGAAAACTGCTTTTCATACTCGTTATGGTCATTTTGAGTTCTTGGTTATGCCTTTTGGCCTCACTAACGCACCGGCGGTGTTCATGGATTTGATGAACCGTGTTTGTAAGCCTTACCATGATAAATTCGTCATCGTGTTTATTGACGACATTCTGGTTTATTCTAAGAGCAAGACGGACCATGAGGAACACTTGCGGTTGGTCTTGGAACTCTTGAGACGAGAGCAGTTGTATGCTAAGTTCTCGAAGTGTGACTTTTGGTTGCGCGAGGTTCAATTCCTAGGGCATGTGGTTAATGAACTAGGAATTCATGTTAATCCGGCTAAGATCGAAGCGATTAAAGACTGGGAAGCACCAAAGACGCCATCTGAGGTGCGACAATTCCTAGGTCTTACGGGTTACTATCGCCGTTTCATTGAGGAATTTTCAAAGATCGCTCAACCCATCACCTCTCTTACCCAGAAGGACCGAAAGTTCGACTGGGGTGAACCGCAGGAATCGGCATTTCAGATGCTGAAACATAAACTTTGTTCTGCACATGTCCTATCTTTACCTGAGGGTACGGATGATTTTGTTGTGTACTGTGATGCTTCTATTTGTGGTCTCGGTTGCTTGTTGATGCAACGCGAGAAGGTTATTGCATATGCTTCTCGTCAACTTAAGGTTCACGAGAAGAACTATACTACCCATGACTTGGAATTGGGCGCGGTAGTCTTTGCGTTGAAAATCTGGAGACATTACTTGTACGGTACCAAATGCACCATTTACACCGATCACAAGAGTCTTCAGCACATTTTCGACCAGAAGGAGCTAAACATGCGGCAGTGTCGCTGGTTTGAACTCTTGAACGATTATGATTCTGCAATTAAGTATCATCCTGGCAAGGCAAACGTTGTGGCAGATGCCTTGAGCAGGAATGAGTCTGCAAAACCTCATCGTGTTCGAGCTTTACACCTCACCATTCATTCCTCTTTTCCTGACCGAATTCGTTCTGCATAGCTGGAAGCTTTGAAGGAGGAAAAACTAAAAGCTGAAACTATGCACAGTGCTAATAAGCATCTTGAACTCAGGTCCGATGGCCTACACTACTTTGTAGAACGCGTTTGGGTTCCTTTGTTCGAGTGATTACGGGAGCTTGTCTTGGATGAAGCTCACAAATCCTGGTATTTTGTTCACCCTGGCTGCGATAAGATGTATCAGGATTTGAAGATACTCTATTAGTGGCCGAACATGAAGACTGATATAGCCTCCTACGTGAGCAAATGTGTGACTTGTGCTAAAGTCAAGGTGGAATACCAGAAGCTGTCTGGTCTCCTGCAACAACCTAAGATTCCTGAATGGAAGTGGGAACGGATCACGATGGATTTTGTCACCAAACTACCGAAGTCACCAAGTGGTTGTGATATGATTTGGGTGATTGTCGACAGGTTGACAAAATCGGCGCATTTCCTACCTACTAAGGAAACTGATGGACTTGAGCAGTTAGCTCGAATCTACCTTAAGGAGGTAGTTTCTCGACACGGGGTGCCTGTTTCTATTATCTCTGATCGTGATTCCCGTTTTGCTTCGCGTTTCTGGAAGGCTTTGCACAAGGCTTTGGGTACTCAGTTGGACATGAGTACCGCTTATCATCCTCAAACTGACAGTCAGAGTGAGCGGACGATTCAAACCTTGGAGAACATGCTTCGAGCATGTGTTATCGATTTTAGCAAGGGTTGGGAGAGTCACCTACTGTTGGTGGTGTTCTCTTACAACAACAGCTACCATTCTAGTATCAAGGCAGTGCCGTTCGAAGCTCTTTACGGGCGGAAATGTCGATCTCCTCTCTGCTGGGCCGAGGTGGGTGAGAGTCAACTCACTGGTCTGGAACTGGTGTACGAAACATCGGAGAAAAGCGTACAAATTCGTAACCGTTTGGCAGCCGTACGGGATCGTCAGAAGAGTTATGTCAATCGCCGTCGCAAACCTTTGGAGTTCCAGGTTGGGTACAGGGTACTTTTGAAAGTTTCACCATGGAAGGGCGTCATACGCTTTGGAAAGCGTGGCAAGGTTAACCCTCGTTATCTCGTACCGTTTGCAATCCTGGAACGGATTGGACCGGTGGAATACAGACTTGACATACCGGCGGAGCTCGGTAGTGTTCACAACGTCTTCCATGTGTCTAACTTGAAGAAGTCTTTGGCTGACGAATCTCTTATCGTACCACTGGAAGAGACCAAGGTTGATGATCGTCTTCACATTGTGGAGGAACCTGTTGAGATTCTTGACTATAATATTTGTAGCCTTCGCCGGAGTAAAATCCGCATCGTTAAGGTTCGATGGAACTCAAATCGTGGGCCGGAGTTCACGTGGGAACGGGAGGATCAGATGAAGTCTAAGTATCCTCATCTTTTTTCGAAGCGTGCGTTCGAATCTAGGCATGTTACCGCTGAAGATAAATGAATCTCGGGGCGAGATTCCTTTCAACGTGGGTATGATGTAACGACCGGTAAATTTCCTTTCGTTTCTTTCTTTTCATCTCTTTCCTTTTTGGCTTTGCGCAATTTTCTGGACGAAAATTCATTCAATGTGGGGATGATGTGACACCCGGCATGTTCGGCTTAAACATTTTTGGTAAAACATAAGTCTACCTTAGCGAAAAACATTTATAAACAGACTTAACTGGGTCAGTTGAGTCGGGTCAGGTTAGGATTGTCCAGGGTTCAATGATCTGGAGGATCATTGGGAATAGTTTTGGGAATATACTAGTCTTGAGTCCCGTTGTTGGTGAAATTACATGGATTGAATTAAGTAGAATACGTAGATTGATACATTCATGCGACATAATATGAAAATACGTGCTTCAAAGGTGTAAACATGATTATACGTGCTTCTATATGCTTAATATATGTTAGGATTGCATGTTCATGTGTAAGGATGTGTTAAAATGCATTTAAACGACAAAACTGTTCTACGTGCTTCTATATCCAGATCTGTTCTAAGGATGTTCTTATGATTAAAAACCTTTCAAACATCTTTCTAAACAAAACCCTATCATTAAACCTGAGTTTTCATATCAATAAACATGTGTTAGGTTGTGTTTATGTTGTGTTTTGTGTTGTTTAATGATTTGTTGATGTACGAATGATAGAAACATGATCTAGGGCTGTTATTGGTGTTGTTTTAGGATTATTCTAGGTTACAATTGGATGGATGATGATATTATGTTTATTTTGGGGATTTTGATAAATCTAGGGCTTGATGCATGTTGTTATTATCGATAAAACGATTGGGGGTTTTCATAAACATATAAAACAGAGTGTTTTGGGATGATTGTTAAAGGATTTCAACAAGTTTCCAAATTGGGTAAGGTTATCATGCATGATGTGATGTTTTCATAATTTTTATCATTTTGGGTAAGTGTTAAAATGGACTGATTTTGGAATAAAATTGGTAGGGTTTCGTAGGAATATGTTATTCATGATTGACTGCTGCGTTTCATGATGTTTCGTGATGTTTTCGGATTGTTTTGATGCGTTTTGGTGCGTTTATAGAGTTTCCAGCATAGGAGGTCAAACTTGGGTCCCATTCGACCTACTTGGGGTCGAAGAAACCAACCGAGGGGTCGAACCTGGGACTCTGCAGGTCGAACAAGCTTCAGTAAGGTCGAACGAACTTGATTTAGGTCGAATTAACACATGTTAGAGTCGAATTAACATGTGTTAAGGTCGAAGGAACATATAATAGGTTGTATGAACTTAAGTAAGGGTCGAAGGAACATAATGGGGGTCGAACCAGGGTCCTATGGATCGAACCTGGTTCATTTTCCATACTAACCCGACCTTATAACTCCGTATGTGCGATTCTTGATGCAAACTAAGTGTTTTATCCTTTTACCTTATGTGTAATCTATGTATACTTGATTAGTTTATGCAATGGATCACCAACGGGATGTCGGGTCAGTGTAGTGTGTCGGTTTAACAGTCACACGTATTTTTAAACATACTTGGTCACGATCTGGACAATCGAGGATTGGATAACCTTATGGTTATTTGTTGGAACACTTATGTAAACTTTTGATAGATCTCCGATAGTTCGGGATTATCAAGGACCTAGATTTTATTCTATAATTGAAGAAGACAACCTGAGGTGAGTTTCACAGCCCCACTTTTACTGGTTTTGCTTTCGGGGGAGAAAACATGCGCTATACTTATATTTTGTAACATATGTCATACTATGGTTTACTTTTGAGTTGTTATGCGATCTTTGGAAGTCCCGGGGGAAAGCGTGAATGTTCGGGGATGCACAACGGGGGAAATGTGGATAGATCTATTGGGTGTGACCTTCCCCACTCGTCGACTGGAGGTCGGGCGGGTGCATATTGTCTCGAACTTGCTAAACTTGCTAAACATTATTCGGGCGGCTTGAACATATGCTAAACTTGCTAAACGTGTGCAGTAATGGTTTTCCAATCGTAGTAGTAACAAAACATACGCCTAGCTAGCGTACTTTGGTTTCACTTGATATAGTATTGACAGGTTTTGGACTTGGTAACATTTGGTAACACTTGGTAACATTTTTATACAAACCTGTGAACTCACCAGCATTATATGTTGACGTCGTTTTGGTATGTTTTTCTCAGGTCGCTAAGGTAGCATCACACAGACTAGGCGCACGAGTCTGCATGGCGTCTAGGCTTAGTTTCATGCCTTTGAAATAATTGTTTTGGAACTCGTTGTCACTTTATTTTGTAACTTGAAAATGCTTCCGCTACAGTTTTCTGATATAAAAGTTATGTTTTGAGTTTACGTATCTTTCATATAGTGTTGTTTATTGTGACCGTTGACCTGGATCCTGTTTTGTCACGCGCCTCGCGGTAAAACTCCGCAAGTAGAAATTTGAGGGTGTGACAATATTACCATTTTGTATTCTAGTTGTTTTCAACCATGCAACTTTTGAACAACAAACCAAGTTTCTTCTTTTGACTTTTCAATTTGAAGCGATATTTAAACTTCAACACCTTGAAGATTCTTTACATTCATGTAACTACCTTGTTCAAGTTCCACCATCTCATCAAATCTCTTTGGCAGGCGCTAAGTAAAGTAAATATATAATCATTTATAATGAAAACTAAAATAACATATAAGTAAGTACAACTATTTTTAGCAGATGCTAAGTAAAGCAACATGACAACAACAAAATTGTCATACCAAATTGCAAAAAACACTACTCTACTTCAATATAATGGTTGTCAAACAACCAAGCGTCTGAGAGGCTCTTACCTTGAACAACCATAAAAAAATAAGGAACTATAAATGAGCAACATGTATTTTATCGCGAAGAACCTCAAACAACAAAACCAAACCAAATAATAAATAGCAATATATTTTGCCAAGCAACTACAAATGAACCACTTCTGTTTTATGATTTCACTTGGTCCTATTAATGTTGTTTAACTTCTCATTTGATGTTGTGTCCAGAATGCCCTGCATCTAAAAGCACCTGGTGAAGAAACAAATAGTCTCACCACCGATTAGGGATGATAAGATTATAAGTTACTACAGGGTTGATCCTTCACTAACAGCTACGGCTTGGAGATACCTGCAAATAAGAGTGAAAGTATGGGTGTGGAGACGACTACACAAGGTAGCAATTTATAACAAAAACGGGGTGAATGGGGATACTATCTAGTGTGATAGCTCTCCAGGTCAGTAGAAAGTGTCCTCTCCTATTGGGGATGTGACCCCTTTTATAGGAGAGTCCGTATGCCATCATTACCCAAGTCCTAACCGTGGTTAGGTTGTCTCCATCACCCTTAGTTGTGTTAGTGTGATGAAGTAAGGAAAGCTAAATTGAAGGGAATAGTGGAACCGTGTACCGCCTTTAATGCTTTGGTTACGTGATTCATGCATGGCTATTGACCATGCATGATATTCGCCTTGACCGGGTTATGACCAATCATTGACTGTTGACCGATCATTAATGAGCCTTGACCATGTCCTGCGCGTAGCTTTTTTCCGCGTGAGGACGTTGTGCCGGGTTTGGGTACGCGGAATGGTGTATTCAGTACCCAATCCCATCAAGTCCCCCCAGTCCAGTGTGTCTCTTATCTAAGAAGTAATGATGAGATGTGAGGGGCGCTGGACTTACTAGATGTGTGGCTTTATTTCCTGTGCTGTTAGTCTTGCGGTTAGGCCAGTTGCTCTGTGTTGCGGAGTTCATATGCGGAGAACGGGTGATGAGAATTTACGTCAGCTTTCCGTATGAGATATGACACGTCGGTTATTTTATTGTGGACAGATGTCAGTTCCCCCATGCATTTGAAAACTTGTGGTCCATATGGCGAGTGGGTATGACGTGACCTGTTGCAGTTGAGACGTGTGCAGGCACGTTGAGAGGCGGTTGTCAGGCGAGTGGGCGCGTGAGGTGCGTGTGGCGTTTGTTTGTCTTCAGGTGTACACGTGTCGCCTCCCTATTAGGCTCATCCCCGAAAAGCCTACCTATTCTTCTGAGTGTGACGTCAGGCATATTAATTACAAAGCCTATATATTGGATTTGAATTGTGGCTTTTCCCATTTCCAACTATTTCAAAATTTAAATCCTGTCTTCAACGTCTCTGTTTCCCCAACATCAGTATTTCTCTAACTATGTCTCAAGAATCACAAGATGTTCAAGAGTCCAGCAAGACGTCAGATTCCGTTAAAGATCTGGGCAAAGAGTCTTCAAAAAGTATAGAGGCTACCACTATTAAGTGGGATAAGGCTTCGTATTTGACTTTCCTTGACCAATATGGCATTTTGCCTGAGTGGGAACCAGAACTTCCGGCCGAGGGGAAGACTGCTCTGAAAGCCCCTCCTGGTAAAATAACATTGTACGCTGCCACATTCACCAAATGTTGTTTTCGTCTACCGGCCACTAAGTTTGTGGTGGATGTGTTGTTGAAGTATGGCGTGCATCCTACATAGTTGACCCTTTATGGGTGGTGCCGGATATTGCACTTTGAGGCCACTTGCCGAGCATTGGAGATTGAACCTACCTGGGAGAGGTTGAACGTCTTTTATGTTCTTGAAGCAGCACGTGGTGGTAGCGGTTGGTACAGTTTAGGCATTCGCCGGAAAGTTAAACAACTTGTATCGGAGAAGGTGAAGTCCATGTATGAGTGGAAGACAAGTTTTTCTATGTCAACCATGGTGTCATTCCTGCACCTTTTCAATGGATGGTGTTAGGTTTGAAGGAGAAAATTGCTGAATTGCCCCCTATGGTGGGGTTTAAAGACCAAGATTGGTACAAGACACTCTGTGATCATGCTACTCCCTTGATGATGGATGAATGTCCGGAGAGTGTTTTGAATTTGCTGGGGATCAGTCTTATCTGCCCTGAGGGTCAGGACCCGAATCCTCCAAAAGGTATTGAAGTCATACTTGCTTTGTTGTTTTATATTCTTTCTTGTGTTATTGCTCATGTGTTTCCTATATATCCAGATGTCACCCTGTTTCAATTGTTTGCCAAGCGTGGTGAAGTGAAGGTATTGTACGCTCCAGTTGTCGCAGATGCGCCACGTTTATCTGAGAGGACGAGTGGGAATTTTTTGTTTCCCAATCTAGTGGATCCTCCAAAGCAATATGTCCGGACAGGTTGTGAACTCTACCCATCTATTTTACTATGGTTTGTTTTCTTTTTGTGCGCGAAGGAAGCGCAGTAGGTACGCGTCCTGCGTACTGATTTAGCGCATTCTTCGTGGTAGGTGCGGGTATACAACTCCGCAGGAAAGCCAAAAATGATGTTGAGGAAGTTACTTCAGAGCGCAAGGAGTCTTTTGGTTAGTCTTTATAACTTCTGAATTCATTCCTCACGCATAGTTTAATTTTATACAGATGTGGTTACCGTGCCAGGAACTAGTACATCAAGGAAGCGCGCTGTGGCAAGCAAGAGAACCAAACCACCTGTTGCTCCCATCATAATTGAAGAGGTTGATGAAGAGTTAATAGAGTCTGACACGGAATTAGAGCATAAACGCGCTAGGCGTTCTTCTCCTGTCCGCCAAACAGATGATGTTGCTGAGGATTTGTATCAGCAAAGGATCACCGAGCTGAATCAAAAACAGGTACAAATTCCTCAGTCTTCAGTTGGAAATTTAGAGACGACCCGACCGGAGCCTATTTCCGCAATTTCGGTGAATGTTTTTAAACCACTGACATGGCCGTCTACGGACAAGCTGGAAATTCCTGTTAAACCTCCGCCCGTGCGCGAGAATCTGCTGATGAAGACGCTGAGGCATCTATCTGGTACTTATATTCTTGTTTCCTTCTTTACGTTTTTTGTGATAAATCCGTTGAAATACTGTGAACAACATTTTATGTAGGGCAACATCCTTTTGCAGATTCTCGGAAGAAGCATCCATCTTTGGTGTTGAAGGAAGTATCCTTGTCTGGCCAGCCTGCTGATGTGGCCGCGCAGGTAACCATGGGTACAACCGAAACGGTTGTGGAGGAAAATTTGCTGTCACAAGCTGAGCCAATCCCGGAGGATTTGGTTGTTGACGTGGAGAAGGTCGTCACGCCACGGGGTGAGCCTGCCCAGGATGAGTTGGTGATTGATGCGGAGAAGGATGTTGGGAAGGGGGTAGATGAGTCTGAACTCCAAATCTGAGTATAGGTGGTCTTGATGCGCTGTCGAAGCAGGCGCATGAGCCGAGTTCATCACAAGGATTTGAAGCTGCACTTGATAATGGGAAGAAAGATGAAGTTATTGGTGAGAATCCATCTGGCTTCAAGCGCACAGTGGTGGACTCCACTGTGGTTTATACTGACGCTTCCGCCAGTGTTGGTGGTAACTCCGGTCATCGACGGAGAATGCCCTCATCGCGTCAAGCTGATTCCTCTAGACCATATCAACCGCGCTGGGATATCTTTGACACAACTCGATTTACAAATGCGCTTGATGCGCAAGAGTTTGTCATGATGTCTGTTCCTCCCTGGGAGCGTGATTACCAAGACAGTGTCGACCGGCGTTCTTTGTTCATTGATATGGCAATGAACCTTTCTTTGGGTGTTAGCGGTCTCGGGTCTCTTATTAGGCGCGAAAATGGGTTTCAACGAGATTACCAGAATTTGAAGGATTCGGAAGCCGCGTTGCTGGAGCGCGAAGAAGAGTTCCAGCGCGCCCGTCATGATATCCGGATAGAGATTGAGCATCATCAAAAAGTTGCCCGTGATGCTGTTGAGGAGATGGAGAAGATAAAGAAGGAGAAAGCCGAAGCTTCTCAGGCTTGGTCCGTTGCTTGTAAGAGGACCAACCATGAAACTGAACTGTTGCGATCCACCATTAAGGAGTTGAAGCTTGAAAATGCTAATTTGAAGAAAGAGGTGGAGCAAAGTCAGACAACATATGATGAGAAGCAAGCGGAACTTGCCGATGCTATTCAGAAGTATAATGCTCAGCATGATGAACTTCTTCATGCGACTTCTTCTTTGTCTGATGCGGAGACCAAAATAAAAGAGTTAGCTTTGGAAAACTCACAATATCAAGAAGAAAAAGCCCTGGCGGAGTCCTCTTGCACACAGGCAAAAATGGAGTTGGACAAGGTGCAAGCGTTGTTTGGGCAAGCTACTAAAATGGCTGTTGCTGCGAATGAGAGGATCGCGTGGTTGATGAGTGATGGAGTTGCTGGGGTAAGCTATAAGATCTTCCTTTTGTATTTTGATTATTGACTTATGCAATTTTGTTGATGTGTTAGCTTTTATTGCGCAGATATTCAAGCGTGTTTGGAACGATCCTGCGCTGACAGAGGTGATTGCTCGTATTTCCAGTTCTTCCGTGAAGCAGGGGATCAAGCTCGGCTTTTCTGAAGGCTTTTGCCACCATGCGGATGGCAAGGAGAAGGAGTCTGGTCCGTACGAGAATGAGTCGTACGATGATGAGTTGCTGAAGGCTTACGATGATCACGAGCATCTGAAGTTTGAAGTCTTTGATTTGCTGGAGGCTTGCGCGAAAACTGATGAGCCCGCGGTGGAGTTGCGCAATTATTTTGTCAAGTCTGACCGTCTTGGTGCGGAACTTGCTGAGAAAGCGCAAATGGAAGAGACAGCCAAAGTAGGAGCGACAGATGGTCAGGCTGGAACATCCTCTGCGGCTGGTGACAAGAATTCAGAAGATATATCGCAATATCTTAATCTTGGTTGAACAATTTTTTATTTTCTTCATGTTTGTTTGTATTGTTGGACAATTTACTTTTTTGAACTTGCTGCCACGTGTTTTTATCTAATCATTTGCTGATGTCATCCCTACTTCCCATCACCCAAGGCTGACAGATTACCTCATGATTGATGTGATGGTTATGCCGGCGTTTGTCAGGATGACTGTCACGATTCTCTAGGGTAATTGAGTGGTTACCATTAATGGTAATTAATGGCCATAACCTCTCTCCTCTATATATAGTAAGTGTGTGTTTCATCTTCCTTATTATTTCTTTTGTACTTAAAAAACTTATATCTTCTTCTCTGCAAAAATAGCGGCGAGCTCTTCTAATAACAACATTGGTGTTAAGGAGGTTTTAGCAATGCAAGGGATTATGAGGCTATCTCAACCTCTTACTCACGATCAATCTTCCACATATGCTCTTGATCGTCTAGCAGAGTACTCTGCATATCTTTTGTCCCAAGAGGACATGCGTCCTGATAACTTGGATGATCAGGGTACTTCTGATGGGAAGCCCTTGAAGATGAAGAAATTGTCTGAGCTAGGGAATGTGAAGAAGACTAAAACCAGGAAGGTTAGGGGTTGAGTTATGTTTTTCAGTATGTTGAAGTTTGTTGTGTATAGGTAAAGTCTTTTTTGAATTTGCTGTTGAGTCAACATGTATATGGGGTATATTTTGTTTTTTGATCACCCCTATTTTTGTATATGTAACGGTAATCCATGTATTAGCCATGTAGAATGTACTTGTTGATCAATGGCTTGTATGATGAATGCTCGTTTTGTAATATAAATGAAGTTGGACATAAAGTCCTTATTACAAAATCATGAAATAGTAGATTACATGTAGCATATACGTAGTTGAGCTGCATTCCAAGTACGTGGTATTAGCGAACCATCTAACCGTTCTAAGGCATACGCTCCTTTTCCCAATACCTCTTGGACTTTGTAGGGTCCTTCCCAAGTTGGAGCGAGCTTCCCCGGTTTTTCCGCATTCGAAGCTTCATTATTGCGGAAAACAAAATCGCCCACGCGGAAAGCTTGTTCTTTAACCCGCACATTGTAATATCGTTCCAGTTGTCTCTTGTATGAGGCCTCTCGGACATAGGCCAAATCTCTGCGGTCATCTAAAAAGTCTTGATTCATCCGCAATTCTTTGTCATTGTCAATTGTTTGCGCGAGTAAGATTCTTGGTGACTGATTTGTAACCTCTGTTGGGATAACCGCTTCAGTTCCATATGTCAGGCTGAACGGTGTTTCCCCGGTGCTTGTTTTGGAAAGCGTGCGGTGGGCCCAAAGGACATGGGGCAATTCATCTACCCACCCGCTGCGTCTTGTTCCCAGGCGTGTCTTAATGCCTTTAACAATACTTCTGTTTGAACGCTCGACCTGGCCATTGCCTTGAGGATGCGCTACGGAAGTGAATATCTGTTTGATTTTCATTGAGTGGAGCCATTCTTGTAAGTGTTGGTCCGCAAACTGCGTTCTGTTGTCGCTTACAATTTCCATCGGTAGACCGAATCTGTAAATGATAAACTCCCAAATGAATTTCTTGATGTTCCACCCGTCAATCGTGGCTAATGTCTTTGCCTCTACCCATTTTGTGAAATAGTCAATGGCAACAACTAAGTACTTGACATTGCCTGGCGCTGTGGGAAACGGTCCCACGAGATCTATGGCCCATTTTTGAAATGGCCATGCCGTGGTGACTGGTATCAAGTTGTTCTTTGGTCTAAGTGTTCCTGGCGCATGTCGCTGGCATGCGTCACATTTGCGCAGCTCTTTAACCGCATCGAGGTGCATTCCGGGCCAGAAGTATCCCGCGTTCATAAGTTTGGCCACGACCATTCGAGGGCCCGCGTGTAATCCGCATGTGCCCTCGTGAATATCTTTTATTAGATATGTGGCTTCCGCGGAATCTACGCATCTGAGTAATGGTCCGAGATAAGACCGCCGATATAAGGTGCCGTTATTGACTTCGTAGTGCAAGGCTTTGTGTTGTAGCTTCCTTGCTTCCGCTTTGTTTGATGGGAGGATGCCTTTTGTTAAAAAGGCCATGATCGGGGTGATCCAGGATTCTTTTCCAGTTTGAATCACGTTCACTTGTTTTGATGGAACAGATGGTATGGCTAGTACCTCGACTCGTACGTCTTTCGCCATGTGATCGAATGCGGTGGACGCCATTTTACTTAAAGCATCCGCTGGCTTGTTTTGGCTTCTGCGGACGTGAGTGACTTTGCAGTAGGAGAAACTATTCATCAACTCTTTGGTATGTTGCAAATATAGGATCATGGATGGCTCTCTGGCCTCGTATGTGCCATCAATGTGATTGGCAACCAACATTGAATCGACATGCGCTTCAATGTGTTGAGCACCCATCTTCTTGGCTATACGTAGGCCTGCGACCAGCGCTTCATATTCTGCCTCGTTGTTGGTTGTTTGAAAGTCCAGCTGAATAGCATAATTGTATTCTTTTCCTTCTCGGGTTATCAAGCGTAAGCCTGCACCGGCCCCTTCATCATTGCAAGCACCGTCGGTGAATAGCTTCCATATTTGAGTTTCGTCGGGCATGGTCGAATTTGACGATGCTTCATTTACGCATTCTTCGACTTTGTCTGCTGGGACCTCCGCTATGAAATCTGCAAGGATCTGTCCTTTGAAGGAAGGTCTTGCTTTATATGAGATTGAGTGTTCACCCAGCTCTATTTCCCGTTTTGCCAAACGTCCGGAGAGTTCTGGTTTGCATAGGATATCATTGATCCGGAAATCTGTGAGGACATTGATCGGGTGCCCTTGAAAATATCTGCGCAGTCTTCTTGAGGCGTGGATTAACGCGAGAACCAGCTTTTCCATTGTCATGAGCACTGCCCCTACTGCCTTGTCAGTGACGGACAAGTAGAGGGTGAGTGGCTCTTTCGGTAGTGGAGCGGTGAGTGTTGGCAGGTTGCTCAAACATTTCTTCATGTCTTGAAACGCGGCTTCTGCCTCTTCCGTCCAGTGGAAATTTGATTTCTTCAGACAATTCTTCAATGTGTCCACAAAGGGGAAAGATTTGGATGCGTAGTTTGACAGAAACCTGTTCAAAGCTACAAGTCGTCCCATCAGAGTTTGTACTTCCTTGACTGAAGATGGTGACGGCATCCGCTTAATTGCTTGAACTTTATCTGGGTTTGGACGAAAACCGTCTTTGGTGACAACGACTCCAAGGAATTTTCCTTCTTCCATCCCAAAAGAACACTTCCCCGGATTAAGTTTCATTCTCACACTACGCAACTGATCAAAAGTCTTCTGGATGTCAAGTAACATCTGGTCTTCTTCTCTGCTTTTGATCACTAAGTCATCAATGTACACTTCTAAGTTTACACCGATTTGTTTTACAAACGCGGTGTCCATTAATCGTTGATATGTTGCTCCCGCGTTCTTTAGCCCAAATGGCATCTTGGTGTAACAGAAGGTACACATGTCTGTGCGAAATGCTATTTTGTCTTCGTCTTCTTTGGCCATTTGAATTTGATGATAGCCTTTGTAAGCATCCAAGAAGCATTTGAACCTGTAAGGTGCCAAAGAATCGACCTTTAGGTCGATTTCGGGCAATGGGTAACAATCTTTTGGACAGGCTTTGTTTAAGTCTTTATAATCGACGCACATGCGCCATGTGCCATTGGATTTTCCCACCATAACTGGGTTTGCCACTCAGGTTTGATATTTGCTTTTGCGCAGAATGCCGGCCTTCAAAAGTTCTGTCACTTGTTCATTCATCGCCTTTGTTTTCTCAGGCCCCATACTGCGCTTTTTCTGGGCTATTGGCTCAGCGTTTTTGTAGACGTTGAGCTTGTGTTCCGCGATGTGTCGCGGGACACCAACCATATCTGATGGTTTGAAGGCGAAGATATCCATGTTCTTCGTTAACAACTGCTTCAAGTGAATGCGAATGGGGTCAGAGATTTCATGGCTGATGACAACTGTCTGTTCTGGGAATATAGGGTTAATAACCCATTTTTCCGGTTCGGTTCTGACAGTTGGCTTTGTTTGCTTTGAAGGCCTCGGCGCTTCTGTGGCATGACATGTTTTGTTTCCGCGTATGAACGCAACACCTGTTCGCGTCGGGAAACCTGCCATCTGATGTGGTGTAGATGCATTGCAGTTGAATTTTGCCAACCCCTCTCGTCCCAGTAGGATATCATGTGAAGAGTTGACGGGGAGCACTGTGAAGTCGCATGTTTCGGTGCGCGAATGCTTCCCGTCCCAGTGGGTAGATTGTTTCATGAATGAAACCGGAGATTGGCTCCGTGGTTGGTGTTATTCTTCTTTTGTCATCTTCGTCCAGCTGGTCGAAGCATTGCTGGTACATGATATCAGTGCTGCTGCCATTATCCAAGAACATGTATCGTGTTCGATAATGGCCAACAACCCCTGTGATGATCAATGGAGCTGTGGAGGAAGCCCCACCCTTTACCTTCGGCATTATCACTTGCTCTTCTTTCCATGAGTCATCTCTTATTTCCATAAAGGTCCGTTTATGGCTTGTATTTCTATGTGTCATGTTGCATGTGTTGCGGGAAACACTATACACGTGATGCGCGTTAAGATTGCGTATCTTTTTCTGAGATGGCTCTCCTGCATCTACGTTGTCCCTTTGTTTTCTTCTCATGTTCTTCACCAGGTGCGTCAACTGCGCTGACTTAATCGCGTTTTCAATTTCCATCTTCAAGCTGTAACAATTGTCTGTCATGTGACCGTGGTCTTCATGATACTCACAGTATTTTGATCTGTCTACATTCCGCCTGTCGCCACGGAGCTCTTGTGGTTTTGGGAATTGAATCTGTTCGGTTTTCAGCACCTCAGATGGCGTTTTGGACAGTGGCGTCCATTCATAGTTCTTTTTTGAGTGTCCCTTATGATCACGGGACCCCCTCGAACTCAGCATATTTCTTGCATCTTGTGCGGAGGAATATTTTCCTTCCTCCGTTGTGCCTGAGATTCTTGACCATACAGACTGTTTGCCTTTCCCTCTGTTGTTTGATGATTGATGGTGGCTGCTACTCCGGTGCGTGTTTTTGTTGCGATGGAAAGATCGTTCGGAGGACGCATAAACTTTAGCAGCTTCGATTACTTCATCCCAAGCTTGTGGTACGCCGTCTTTACCGGTTAAACATTTCATCAGGTCATCATTTCTTACCCCGTGTATGAATGCTGCGCGGGTAAGTTCTTCTCCGCAGCCTAGTTGGAGGGCTTCCTTGTTGTACCTGATGATGTAATCTTCTAGGGATTCATTCTCGTGGCGCGTACACAAGAGAATGTGTGCCTTGTCTTTCTTGTGTTTGCGCAGATGTGAGAAGTGATTCTTGAATTTTCTTATGGTCATCGAAATCCACCAGGCTTCCCACAAGCAGGCTTTCATACCACACTCTGGCTGCCCCTGTTAATGTTTGTACAAACAGGTGACACTAGGCTTGGACTGGCCATAGCTTAGAGCTTCCTGCGCAGTCGAAAGCATGCAAGTGATCATCCGGATCGCGCAAACCATCGTATTTCCCGATGGTGCTTGGTAACTTGCATTCTTGAGGCATCGGTGCCAATGCAATGCGAGCACAGAATTTTGATCTTTCGGCGAAAGTCTTTGGTCTATATAGTTTGTAGAGGTCATCATCTTTTGGTGCCAGACTGCTGTCAACAGACTTGGTGTTCTGTTTTTTGTTGGAATCGTGATGCACCTCATCTTCTGATTCGTAGCCGTTTGGTTCATCGTTCAGGTTGACGGGGTCCTAGCCGCGAGTATTCTTACCACGGCCTCCACCACGTACCGCCTGACGAGAACCTTTAGCGTGACGACCACTTTTGTTTTTTCGTGGAGATTCTGAGTCCTCCTCACTTGTGTCGAAACTTAACGTCTTTTGGACGTTGAGTTTGGCTTGATTCATAACCATTTTTTGATATTCAGAATTGTTTTTGAATTTTGCTAGGCCAACCACTCGTCCGGGTCAACCGGAGATAGGTTGGTTTTCTTCTTTTTGCTTCCAGCGGATCCCCCCTTGTTTGGGTGGAACTGGAATGTCGAACCCGGTTGTTTCTGAGCCACATTCTTTGTGATCGTATTTGGTGTAACATCTTGGATCTCATCGTTGATTGTGGCATCAACCTCAGCATTGTTGTTGTTCGTATCTTTTGAAAAAGCCATGTTGCTAGTTTGAAAGATTTGTTAGAACCGTAACGGATGGCGCCAATGAAGAAACAAATAGTCTCACCACCGATTAGGGATGATAAGATTATAAGTTACTACAGGGTTGATCCTTCATTAACAGCTACGGCTTGGAGATACCTGCAAATAAGAGTGAAAGTATGGGTGTGGAGACGACTACCCAAGGTAGCAGTTTATAACAAAAACGGGGTGAATGGGGATACTATCTAGTGTGATAGCTCTCCAGGTCAGTAGAAAGTGTCCTCTCCTATTGGGGATGTGACCCCTTTAATAGGAGAGTCCGTATGCCACCATTACCCAAGTCCTAACCGTGGTTAGGTTGTCTCCGTCACCCTTAGTTGTGTTAGTGTGATGAAGTAAGGAAAGCTAAATTGAAGGGAATAGTGGAACCGTGTACCGCCTTTAATGCTTTGGTTACGTGATTCATGCATGGCTATTGACCATGCATGATATTCGCCTTGACCGGGTTATGACCAATCATTGACTGTTGACCGATCATTAATGAGCCTTGACCATGTCCTGCGCGTAGCTTTTTTCTGCGTGATGACGTTGTGCCGGGTTTGGATACGCGGAATGGTGTATTCAGTACCCAATCCCATCATCTGGTTTCACAACAAAAAATATCACAACCCATTTGTGAATCATAGAGAATTTAATGGTTAACCGGCACGGGTCAATAGGTTTAAATATCTATAGCAATCAAAACCTTTAAAAAAATAGTATGTGATTAAACATATATGTAACATCCGATACCTATAAGCATTTTCAATAGTAGCAACATGTTGATAACATGTACACACAACAACAAAATAGTCATACCAAATTAGGGCTGTTAATGAGCCAAACTGAGTCGAGTCAGGTCAAGCTCGCGCTCGGCTTGGTTATAAACCGAGCCGGCTCGGCTCGGCTTAGATTTGAAATCGAGCTGAAAATCCAAGTTCGAACTCGGCTTGGTTTGGCTCGAATTCAAAAAGAAAAAAGAAAAATGGCTTTCAAAATTCAACAGTCTAAAATATTATTCAATAATTAAAAATAACACATTAAAAATAAGTTCAACCTTATACATTACAAGCTAAAATCAAGTTCAAGCAAATACAAAATAAGTCTCAAATTTCAACGGAATACAATATAAGTTCAAAAACATACGAATTAACATGAGTACTTGGATCAAAAGAAGTATTGAGTTTATTTAAATAACTTGATTAGCTGTAACTTCAATCCCAAGCACATAATATCCATGCTACTGTTACCAAATATTAATTATGTAGCATATTCCCCATCTTTTTTAGCATTTATATAGTATATTATATGTATATTAAAAATATATATTAAAAACTAGAATTATTCGAGCCAAACCGAGCCAGCTCGGCTCATTACGAACCGAGCCAAGCTCGGCTCACTTTCTAACCGATCCGAGCCGGCTCAACTCAATTTCAAACCGAGCCATATCGAGCGAGCTTTTTTCTAGCTAAACCCAAGCGAACTCCGAGCCACGAGCTTTTTGGACAGCCCTATACCAGATTGCATAAAACACTACGCTACTTTAATATAATGGTTATCAAACAACAACCAAGCACCTGAGAAGTTCCTACCTTGAACCACCATAAAAAAATTAAGGAACTATAAATCAACAACATGTGTTTTATCACCAAGGAGCAGCCTCAAACAACAAAACCAAACCAAATAATAAATAACAACGTATTTTTCCAAGCAAATACAAATGAACTACTTGTGTTTTATGATTTGATGTAACACCCCAACCGATGGCGGAATCATCGAGGTGTCACATAGTGACGATTGTTCAATAGCACATGGACTAAAATGTAAATTTAAATAGTAAACATAATCCATTATTCAAACCAAAATACAACTTGTCTCATAGAAACACAAAACGTAGTAAATAAAGTTAAATTTTATTAAAGCACTAAGTCCAAAACCTAAGCGTGTAAAGCAAAACTTGATCAAACTGCACCTGAAACATGTACGAAAATAATTTGGTCAACACATATATTGTATTGGTGAGTACATCCATTTGATATATATATAGTATGAAAACTTTTCGCAATTTTTGTGTTGTATACCGTTTGCAAATATGTAATAAATAGTATCAGTCAAAACCAAACCTATGAATGAATGAGACTAACACATGAATAACCAAATGAATAATGAATTAACAAGACAATGACCAAGATTCTCTCAACAGAGTCTCAAGGGGGTATACCATAGTACTATTCATTGAAATGCTAGGCCGCAGAACGGTTAATGATTTTGACTAAGCATACACAAAATTTTACATAAAGCAAACACACTTGAGAATTGCATTAAGTATAAGAATAACATTTGATAATAGTGTACATGAATAGCCCCACGATAGTAAAACATGAAAAAGGGGAAAGATATACTCACAGTTTCGCTAATAGTAATTTCCACGAAAGTTCGTTGTAAGGACTTAGAATTCCGAAGAACTCAACCTATATATGATAGAATACTAATGAGGAGAATAACTTAAAAGTTTAAGGCAACCAAAATCTAAGGCACTAGGGCTTGCTAGACTCGTATAGGGAAGATGAAGTTTTTAATAATAACTTGAACATTAGTTTTGAAATAAATATATCACGATTAATTTAATAAGTGACTAAAACACTTATGTATTCCACATTTATAAATATTTTCTATTTTATAGAAAATAACCACGAAATAGATTTTATGATTTATATTTAATTAAACAATTTGTTATATCTAATTTAAATATAAATAGAATAAATAATACGAGATATGATCCCAAAATGATATTATTATGAGAAATAATTATTTTATGATGTGAAATACTAAAAATAATATTTCCATAGTTTCTTTTCATTTATTTGCATTTAAAACATATTTAATAAGTTTAAATAGTGTTTCAATGATTAAAAATAGTAAAAATAACAAAAATAATCATTTTCTGAGAAATTATATTTTATTTCAGTTTATTATTCATAAAAATAAATCTCCAGAAAATTTAAGGTTAAAATCACTTAAAATGAATTTTTAATCATTTATTTATGATTAAAACAATTTAATTCAAGAAAAATACGAAAATAATTTTTTTTTCCAGAAAATAAAAATATGACAACTTTCTTTAGGGTGTCAAGATGCTTCCCCTAAATTTTCATAATATTTGGAGTAAAAATGAATTTTCTATGAATATTTTATGTTTACGACTAATATATATTTAATTAAAAAATAATAATAATGTAAAAGGAAAAGGACAAGGAAGGAGGAAAAAAAAAACGCTTAGAATTGATGCCTCATGGGGGACTCGAACCTGAGTCCTTCTCTTGCCAAAGCAACCATCCAACCACTAAGCTATGAACTATACATGTTAGTTTGTTTGAAAAATAAAGATTTTTTAACACACTTCACAATCATCATCTTCCCCAAACTTACTAACATAAACCCTAACCTCAATCCTAAAATAATCAACCACGATTCAACACGATTAAGCGTCTGAACCATAGGGCTTTTGTTTAGGGATGAATGAGGAACAAAATGGCATGAAAAATTAGAACTCACAATGCGTAATGAAGTCGCAAATTGAGCTCTAAGAGCCGAGCTCGTTTTCGCTAATTAGACGTGCTCTGGAAAGATTTTTCGTGGGTTTCTTTGTGGGTTTTGAAGGGAATGAGTGCAAAAGGAGTTTCCCACACTCGATATTTATAATGGACTTGTGAATAAAGCGTTTTGCAAGGTTTAAAGATTCCGGTCGGTTACCCATACATATCAGATTCAATCGACCATTTTAACGCGTTATAGGACCATATTAATGAGGGAAAATAATGGTTACAAGAGGAGAAACGTAAACCTATGATTAATTGTGAGTGAAAACGCCTAAAAACGAGTTTTTAATATCGCCGGAGAACAATTCTGGTCGCCAGAACGCGTTGCTACAGTACCAGTGCAGATTTTTTTTTTTTTGAAACCTGACAATTTTGATCCCTCCAGTTAGTTTGGTTAGTTTAGTCACTTGTTTCCTTATAAAACTTAACCAAAGTTAAGTTTTTTTCTAACTAAAACTCTTCCAAACTCTAAAACTATACATTTTTTTTATCCTTTATAAATTTCACACAACATTATTTAGTTTTTTTATCTTTGTTCCTCATAAAACCTAGACGTTTCCAACGTCCCTCGACACGTTCATTAGCAAGTTAACAATAACATATAGATAATAAAGGTGTAACGACCAATACAAGGCAACTTTTATTGCAAACTTCAAAAGATGGACACGGGATTTAAAATGCAAATACGATAAAGTTAAGAAATTACGCAAATGTTACATTTGACTTGGTCCTATTAATGTTGTTTAGCTTCTCATTTGATGATATGTCCATAATGGAGTAGGAAAAAAAAATCTTTTGTTTACAAAATAATGGTTCTCAATCCTTCCAAAAGTCTGCATATTAATACAGTTCTTTTAGTCCAGGGTAATATGTTGAGCAACAAACTTAGATTACTCCTACACGCACACGTAAAGGGTAATGCCATTTTGCGTAATTCAAAGACTAAATATAAATTGGATCACACACACATAGGAATTATCATATTACTTTGCTTAACAATATTAACAAATAAACAAAAGTTAAATTAAAAACTACCCATACATACCAAAACTTATATTAACCATTAACCATGTTTTAATACATTCTTAAAAGACCACAAAAGTTTTTACCCTATACATTATACAAAAGCTTCCATTCATATCCCCTAACACTAAACCAACAAAATTTAGGGACATTCCAACCTTCAAAAGCATCATTGTTTAGTCAAAACCTACTACCATAACGTCATTCCTATATACAAAAGATGAAGCTTAACATTCTACATATTTAGTTTTTAACTAAGGACGTGAAATAACCAACATACCTTCCCTTTAGACATACGTAATAAGACACCAACTACCATTCCTTAAACCAAGCTTCTTCATGCACGACTTCCATTTTGTCAAAGCATACCTCGTTTTACTCCCAGATCCTCCAATACACATCTTCTTATTAACAATATTTCCATTTTAACTGAAGACGCAAGGCATTAACATTCTGAAATCCACAATCCTGAGCAAACAATTTTGGAAAACACTGCAAAACATTTGTAACAAAAATTAAAATTCATATCTAATTGACAATTATATAAATATGAAATAATAAATATGATTAAGTAGTAAAAACTTACAAAGCGGTATGTCACTTTTGTAATAACTTCAGGATCATGACCAGTAGATTCAGAGGTAACTTCAACACCACAAGAGATATTACTTGCAGAATCAATTAGTACATCACCAGATAGATCATCAACATCTTCAGATAAACTACTTGAAAATTCAATGACTACAGCACTAACTGGAGCATGTTCAATATTTCCATTCCCTACAGCTTCTGGGTCAACTCGCATTCCATCGCCACGAAACAGATCTAACTTGAATGAAAAATCCCCAACCTTTTCAAACATTAGAAATCTCCTATGCACAATTTAAGAGCTTCAAAAACACTACTCCAACCATCGGTGAAAAAGTATCCATTCCACAAGTACTCTATTCGGAATGTCCATTGATACACATCTCCCAAAAGAATGATAACCGGATGCTGAAGCATATTTCTTTTGAAATGATGCTTGATATTACCATAATAACCATAAAGCGAATTCTACATACTTTAAATGAGAAATATAACCACATCAGAAAGTTTTATAAATAAGTATATAAAAACTATAAAATAACTAAACAAAGGAATCTATACTTTACATAATAGGAGAAGCGTGAATGATGTCAGCAAGGTTGAGTTGTCAAGATTTTAGACATAAGAAAGCTGATGTGGCACCCATTGAGAAGGCTTCGGTGATGCAAAAGATGACGTCATAACATCTGATTAAAATATTCAAGAAAAATCGTCAGCCACTCATTTAAAGGAATTAAATAATGCCACTTGCAAAATGTGGGCAAACCATTAAGTAAGTTTAGCATCTGTTGTTTACAGAGGAACACTCAACAACATCTGTTTTGTATAACGAGTCAAAATAAACAGATGTTTAGAGAGAAGGAAAGCATACAACTTTTAATTTTAAGCTCCAAATTCAAAATTTGAATTACTTTGCCCTCACTCAATTACTCTCATCTATATGAATGGACAGAGAAGGCAGGAATCATCAGACCAGCTAAAACCTCTGCTCTCTCACAATTCTTTTTTAATATAAATATATGAAAACATAATCGTCTTCAAATTGATGATTATAGACAATGAAGGTTTGATCATATTATTTATTTAATTAAATTAATAATTTACATTTTCTGTGTTTCATACTAATTTTTTGTTTATGATTATTTTCAGGTTCATAACTTTCAAGTTTCTATCAGAAAAGTGTAATCAAGATGTTTTTGTTTATGCTTATTTTCAGGTTCATAACTTTCAAGTTTCTATCTGTTGGTTTTTTATTATACATGTTTTGTGTTTCATCTTGATGTTTTTGTTTATGCTTATTCTCAGGTTTAAATGATTCAGTTTTGTAATCAAGAAAGTTGAAGAAGTAAGAACCTGGTTAACGCTCTGAATCTTCTAGATGATACAAAGAGATCTTCCCAAGTCGTCCAAAATGAGTGAGAAGGTTATTTCTGCAAGAGAAAACACCGTTAGGACTCGCCACAGGATTGGGGGTAATCCTGTGACCACCCTACGACGTGAGAATAAGTATTGTTTTCTGGTCAAAGAGAATGTAGTAATGATAATTGAGATAGTGATGATTTGCTTTTACCTTTCATCCTCCTTTTATAGCTTGCTGTTTTGCTGTTAATCCGTTCTTTTTGCCAAAGGAGAAAATCATTGCCTGATTGTTTGTCCATGGATCTCGCTTTTGTCTTGATTTCATTTGACTATCATGTTGACCGCTTTGACTCCTTTAAATTGGGTCTTTCTTTATTGGGCTTGAGTTAACTGTGGAATGGGCCGGTTTGACTTAACTGGGCCCTACCTCGTTATGTCCCCCCCCAGTCTATTGATAAGAACGTGTGAATATTACTAGACTTTTTGTATTATAAGTACGAAAAAACGTGAAAAAATCAACAAGAGTTAGATTTGAATCCAAATTGGGATTCGTGCCGTGTGTCCAAGGCACGTGATGTACTCATTATGATAACCGTCACATCAATCGCCCTCGTTGCCTCGGGAATTGACATCTGGCAGTTATGTATTTTGAATTTTAAACATCCGTAATTCTTGTATAAGAATTCATATTCACATTCAAAATCTCATCATTTCAACCGTTTTCACTCTTACTCAAAATGGCTCCCAAAGCAAGTTCGTCACGCACCGTCATGAATGTTTCTGATATATCCTGTAGCTGGCCTTCTTTCCCGTCGTTTGTCAGTGATTATCATATTCCTTTGGGATGGGGGCCGGTGCTTCTTGGCAAAGATGACCGGGCCTTTCCTCTGAAAGAAGGGAAAATTACTTTATATAGGGAGTTCTTCACTTTTTCCCATTTCCGATTGCCGGTCACTAATTTTATTTTTGATCTGCTGTCTTATTACAAGGTAAACATTTCCCAATTGCATCCTCTAGGTTTAATAAAAATCCGCCATTTTGAGTTTTGTGCGTTAGGTCTAGGTAGGGCCCCTCGCTTGGAGATTTTTCGTGTACTGTATGTTTTGAAATTCAAAGGGGAATATTTTACCTTCGATCGCCGTCCCGGTATGCTGTCTTGCATAGACAATTTCCCCCAAAGTGTTTGCGATAAGGAATGGAGAAAGAAATTCTTTTTTGTTGATAAACGCGTTCTACCCGTCCAAGCCCCAATTAGGTATCCGGGGGCCAAAACTAAATTATCCGACGAGTGCCTTCTTCCATCTGTGTATGAAAAGGATCCACTGTATCTTGCTTTGACAAATAATCCTACAGAATGTACTTTCATTCTGGAGAGGGCTCTGGTTGCTGTTTGCATGAGCCGAATATGGGTAGATGAGACCGTCTTTCCGGAGTACCGGCGTGAAGATCAAGGGTCATGGCAATATTTCGACGTTCTTGATTCTGAAACCTCTGCCCAGTTGGTTGAACATGACCGACCACTTGGCCCCGATGAGCTTGACGTTCTTAGTCAGACTATCTCTAATTTTCTTATTCCTGCCCCTGTCGGCCTTGTTTTGGGACAGGGTGCCGATCCATCCGTATCCGTGACGGAGGCTACTCCCTTGACCGTTGAAAAGATGTTGTGGATCACGTTGATGCGAATCCTATCAGTGTTGCCCCTCCACAGAGTGATGTGAGTGCGGAGAGAAAGAAAGATAAATCTAAAAAGAGGAAAGCTACTGCTGTTCCTGGGGTTGAAGCTTTATTAGCCAAGAGAAAACAGATGCTGGAAATGAAGGAAAAATCACTCTGTAAGTGTTTGGTTTTTTTATTTGTTTCTCTTTATTTTGGTTTTGTATCTAATTATATGATTTTTGTGAACAGATGAACGAATAGCTGTTAGTTTGACTTCATCCGGGTCTGATGAAGTGATTATATCCCAAGCCGACAGCATGAAAGATCTTCCAGACTTTACTGGAAGTAGTTCCGGGAAGGCTGTAGCCGTTACCTCTTCTCCTTCACTTAGTAGTGTTGTCAAAACTTCAGCTCCCGTTACCACCATTCCTGTATGCTCTCAAGCCCCTGCTTCGGATGTTGTTACGGCCCCATCTTCGTCATTGCCAGGTGTATCAGTTCCAGTTTCTGTGAAGCCGGTGTATTCATTTGCTGGCCCGTCTGTAACTTCCAGCTTTGCTGCTGGGCAGAGTTTTTCCCAGCTGTTGCGGGATGTGCAGAAAAATCCTATCCAGTTTCCTGGTGGAAACCGTACTGGGGGTTCACCGGCTTCTGGTCATTCATCTGGTGTCAGTGACATGCCGTCCAATGTGTATTCCCCTGGTATTAATTAGCGACCATCTTTGAAAGATATCCGTTATGTGCTTGGGTGACATATTGCTGAGTCAAGCCGTCTAATACATCCGGACATTATTCGTCATTCGGCAGAGCACGCCTTCCCCCCAGCGGAAAGATCCTATTTGCAGAGACTGGACAATGCCCAGCTTGCTGAGAATGTGTTGGGTTCTAGTGTGAACTATACTGTTGCTTCATATGAGGTGCTTCGCAGGTGGCGGGCTGATCTTGCTAGCCTACTGGAGATTTGCGATAGGCAGGCCTCCGCCGTGTCCTAGAATGAAAGGTTGTCCAAGCAGCTGGCTGAGGCCGAGATAGAGTTGGTATCTCGGCAAGTATCTATTGAGAAATTAGAAGGTGACAAAGCCTGGATGGTGACAAACCATACAGAAGAAAAGCTAAATTTGCTCCGGGTTCATGAATCACAAAGTGGCATTATTTCTCGTCTTGACGGTCGGGTGGATGCTTTGTCCAAGAAACTGGCTGCGGAGAAAAGCACTGTTGCCCGGAACAAGGCAGAAATGGAAAGGTGTAAGCTTTTATCTGCTGAGGTTGAGAACTTTGAATCTCGGATCAGACAGGCGGAAGAGGAGAATGATTCTATGGTGGAGAAATTAAATGAGTGTCAAAGGCAATTAACTCTCTCAAACCAGCGGGCTGATCAGGCTGTGGACTCTACCGAAGCTACCAAAGCTCATGCCATATCAGTCTAGTCCCAATTGGAGCGTGTCCGTGCTGACCGGGATTGGTTGATTGGACAAGGTATTCCTGCATCATGGCGTTTCATCCGGACCAGCCAAGAGTATCAAGATCGTATCAATGCTTTTTATGAAGTAGCCATGGAAGCCGGGTACCATGGCGGGCTGGTTTACGGTAACCAAGTCGGCCTTGCTGGTCAGAAAATATCTCCACCTACAGGGCAGGAGAGGGAGATTCCTACCCGGGTTGCTGATTCGATGCAGGCCTTGAGCAGCGTTACCTTGGAAGCTATATCTCAGCTGAATGGTCACGTTGGTGATGAGGGTGTGTCATCTCTCCGATCTTTGCTTGAACCTTATGTTGTGGTGTCCTCCAATGGTGAAGGTTCCTCGTCTAGTTAGGATTAAGAATTATGGAAATGTGACTATTCGTTATTTCTTTATTTGAACGTGTGGCTTTTAAATGTAATGTGTGGTGTATGTTTGTGCCACTTGTCATGTTATTGGTGAGTCAGTATTGATGGTGGATTTGACAGTTATTGATGGCTTTTTGCATGTCATGATTACATGACGTTATGCGTTGCCTCTTACACTATTCCACATATATTTGTGTCAGGTAAATTCAGTGTCATTAAAACCGTATCTCTTGGTCTTCCCAAGAGGATCTTTATATAAGTCATTTGACTTATCAAATATTCATTAACTTTTCTTTTTGTTCCATTCTTCCTCCTTTGTTCTTTGTTACATTTTTATCTTCTTTCTATGGCACAACATTCAGTTTCTATTATGGAGTTGTTGAGAGAACTTGATGCTTTGGATGGTTTGCAAATGCTTTATCAATGCTCTCGTGATAGCGACAGACATCAAGACGCGTTAGATGAATTTAATATCAGGTATGCTGATTATGTGCCTGCTCGTAGGTATAGGAGGACATATTCCCGTGGTCCTCGGAAATTATTTTTTGATGTGGATCATGATCACGAGCACGTGCCAGAGCCTGGCCCCCATGTTTTGGCCGGAGGGCCTGTGATTCTTGTCATTGCTGAGGTTCCTCAGCAACCTGGTGTTGTTTCGGACAATGTTGAAGATCTTGTTGCTGATCAAGAAGATCTTCATGCTGAATCAGTTGAAGACCTTCTTGATAACCTGGTTTTTCCCCAGGTTGTTCCCGAAGGGGAGTTGCTATACACCCCTGCAGAGGTGTTAGCAATTCTTGATGGTAGGCTCTGAGGGATCCCGTGCCCGTGAAGAGATTTGATGGGGTTGCTTCCCTTTATTTTAGTTTTACTAGCTAGTATTTTGTCTGGTAGGTAAATGGCGTTTGGATTTTTGTCCTGCCTCCTACCATGTTTTGGTCACGTATGTATGACTGTTTTTTGAATGTTGCACATCAATGTACATATATGTAAAAAATATTGCCGTAAAAGGCGTTTTATTAGCTGATAACACGGCGTGCCGTGGATATTATTGGAATGTTTACATGAAATCTAACTGTAGTTAGAAACTAAATCCATGTGTATAACCTCGTGTCTTGATTCGTGTCCAGTCACACATAACATTTCTTCAGCTGCGCCGCGTTCCATGTCCTTGGTATTGGTTCTCCGTTCAACTATTTTAGGGAGTATGCTCCCTTGCCCAGTACTTCAGCTATCTCATAAGGCCCTTCCCAGTTTGGTCCCAGCTTTCCTTGAGCCACGGATCTGCTTGCCTCGTTGTCCCGCATCACAAGTTCTCCGACTTTGAAGGCCTTTTTGAGGACCCGCTTATTGTAGTATTTTTCCAGGAGTCTTTTGTACCGGGCCTCGTTGATGCATGCTGCTTCACGGCGTTCTTCCAGCATTTCTAGATTTTCACGAATCAGTTCTTCGTTCCTGGCCTTGTTGTTGCTTCTTCTTAGAGAAGGGATTCCGATCTCTGCTGGGATCATTGCTTCTGGGCCGAATGTCAAGCTGAATGGTGTTTCTCCGTTACTTGTCTTCGGCATGGTTCTATGTGCCCAGAGGACATGCGGCAACTGTTCAACCCAAGACTTTCCTTCTGCATCCAATCGTTTCTTCAAGCCATCCAGTATGCTCCGATTTGCTCTTTCTACCTGGCCATTGCCTTGTGGGTGGGCAACAGAAGTGAAGACTTGTTGAATGTGTAGCCCAGCGCACCATTCTTTAAGTGACTTATCCGTGAACTGTGTTCCATTGTCACTGACAAGATATAATGGAACACCGAAGCGGCACACTATGTGTTCCCATAGAAACTTTATAATGTTTGTTGCTTCAATTTTTGCTAACGGTTTGGCCTCGACCCATTTAGTGAAATAATCAATAGCAACCACCAAATATTTCAATTTTCTAGGGGCTAGAGGGAATGGTCCCACCAGATCCATTCCCCACTTTTGGAATGGCTATGCGCCCGTGACCGGTATCAAATGGTTCTTTGGTCGTATGGTTTGTGGTGCATATTTCTGGCAGCTGATGCATTTTTGTAGTTCTTCCACTGCCATGTTGTGCATTCCTGGCCAGAAATATCCTACATTGGTTATTTTGGCTACTACTGCCCGAGGTCCTGCGTGTATGCCACATATGCCCGCATGGATGTCTTTTATTAAGAATCTTGCCTTTGATGGTGCTACACATCGTAGAGCTAGGCCTAAGTAAGACTTCCGATACAAGTTTCTTCCGTGCATTTCGTACTGCAGGGTCTTAGTCCGTATCTTCATTGCCTCGCCCTTGTTATCCGGGAGTATTCCCTTTTCCAGGTATTGTTGAATTGGTGTCATCCATGACACTTCTGCCATGTATACATTGTTTATCTCCGCTACATGGGTTGATGGTTGTTTCAGGGTTTCGATGTGAACGTCTTCTTCAGTACCTGAGGATGCCAGCTTGCTGAGAGCATCCGCGATGTCATTCTTGTGTCTTCGCACATGAATCAGTGTTATTTTCTCGAATTTTGACATCAACTCTTTTGTTTTTTCCAGGTACTTCGCCATCGTGTCATCCTTGGCCTCGTAAGATTCGTTAACTTGATTATTTAATAGCAATGAATCCACGTGAGCATCAACTCTCTTTGCCCCCATTGACAGGGCCAGCCGCATGCCTGCTAGCAAAGCTTCGTATTCTGATTGGTTGTTTGAACATTCAAAGCTAAAACGTAGCGCGTACAAAGATTTCAACCCTTCCGGGTTAACCAGCATGAGGCCGGCTCTCGCCCCTTTGTTGTTGGACGATCCATCTGTGTATAATTGCCACGCTGAGTTCTCGTCCTCCGGTGTAGCTGCATTGTTGCTTCCTGGCACCTGTACTATCTGACCTTCTGGGATTTCGGCCATGAAATCCTCTATTACCTGTCCTTTGATGGATGTTATTTTTTTAAACGCTATATCTAGGGCCCCTAACTCAATGGCCCATTTTGCCAATCGCCCCTAGACTGCTGGCCGGTTTAGAATTTGTGCCAAAGGAAAACCGGTCAGTACCTCGACCTTGTGCCCCTGAAAGTATCGGCGTAGTCGACGGGATGCGTGTATCAAAGCCAACACCAATTTCTCCAGCATTGGATATCTTCCTTCTGGGTCAGAAAGGACCCGGCTGATATAATACACTGGCGTTGGTAGGCTCCCCCACTCTACCAGCAAGACTGCGCTGACCGCGTGATGTCCGGCTGCTATATACATCTTTAGGATCTCTCCAGGTTTAGGGGCGGCGAGTGTAGGCAGGTTGCCAGCGAATACCTTCATTTCCTGGAACGCTCTTTCTGCTTCCTCCATCCACCTGAATTTGTTTTTGTTCAGGCATTCTTTCAAGGTGGATATGAATGGGAGGGACCTTTCCGCATGTCGTGCCAGGAACCGGTTAATGGCTGCTAGCCTCCCGTTTAGAGTTTGAGCTCCTTTTAATGTTTTTGGGGATGGCATGTTGGTGATGGCTATCACTTTCTCGGGGTTAACCCTGAAGCCGTCCTTCGACACTACAACTCCTAGGAACTTTCCTTCCTCCATTCCAAAAGAACACTTACCCGGATTAAGCTTGATGTTGTAGTCTCGCAATGTCCTGAACGTTTCTTCAATGTCTGTGATGATTGTTTCTTCCGTGAAACTCTTGATGACTAAATCATCGACGTAAACTTCAAGATTACGGCCAATTTGTTTTTCGAATGCTTGGTCCATTAACCTTTGGTACGTTGCTCCTGCATTCTTTAATCCGAAGGGCATCTTTGTATAACAGTAGATGCCGGCATCGGTGTGGAACGCAGTCTTGTCTTCATCTTCCCGGGCCATCTTGATCTGATGATAGCCCTTGTATGCATCAAGGAAACATTTGAACTTGAACGGTGCTAATGAATCTACCTTAAGATCAATTTCTGGGAGAGGGTATGCATCTTTTGGACATGCTTTGTTTAGATCTTTATAGTCTACACACATACGCTAAGTCCCGTCGTGTTTTTTGACCATGACCGGGTTAGCCACCCAAGTATGGTACTTAGTCTTCCGCAAGATGTCTGCTTCTTCCAGCTTTTTTACTTCTTGGACCACCGTGGCCCGTCGCTCCAGGGCCATGCTTCGTCTCTTCTGGGTTACGGGTTTGATGGATGGGTAGGTTGACAGTCTATGTTCCGCTTTTGATCTCGCTATGCCCGTCATGTCAGCATGTTTAAAAGCAAACACGTCTAAATTGCTTTTCAGCACCTGCTTGAGCCTTTCCCGTGCGGGTGCGGATAGAGTGTCTCCTATCATGAGTGTCTGCTCTGGGTATTCTGCGTTTAACACCCATCTTTTCGGGCCGACCAACCCCGTTGGTGCTTGACGATGTGATTTGCGGTCTGCGGCTGCGCAAGTTTTGTCCACAGGTACCGTTACAACCCCTTGAGGAGTGGGGAACATCAAAAAGCCCCTAGCCGTTGAAACCAAGGCATCGATTCTTCCCAAAGTATATCGTCCCATGATTACATTGTATTGGGAATTGGCCGGGATGACCAGGAAAGTGACCAATACTATTCTTTCTTTACGTCCATCTCCAATGGTGACTGGAAATGTGAGTTGCCCCAGCGGTTCAATGCTTTCACCGGTGAATCCTCTCACGAGGCCTCTTGCAGGTTCCAACATCCTTTGATCCTCCGGACGCATCCGGCGGAAACATGGCTCATATATGATATCTTCGGAACTGCCAGTATCTACTAGGATCCTCCTCATGCTGTAATCTCCTACTGCAGCGGAGATCACCAAGGCTTCCATGCCCAACATCCGATAATGAGGAGGTATGGTCATGGTTGCCTCCATCCATGGTTCTATTCTTTCAAACGACCTCTTTCGGTCGTATCTTGATTCGACCTTCACCATGTTTATTTCCCAGGGTGTTTTCCCAGCGGCCTTGTCTGTTCCTGCCGATGAGGTACTTGGTTTTACATCTCTCACCAGATGAGCCAACTTCCCTGTTCTAAAGAAGTATTCGATTTGCTTCTTTACCTGGAAACAATCGTTTGTATCGTGTCCAGCACCCTTATGATATGCACAGTATTTAGATTTGTCCTTGGACGGTGAATCTTTCAAGGGGCGAGGCGTGTTAAGCCTCAGATCTTCGGATTCCAATATTTGGAGTGGCGTTTTTGTTAGCTCCGGATATTCGAATCTTGGTTTTGACGAGCTTTCTCCTTTTCCCATGAATGTATCCTGGGATCTTTCGGGCTGTCGTCGTTCGTCTCTTCGATCTTCCCTGTGATCATTCCGGGAATACGGATGCCTATTGGAATCCGACCTTCCCCTGTTTTCGGATTCCAATGATTGTTCAGTAGCTCATGGTAAATAATAAGTTTCAATAAATGATTTAAATAAATTACATACAATTGTTCTAAGAATTTGTACATCAAAATGAAAGATACAAGCTACGCTTCTTCAAGCATTAACTCTAATCTTCGAGCATGTTATAACCTGAAACATGTTAAGTTTGAAAATATTTTGGGTCAGCAAAAGTTGGTGAGAATTACATAGGTTTTGATAATTGAATAAAGCTTGTACAATTCAAGTGTCATGGCAAGTCTAGTCCATATGTGAAAACATACTAGAAGTAAATCGAGTGCATAATCAACCCTTGTGACTGTTATATTGTGGTCCATCCCATACGCTCATGGTTCACTCGATTATGTTATGCGATAACAATCACCCACGCTACCTATGTAGGAGGCACGTATCCGGGTGGGATTGTCAGTCTAATAGATCTATCATTGTATACTGTCGGCTGATCAATGTTAATGATTATGCTAGAATATTGTGCTTACCCTAGTCATGTTTAAGACATAATGCAACATAGAAAAACACATAGACACTTTATGATTGAATTGCATATAGAATGTTGTAACATGTTTCACCCCAAAAATAGTGAATAATAGAAAAGGGGCTATGTAAGACTCACCTGAAGTGTATCATGAAAGAATATCAATCAATGTCTGAAGCTGGATTAATGGAATCTCTTGTGTCCTATTAGAAGTAAAGGATACCCTTAATTCTAATGCAAATAAGCTTGTTTCTTTTCTTAGTTGTAAAGATAGTTGATTCCAACTACCTAGACTGGTATTGTAAACAATACGTGTCTTAATGTGTATAACTTAACAAACCGATAGTACTTAGCTTAGTTTCTTGAAAGGTATGTGTATGTATAATCACACAAAGTATATGCCTTTAATATAGCATTCAAAATAGCGTCTCGAAACCAATTGCAAAACAAATATTTCTTTGATAATGAAAATAACGCACGAGTTGTTCGTCTCACGATATATAAATATGTATTTATAGTTATATACTTCTATTATGATAATGTAGAGTTTGAATAGAATCTATTTGTATAATATAGCTTTAATTGTATCAAATAATAGATTTGACCATCCGATATGTTTCTTATATTTTATAGAAATTTGGGCAGAGTCTCCTCTGTTTTTGTAAGATACCAGACAACGTAAGTCGTCCATTTTTATCTCAAAACATCAATTGTCCAATTTCGCAACACAAATCAAGATCTAACTAATCTTTTACACGTGCCAAGTGATTAACTTTCTAAAGCTAATATGAAAGTAAAACATACGCTTTGATAATTAATAAATATATTTATATAGTTCGCCATTTAGATAATTCTTGTAAAAATATATGCTTATGTAGGTTAGTTATTACTCGACTCGTCCAAGCTTAACAACAAGAGTTGTTATTTTCGTTATAAGTCGACTCAGTTTGTTTAAGTTATTAATAAAAATATTTTTCCTTGCAAGTCGGTTCGGTTCGTTTAAGTGTTCACGATCTATATATATTTATGTATACAGTGTACTACAAAACAAAATAACTAAATCAAAGTCGCGGAGCGTTTATACCTTCCTGCTAAACCAGACCCGAAACTGGAGCGCAGCTGACCTGGTTCGACTGGTGGTGACTGTTGACCAGCTTTGACCGATGACTAAAGTGGACCAGAACCTTGACAAATGTTGATCCGTGTTCCGAACAACTCGATCTTACTCGAATGACTTGACCCGTAATGGAAACGAAGACAAACCCAAGCCGAGGCCAACCAAAAGTCACTCAAACATTACACCAAAACTGACACGTTACCAAATCTGACTGATGTTGACTTAGTCCTAAGCATCACCGGCTGCCCCTGGCATCGTACCCATCACCGGAACATACCTGGACCCAAAGCCAAGGCCGACGAGAAAAACACAAACCCGACCGACGACCTGCGTGTCAAACCAATCATCTTCGCATCGAACGGAACGGGAACCAAGTCTGAAAAGCTGCACCACGACTCCTATATAGCGCTGCCACAAGCATCGTGACCATCACCGGTCACAGCCACCAGACTATCCGGAGTCTGTTACGGGTGACCGGGTGGGGGTTTGTGTTCAGAAACGAGCGGGGGCTCCGATTTGGGTGAGGGAGAGGAAGGTGGTTTAAATGGTGGTGATTGTTAGCGGTGGCGGAGTGGTGGTTGTTGTGGATGCTGCCGCCGCTGCATCTGGAGGGAGAGAGAGAGAGGGTGTTGGGGTGGTTCGGTGGTGGTTGGACGAAGGGAGATGGAGATATGGTTGTTGGCGGCGGGTGGTTGTGGTTGGTGGTGGTAATGATGAATGATGGTGATGAAGACGAAGCAATAAGCTTCGCTGTGTGTTTAAATTGTTATCTCTACTACATCTAGATCAGGAAATGGAGAAGGGTTGTTGATTTAGAGGGACAAGGTGGGAGCAGGGAAGATGTGTTTATAATGGTGGTGATGATGGCTAGGGTTTGTAAGTGTTAGTTTGAGAAGGAAGGGAGAGTTTATATAGATGGGGTTAAGTGTATAGGTTAGGTGGACACCGCGTATACGTACTTATCACCGACTCGAGTCTCGTTTAAATTACCTAACTTGTTTAACCGCTAAAACAATCATTTTGTTAAATTTATTTATATAAACCGACTTAAAACGAGTGGTTGAATTATATATTTGTAAAATATTTTTAGGTCGCGTTTAGAAATTTACAACGATAAAGGGTCGGTTACTAGCGTGTTATTTCTTACAACGCGTTATTTGACGAATTTAAATAATTAAATTGGTTAATAAATAAGGATGTATTTCTTGTTAATAAGGTATTATTGTTAACGAATTAATGAATCGTTTTAAGAATAAAATATTATTATTATTATATTATTCGAGAAACGCTGGGCATTACATACGGCATGGTTCATGGCTATGGATTTTTCTTGTTTTACGTAGGCTTTCGCAATGGTCATCATTTCATCCATGGTCTGTGGGTAGCCTGTCGGGCCGTGGAGTTTTCGTAACAGGCCGTCGTCGTTCACCCCCATGGTGAAGGCGGTACATGCTAACTCCTCAGTGAGCCCAGGGATCTGCAGTCTTTCTTTGTTGAATCGAACGATAAAGTGTTCCATTGAGTCGTTGTCTCTTTGTCGTATGTGCATGAATTCATCTCTATATTTGGTGTGTCTTCTTTGTTGACTGAACTGTTGTAAGACGCCTTTCACAATTCTGTTCTAGTTGGATACATACCCGGGAGGCAGGTTGTCCCACCAGACCCGTGCTGCCCCGACAAGAGTCTGGATGAACATGTGACAACAAGCCGGCATGGGCCAATCCTTTGTCCTCCCTGCGGATTCAAAAATACTTAAGTGGTCATCCGGGTCCCTGGTACCGTCATATTTTCCCACCGTTGATGGCAACTTCAAATTGGGTGGTAGTGGGGCATTGGCTATCCGGTCAGTGAACTTCGAATATGTAACCATCGCTGGGGGTCGGTAGGGTCGAGTCAGGTCTTCATCGTTCCCTTCTTCCCCGTGATCGGGAACCTGGTTATGCGCCGCGTCCCGTGTCCCGGGCTGTATCGCACGAGGTAATGGCTGGCCCGACACTAGTGTTTCGTCGTATGATAATCTTGCCCTTACTTCTTCGAGATGGGCTCCCGTATTCTGTGGAGCTGGGTTAGCCGCGCCTCCCGGTCCTGTCATCATGGGTTGGGCCGGAGGGTACATATAAGGAAAGGTGTATGGGTATGGACTTCCCGCCACAGGGGGATACATGTATCCATAAGATGGCATTGGAAATTGTTGAAAGTATGACTGGTTCCCAGGGGTGATTGGAGTGTATGTGGTGAAAGCCGGATGTGCTGGTGTTGTCACGGGTGCGGATGTCATGGATGCAGTCATCGCCGCGGAGAACAAAGGCAAACTTGCAGCGGCAGTCATCCATGATGTGACAGTTGGGATGGGAAAACTTCCTCCGACCGTTGCAGGTGTGATTATTGGACTCGGGTGAGTGTTAGCTGGGGTAAGTCCGGCAAATGGGAGTGTAGAAATGGCTGATGCTACGGGCGGCGCAGAACGCAACCCGTTCTATGTTGCCGGCAGCGACGCGAAACCCTGTGGCTGCTCCATTAATATTTCTTCATCTATGGATTCCGCCGGAATGCGGTCTTCCTTTGGTCTTTCCGGGATTTCGGACATTGGTCCTGGTTGAGCTATGTTACTTGCCGTCATTTTAGTCGAGCAGGAAAGATATCTCTTTGCCTTAATTCCGTCCCATGGATGGCGCCAATGAAGAAGTAAGAACCTGGTTAACGCTCTGAATCTTCTAGATGATACAAAGAGATCTTCCCAAGTCGTCCAAAATGAGTGAGAAGGTTATTTCTGCAAGAGAAAACACCGTTAGGACTCGCCACAGGATTGGGGGTAATCCTGTGACCACCCTCCGGCGTGAGAATAAGTATTTTTTTCTGGTCAAAGAGAATGTAGTAATGATAATTGAGATAGTGATGATTTGCTTTTACCTTTCATCCTCCTTTTATAGCTTGCTGTTTTGCTGTTAATCCGTTCTTTTTGCCAAAGGAGAAAATCATTGCCTGATTGTTTGTCCATGGATCTCGCTTTTGTCTTGATTTCATTTGACTATTATGTTGACCGCTTTGACTCCTTTAAATTGGGTCTTTCTTTATTGGGCTTGAGTTAACTGTGGTATGGGCCGGTTTGACTTAACTGGGCCCTACCTTGTCAAAAGTGTTTTGCTTTTCTTCAAAGCTTTTGGTTTTAGGTTATTCTCTTTAATTTAATAAATTTACATGTTCTGTTATTCATGCTAATTTTTTGTTTATAGTTATTTTTCAGGTTGATACGCTTCAATTTTCTATCAGAAAAGTGTTGTGTATTTTTTAAAAAACTTTTTGAATTTTAATAAATTTATATGTTATTTGTTCGATCCTAATGTTTTTGTTTATTTTTATTTTCAGGTACGTAAGATTCAAGTTTCTATGAACAAAGTTTTGTGCTTTTCTTCAAATCTGTTGGTTTTTTATTATTCTCTTCAAATCTTTTGGTTTCTGTATTATTATTTATTTAATATTTAATTTAATTAATTATAAATGTTTTGTTATTGATCTTCAAGTTTTTATTTATGGTTATTTTCAGGTTGATATGAGTCAATTTTGTATCAAGAAAGTTTTGTGGTTTTCTTCAAAGCTTCAAGTTTCGTTCACAAAAGGTTTTTTTTTGTTTTTTTTTAAATCTTTTTGAGTTTTAATAAATTTACATGTTATCTGTTTGATCCTTATGTTTTCTTTATTTTTATTTTCAGTTATTTAAGATTCAAGCTTTTATTTTGAAGAAATCATGAAATAGTTCTTTTAATATTTTCTATAAACATCTGTTGTAGTATTGTTTGATGTTCTGTTCTTTTTTCAGCTGCTTTATTATCTGTTAACAATAGATATATTGTAGTAAAAAAGTTGTATGATAACAATGTTTTCAAAGTATTTTGTAACATCTGTTTGTTACATTTAATTAGCATTCAAATATTATTTTAAGATAACAGAAGTTTAAAAATTAGCAGAGTGTTATAATGAGTTATATTGTAACATCTGTTATGAACAGTTGGAATACAGAATATCTGTTCTTGCTAAGTTGGATTAAATTTGACATGTTTTAATATTCTGTTACCGTACATCTGTTGTAGACTATAAATTTAGCAGAATTTATAGCAACATACAATGTGGAAAACAGTCTGTTGTAAATTTCAAACTGTTTGATGAGAATAGACCTTTTGAAGCTATTAACAGTTGTAAAAATTATCCAGCAGGCCTTTTGACATTGGTTTTTGAAACAAACTTTGGAGTTTTATGGATCTTTTTACAGCGTATTGTATAACATATTTTAAGGCTAAGATCATATTGAATTCAGTTTATGAATTCAGTAGATGTATTTTTAGAAAAAAAATTTTAGAAAAATATAGATTAACAAACAAATTGTCACAATAAAAAAGATTATTGATTTTACCTATGTCTTAAACAAAAAAGGCTTATCATACTATCATTAACAAAAAGTTGGCCATTAAATCAGAAGATTAAATTACAATCATTAAAGTCAAAAGATAAAAAAAAAAAAACGCACAAACCAATATAAACTTGAAATTCTAATTCACTAACTATTGCCCATTAAAAAGATTAAATCGTAAAGTCTGTCTCATCCTCTGTTTCAACCGTCATGTCCGCTACCTCTGTGTCTTCATCATCTTCACCTGAGTCTACATCATGTGGTTCTTCGTTTTCATTTGCTTAGGCATCTCTTCCTTCCCATAGGTCTACTTGAGCCTTCACCATCTTCTCCAGATTGACACCAAACTCTGCTCCAGTTAGGTTCAACAGTGGTTTTTCGGATAATTTTTTTAGAAAATCCACATCATCTGAGAAACATATGTTTTGAGGTGTGAAGTATCCTGTGTTGCCATCATCAAACTTAATCCTGAGTTCAAAATTATCTGATAGGAACTCCCAAGAAATCACATCACGAAGTTCACAATTTTTGAACATCCTCTTAAGTTTTCTAACTAGCCTGAGTGATTTTTCGTTTTCCCAACTCGTATGGGTACCAATTTTCAACATTTTTTTTCGAATTTGTTTGCTACAGTCGGCAATTATTCCTTCAGGGGAATAGTAAATTTTCTTTTTGTTGTTAGTGAACATCAACAAGAAATTCTTTTTCTCACACCACCATATGGATAATTCTCTATTTTCTGTCATTTTTTTCTCTTTAGTTTTGGGATTTGAGATTGATAATTTAGTTGGGAAAGACAAGTACGAAAAAGAAAGGTCATGTGCCCTAGATGTGTTACACTATTCTTCGATTAATAAGAGTTTTGTAGGGTAATGGGGGAGTGGGTCTGGAAGTTAAATTGATGTGGATGCTAATCAAATCGTTGCCAGGTTTTAGAAGATATATTTTTAAATTGCTATATTATATATATATATATATATATATATATATATATATATATATATTTAAATAAATACAGACGTTTAGTTGATTTTTCAACACATGTCTTGTCAAATTTAATGACATGTTATGATTATAGTTTTTCTCTTTTAATCCATCATTTATTTATTATTTTTTATTTAGTATAATAAATAAGAAGTTATATAAATTTAAATTATTATATATTTATATAAATACAAACGATTTAAAGATATGTTCCGTAGATGTGTTATAGTATTCTTCGATTTATAACAATTTTGTAGGCGAATATCGGAGTGGATTTGGAAGTTAAAGCGATGTGGATGGTAATAATATTGCTGTGAGTTTTAGAAGATATATATTTAAAGTATTAAATATTTAAATAAATATAGATGATTTGGGGCGGTTTTTCAAGACAGGACTTTTAAAATTTAAAGAGATCTTATGATTAGTTTTTCTATTTAATCCATCGTTAATTTATTAATTTTTTATTTAGTAAAATAAATAAGTACTAATTTAAATTGATAAGAGATAGTTTTTAAGCAATATATCTTAGAGAAATATTTTAAATAACATATGTTATTTAACAGAAGTTGTGAGAAAAGACATTTTGGCTGTTAGAGAACTTTCAATGTTTAAAAAATAGAGAATTCTAAAAAATAGTATTAAGGAGTAAAGTGTAATTTTTGAGTAATCTTGACAAAATTTGTCATTATTACTTCTACTATTAAAATATTGAATTGCACTTATTGTTTTGGGCTCTTTTTTTAAAGACATATATTTTCAATTTTGCTGACATATTATGATTCTATTTTTATAATTTAATTTATCGTAAATACCATCTGTTATCTAACAGTTTTTGTTTCAAAACATATGTGTTGTAGATGTTTTATAATATTCTTCGTCTTATAGGAATTTTGTAGTGGAATATGGGAATTGATTTAAAACTTAGAGCGCTGTGGATTGTAAATAAATGGCTGTTAGTTTTTAGAAGATATATATTTAAATTATTATATATTTAAATAAATTCAGACGATTTGCTGCGGTTTTTCAAATATGTCTTTTTAATTTTGCTAAGATGTTATCTTTATCTTTTTTCTTATTTAATTTATCGTTATTTTTTTAATTTTTTATTTACTAAACGAATTAACAAGTTATAGAAGATATGCTTAAATTAATTAAAACGATTTGTGGGTGTGGGCTGGAAGTTAAGGCGATGTGGATGGTAATCAAATCGTTATCAGTTTTTATAAAATATGTTTAAATTAATTCAAACGATTTTTGGCGGTTTTTAAATATTTGTCTTTTCAAAATTTATGAAATGTTATCATTATAATACATATGTAAGAGGTTACATAAATTAAAAAGAAATATTTTTTAAGCAATATCTCTTAGACAAATACTTTAAATAAGATCTTTTATTTAACATATGTTTCGTAGATAGACATTGGACTTTAAGAGATATTTCAACAGTTGAATAATTGAAAAGTCTGTCGAATATCGTTCAATATTGTTTAGTATAGTGACTAAACTCTTGTAACTTCTAGTTGTTGGATGGATAGTCCTGGATTGGACCTAGGTTTAACTCTTGTAACTTCTAGTTGTTGGCACTAGCTGTCACACCCTCAAATTCCACGTTCGGGGTTTTATCGCGAGGCGCGTGACAAACCAGGATCTAAGTCAACGGTCACAATAAACCACACTATATGATACGTAAAAATGAAATAATCAAACCATCAAGTTTTCATAAATCCATCGCTGCGGAAGCGTAAACTTTATTACAACCCGAAATGCAAAAGTACGTAAGTCTGAAAAAGATAAGTAAGATGTATATGAATCCTAGACGCCGTGAGACTCCGTGCGCCTATGATAAGCTGCTACCTCAACGACCTGAGACAAACATGCTAAAAACGTCAGCAAATAATGCCGGTGAGTTCACAGGTTTTATGTTAAACATTTAAGTAATAAAAGCCATCATGTTATCACTATGTTAGAAATGATAGCGTTAGCTAGACGCATGAGTAATACTACTATGACCGGAAACCATTACAGACAACGATGTATGATTTTTGCACGAAACGATTATGCACTACCCCCGGTAGCGTTATGACCGAGACAATATGCACCCGCCCGGCTCCCAGCTGACAGGTGGGGTCTGTCAGTCCCAATAGATCTATCCACATTTCCCCCGTTGTGCCCCGCACAATCATGGTTTCCCCGGGACTTTACGTATCGTATAGTATGTAAATGAATTAACACTAGTATAACATGATAATTTATGAAATAACCAAAAAGTTCGAATTCACAGCTAATAACATTGATTCAATTGGCATTGACATAATAGGAATATTTCGTCTATTAAGGAGGATTCCCCGAATACCTGAAATAGAGATGATCATAGAAAATGTGAAATATTTGATAGAATCCGTTTCGGGAACGTAGAATGTAATATAAATTCAAATGTTAGAACTCCTAAGAGTCAGGATTCCCTACGGACGGGTAACCCCGCCTTCCTAACTCCTGGAGGATATAGCAGATTAGCTCATGATTGACGCCTAACCTATCTCTTTTGAAAAATGGGGTCAGCGGCCCGATATCCGTGCCATATTCTGGAATTCTATGTTTAAGAATAGAATTGACATTGACCTTGATATCACTTTATACCGGAGTAAATGAAGACTCCTAGAATGGCACGCACGAAGAAGCCTACTCAGAGTAGGAATCCCGCACATTATAAAAAAAGGAAAATGGACCCGCAACTACCTTAGACTTTCTTTAAGGAAGATTGCAAATAAGAGCCGATCCTATAATTGTAATAGTAAGATTAGGATCCCGACTCATCTGTAAATTTAAGGCATATAAGGTAAATACATAGATATAGGGAAACTTACGTATACTATACCTATAGGATCCTTTCTCTTATGAAAAGGAAAACGACGGGATAGCTATGCTGCAGTCAAAAAGACATATTTATGGATATGTACTAAGCCAGCTCTGTATAGTATGTAAATGAATTAACACTAGTATAACATGATAATTTATGAAATAAGTATAAGCATGTGTCTCCCCCGAAATGTAAAACGTAAAGTGGGGCCGTGAAACTCACCTGATGCTGCTTCTCGCACTAAGACAAGTAAACCTGCTCAATAGACGGCACCAAATACCGGTGACCTATCATGACGAGCGTATAAGGTGTTAGACTAACAACCCGTAGGTTGATTAGTCCCTAACAGTCCAGACCATAACCGTGTACATATGAAATGATGTTTAAACGTTTAACCGACCACACCAGACAAGACCCGACATCCCATTGGTGACCCGACATCCCACGTGTTAACCGAAAGCAAGATATCATGCAACATATGCAATTAAACACCTAATGCGCGCAAGAGTTTACCTAATCTAACATAAAAGTCAATTAACGTATAACTATGTCCGAACATGTGTTACCAAGTCATTGGACATGTCACGGGGTTCCTAACATGTTCCTAGGCGTCAATCCGTGTTTCGGGATGTTAAAATATACATACAGCAGCATTACACGCGATTAGGAATCAAACATGTGATTAGGAAAGTCAACTAGTGATTAGGAGAATCAAACTAATGAATAGGATCGTAATCACTAGTAAAAGTGGGGAATAGGCCCATACTCGCTAGTTGAAGTGGGGAATAGAGCTGTACTCGCTAGTAGAAGTGGGGAATAGAGCTGTACTCGCTAGTAGAAGTGGGGAATAGAGCTCCTATTCGCTAGTAAGGTGGCGAATAGGGCTCCTATTCGCTAGTACTGCATTGTTCCGCCCTTTTTGCGCATTTAACCCTCCAAATCAGATCTGAAACATGTATAAACACCCAATACCCAACCCAACACCTTAACCCAACTATTTCAAGCAAAACCCCTAATTTATCATCACCCTAGCCGTCCCGAATGCACGGGGTTTCCCAAAATAGCATAACTTGCATGAATACAACACATATAACAAGTATAGATGTGTGGGTTTATTTTGAAACCGATTTTAATAAGTTTTCAAAGACACAAACGTTTATAAATCAGGTCTGGACCTTTAAGGATCAAAACAATATCATTATAAAGGTTTGGGATGAAGAACATGTAACAACCCGACCCGGTGGGGCCGGGTCGAAACGACAGATTGTTAACAGACTTGCACAACGGAAGCAACTTTAACTAATATTTAATATTCATACAACCTTTGGTCAAAAAAATGATACAAGTACAATATAAAAATATAACTAAAGTCTAATGCAGGGACGAGACGCGGCGGTAGTCGAAGCAGTTGAGGAGTGTAATCCACTAGTCGTTCCATACTTCTACCAACGCTTATCTCTAATGCTCTAGTACGCACAATTATAGTCCGAATCTTCTATCCAAGTCATCTAGCGATCATCACCTCTAATCCGCATCATATGAACACAATCCGTATACTTCATAATCATCCGAACGCAGTATCTGAACACATGCTTAAAAAGAGTTTGGGTCAGCAAATATGCTGGTGAGTTCGTGTAAGTATTGAGTGGATCCAAAACAGTTTATCATTTCATAAACAAGTTTACACAGTTCAAATACTTTAACACACGTGATGTACAAGCGACCCCTCAACCCTAAAACTAGATCTATCTACTGCCATTATAGATCTACAAGGCATAATATATGCCGCAACAGTCCGTAGGCCTCAGTGGAGGGTTTCCCGGGCCCAACGTCCTGAGTCCACTGTGCGTGGGGGTTTCCTCAAGTAGTACTACCCATATATTAAGCGGCTCACCTCTGAGTTAATGAGTGTCAGTGTTATCCGGCAGCTAGTATCTTGTCACATCACAACAGTTATAAAAAGGAAGCATGCATTCACCCCAAAACAGTAAAACCAAAAAAGGGGAGTGGTACACGGGACTCACCTTAGTAGCGTTTCACACGATCACATATCATCCCAAGTCAAGTTTCCATCTATCCATCATTTGGCAAGATCCTATTCAATTTCATATACATTAGCGTGTGTAACCAATATCGTGGTTACACGTGTGGGCACACTTATGTTCTTTATCCATACTTCTATTTGTCGGGCGTATTAACATTTGTTCATATGTATTGTTATCTAAGTTATAAATGATCCGATGTCCAAATGATCATGCGCACTACTTGGTTCCCTATGTCCAATTATGTTATTGTTATAAGTAGTCGAGTTCATGGTTCTTGACTCTAGGCTCAATGTCTCCGATGAGCTTAAGATATTAAATGCTAAGTTGCATATGATGTCCTATGTCCGCAAGGTACGTTTAATGTCCAATGTCATATGGTTACCAAATCGTGTAAGAAGCAAGTCCGTATGTCCAAACTACTACTTGTCGAGTCGAGTCGCAATGTTTATCAAAGTCCCAATATCGTATAATAACCAAGTTATACTAAAGTCCGCATTATACACCTTATGTCCAATATCTCGTATACTCTACTTATATTCCTATGTCTTTATCTTCACTTCTTTTATATCCAACACATTAACAAATGCTTATTGTGTTCATCAAGTACCCAATGTCTACATATTTACATTAAACATATTAATGTGTTATATTAGTCGGGTCGTTCGGTCCGTCGTTCCTTTATGTCCCACACGTGCTCACGCAATTAAATAACTAAACTATTTAAAGTCTTTCGGGTTCTCGCTTTATACCTCTCGACACGCCTCCGGTTTGACTATGTTGACTGGTCAGTTGACCAGAGTTGACTTTCGTTGACCTGTGTTGACCGAGTCAGACTGAGTTGACTCGGGTCTTGACCCCTTCATCTTCTTCACAACAGTCACTATCTCCTTTGACCACTTTAATCCCTCAACCGAAACCTTAATCACCAACATCAACTATAACACATCACCATTCTATCACTTCTTGAGTTAATAATTGATTATGAACTAAACTAAAGTCCTATAACTTACCAGTTTGCCAGATCTAACCCAACGTCACCACCAAGCTAACCACCGTCTCTGTCCCTCTGATGGTTATCGGGGCACAATAGCACCACAATCGGGACCCATCCATCGCCGGAGGAGGGGTTACGCCGCCCTACTTCCCTGTGCACCACCGTTTGTGAAGGGTCTCCCGACGGAGCTCCGCCTCTATTCCTCCTTCTCTCTGTCTTCGAACTCAGCTCTCTCTTTCTCTCTCCTCTGGTGTCTATTTTATCTAACAGATCTGGATTTAGGGTTATAATGGGTGGGTGTCGTGTAAACAGATGGTGACGAGGGTGATGGTGATGTTGGTCGGCGATCGGAAGCGGTGACCGGAGACCTCTGGTCTCTCTCTCTTCCTTTTGTCTCCCTCTCTCTCCTGCTCTATTAATAATAGGATTGGGTGAAGGGGTAGGGGTATTATCGGTAAGAAGAAGGTGGGGGTTGTGGGGTTGAACAGCCGCCGGAGCTCCTCCCTGCTCCGCTCTCTCTCTCTCTCTCTCTCTCTCTCTCTCTCTCTCTCTCTCTCTCGCTCTCTCTCTCTCTCTTTGGTGGTTTGATCAGCAGGCAAGAAAGATGTGAGGTTGGAGGGTTTTTATAGTGAGGGTGTTTAAATGGTTTTAATAAAACCATTTCAACACCCATTGGATGTGTATGTGTGTTGTCACCACTTGGGGAGGACAAGTGTCCTCCCTTGGTGACTCATCATATCGGGTTCGAGTTCGGGTTTAGGTTCGTTAACGGGTGTCGGTCCGATCGCGTAACGGGTATAATATTATTTTATTCCCCAAAATAACTAGATAATTCATTGGTTCGGTTTCACATTTGGTTGTACATAATTATTTTACTACTGGTTTATTTATTATAATACTTTTAGTCATGAAAATTTTTGGGTCCTAGCTTCGGGTTGTTACAGAACACACCTTGAAATGGTGAGATTATGGGTTGTAAGGCTTGTAAATATGATTTCTTGCTCAAAAACGTGTTGCGGAGGTTGGATAAGGTGTGGGGTGGCTTTGGGGTGTATTAGGGTTTCACAAATGATGTTTTAAAACATAAGGGTGGTATTTATAGGCGTTTTTAGTCGTCACCTGCAGTTCATGCGAGTACAGAACTGTTACTGGCGATTAGGGGTCCTAATCGCTAGTAACAACTAGCATTTAGCCCCTACTTGCTTCATTAATGGCGATTAGGGCTATCCCACATGCCCTAATCGCCTATAGCCTAAGTACCTGAGTTTTTGGCGCGTTAAACCCTATTTTAACATATATAAACACGTTTTCACATACCGACAAGTCACATAATGATTACCAACATATAATTCATGATAAATAACACGTTTCCACCCGATCACCAATTCCCGGGACCCGAGACTTGCGTGTGTGCGTTAAACCCGGCGATTCCACGAATCACTGATCCTTGTACACATGGTTATGGACAGACACCCAATGGTCCCTCGGACCATTGTAACGACTCCTGATGATTCCCGAATCATCGATACGACTCAACCGACCCGGTCAAGTATGATATTAAGTAGTTGTTTTCAATGTTTTCGTTGAGGTAGACTCGTATGTATGCAAAGTATGGAACGTATGTATGCAAAGTATGAAACGTATTAACCTGAATATGCCGGGTGTCATATCATCCCCCAGTTGAAAGAATTTTCGTACCGAAAATTTCCCGAAGTAAAAGAGAACGCGATAAAAAGAAAAATTTCCCCAAAATTTCCCGGTTGTCACACTAGTAGTGAATCTGAATCTCTCGATTTTGATTGTTAGATCATGTCTGGCACTCGTGGTGGACGTCGTGGTGGTCGTGCTGGTGGTCGTGGTTGCGGCGGTGGTCGTTGTAACATCAGCATGACCTAAGAGGAACTGAACAACTTGTTGCAACAACAAGTGAATATGGCCTTGGCTGCATTCCAGGATGGACATAACGTTCTAGGTGGTAAGTTGATTTCTATCAACCCTGCCTCATTCTTGGGTGTCACGTGTTTTCTTTTGTGGTTTATTCGTGTGTCATGTCTTAGGTGCTGCTGTTAATCCACCTCTACCTCAGTGCTCTTACAAGAAGTTTCGAGTCTGTGTTTTTGATGTGTAACTGTCCCGCTGGGGACCGGGTTAAGTATGCTACTGCGACGTTTGAGGGTCCCGCGTTATCATGGTGGAATGCTACTGCTCAGAACATGGGTTTGGGGAAGCTCATGCTATGCTTTGGGCGGATTTTGTACATCGTCTGAAGAGCGAGTACTATCCTACAGAGGAAGTGCAGAAGTTGGAACACGAGGTCTGGAACTACAAGATGGTCGGGTCGCAGATAGAGGAGTACACTGTTAGGCGTAACGAGTTAGCGGTGTTGTGTCCTGATTTACACACACCTGAGTATAGGAGGATTGAGCACTACATTGCTGGGTTGGTGCCGGAGATAGCAGAGTTGGTGGCTGCCGGAAATCTTCCCACATTGGCTGAAGTCGTCTGTTCGGCTCATAAGATGACTAACATGAAGGTGACAGAGGGTGTTTTGCCTCCCAAGGGTACTACTGTGACGGGTTCTGATAGTAACAAGAGGAAGTGGGATAGTGTGGGGAAGAGTTCTGTGCCAATTGCAACAAGTGTCGTTTTCATCATTCTGGGGGTTGTGACCGAGCTCATTGTCATTGGTGCCATCAGTTGGGGGATCTTGCCAAGGACTGTAGGGTGACACTCCCCCCGACACAGGCTCATACTGTTGTTCCTGCTCCTGCTGCTCAGGGGACTCTAGGAAAGCAGGGGTGCTACAACTGTGGTGATACGGGGCATTTCAAGCGTGATTGTCCCAAACTGAAACAGGACGAGAATGGGAAGGGCGGGAACGGTAACGGGAACAACAGAGGCGGCGGCAGGAATGCACGTGCTTTCGTCATTGGCTCTACAGAGGCCAAGCAGGATCCTGACACAGTTACCGGTATGTTCCTTCTTAGTGATTGCTATGTTTCTGTCTTGTTTGATTCTGGTGCCGATAAGAGTTTCATATCTGTGGACATTAGTCGATTGCTAGATATAGTACCCACACCTTTAGAGGCTAAGTACTTGATAGAATTGGCTGACGGTAAGTGTCACACCCTCAAAATCCACTTGCGGAGTTTTACCGCGAGGCGCATGACAAACCAGGATCCAAACCAACGATCACAATAAACAAGTCTAACATGAACATAATGCAATTTCAAAACAATGTTTAAAATCCCCGTTTACAGCGGAAGCTTATTCAAAACAATTATTCAATAATAAACCAATGTTCAACGTTTGTAAAACCATGCAACTCTAACTAGACGCCGTGCAGACGCGTGCGCCCTAGTTCCATTGTGCTACCTTAGCGACCTGAGAAAACATGTAAAAGTTTACGTCAGCACAAAAATGCTGGTGAGTTTACAGGTTTTGTAATCCAAGTACCAAGTCAACCTGTCCATACTATAACAAATCGAAAACCAGTGTACGCTAGCTAGGCGTATGTTTTGTTACTACCACGATTGGAAAACCATTACTAACACGCATACCAGATGTTGTGCCCGAATAGTAAACCTGTTGTTCCTGTTTGAGACAATATGCACTCGCCCGGCCCTCCAAGCCGACGAGCGGGGTTGGTCACTCCCAATAGCGCTATTCACATTTCCCCGTTGTGCAAACCCGCACATTCATGGTTCCCCCCGGGACTTCCAAAGATCGTGTAGTACACAATAGAAACCCATAGTATGACAGTAGTTACCAAATAATCGTTTTAACACATGTTTTCTCCCCCGAAAATATGAAACCAGTTTAAAAGAGGGGCCGTAAACTCACCTTAAGTTGCGTTACTCTTTAACACGTGTAAACTCAGCTGCTATGCTAGTCCCGTAAAGCGGCGACCTAACATATGACAGTTACAAGTACTTAGACTAATAACCCGCAGGTTAATTAGTCCCTAGATGTCCAGACCATAACCAAGTTCGTTTGAAAACACCGTGACTGTTTAACTGACCCAAAGTACAAGACTCGACATCCCATTGGTGACCCGAGACTCCCCGTGTTATGTTTACGCTCTCAAACATGCAATCATGCAATCACACTTAACATACGTTAACGCACAACAAGTTATAGCACATAGTTCACGTATCACCGAATTACATCCAAACATATGTTACCAAGTTATTAGATATGTTACGGGGTTCCTAGTATGTTCCTACATGTCAAATCGGGTCTCGGAATGCTAATTTATACTTACAGCAGCAGTACACGCGATTAGGAAAAGTCAACTAGCATTTAGGTTGGTCAACTGGCATTTAGGAAGGCTAATCGCATGTAACTACTAGCATTTAGGGCTAATCGCATGTAACTACTAGCATTTAGGGCTATACCACATGTAACTACTAGCATTTAGGGCTATACCACATGTAATTACTAGCATTTAGGGCTATACCACATGTATCTACTAGCAATTAGGGCTAATCGCATGTATCAACTAGCAATTAGGCCCTAATCGCATGAAACATAGGCGATTGGCCTCCTAATCGCCTCTAATATAGGCGATTTAGATTGCTAATTGCCTGTAACCTTGCTGTTCCAGTTTTTCGCACGTTTAGCGCTCCAAATCAGATCCAGAACGTGTGTAACCACCCAATATCATCCCAACAACTATTCTAAACATGTTTAACCCAAAATCCTTCGTTTAACCTCGCATTATCAGTCCTGCATGCAACCATGTAATCCAAACACCATACACATAGCATGAAACACCACATTAACATGCATAACTATAACCCTAATAATCAATTACTCGGATTTCATTATCATAACATCAATATTATTCTGATCTAACATAATAACATGTCATTCATTCATCTTGAATCATAAAAACCCTAGCTTTCTAATCATAAACACACATAACACATGTATACTAATGAGAATCCGATTATCAACACTTATTAACGATTTTCAGAAAGCTTTTTCGTTTTAGAACAGGTCTGGACTATTAGGGAATGAATAAAAACGTTTATAAGATTGCATGGATGGAAACCAAACCTTAGATTTGTAAAAGAATGATGGATTAAGCTTGAAACCTTGTGTTTTGATCAAAAATCGCGTTCCAGAGGTTGTGTGTGTGTTGGGGCAGGTTATGGGATGACTAGGGTTTGTATTATGAAGTTTATGAGGTCAAGTATGGTATTTATAGTCGTTTTTAATCGTCCAGCCCGTAACACGCGATTATGCAGCTTTACACGCGATTAGGGGTCCTAATCGCATGTAAGTTCATGCAATTGGGGCCTAATCGCATGAACAGTCATGCAATTAGTCCCCTACTCGCCCCTAAGATGCCTACTCGCCTCCCTTATAGGCGATTAGGCCTCCCTAATCGCCTATAGGGGCTGGTTTCGTGTGTTTTGCGCATTAAACCCCGTTTTAACATATGTTAACACATATTCACATACCGACAAGTCACATAATGATTGTAAACACATAACACTTGTAAATACACATATTCACACTCGTTCACCAATTCCCGGGACTCGAGACTCGTATGTTCCGTATGCCCTGACGATCCTACAAATCGTCATCGTTTGTACACTTGATTAAGGACTGACATCTAATGAACCTCTAGACCAACATTCAATGATCTTCTAGACTAAACCGATAGTTCCCGAACCATAACCCGACTTAACTAACCCAGTTAAGTACAATATACGCGTGACTCGCTAAGGTAGACTTTCATCTAGACAACGTTGTTAACCAGAATTTGCCGGGTGTCACAGTAAGAACATCGAAGCGACACATATTCTTAGGGAATGTCTCTTGGAACTGTCGAGTTTGTCTTTCCCCATTGACCTTATGCCGGTATCCCTGGGTAGTTTTGATGTCGTTGTGGGAATGGATTGGTTATCGTTGTATCGCGCAGAGATCATTTGTTTTGATAAGGTTATTCGGATCCCTCTCCCTGATGGAGAGACTCTTTCGGTCCATGACGAGAAGAGCAGTGCTCCGCTGAGTATCATTTCCAGTATGAAAGCCCTTTAGTAACTTCGGAAGGGTTATTCGGTCATTCTGGCACTTGTTTTTGTTTCGTCTGATGATGAGAAGAAGACCGAGGATGTCCCGGTGGTTCGTGGATGTGTTTCCCGAGGATCTGCCCGGTCTCCCTCCTCATCGTCAAGTTGAGTTTGGTATTGATCTGACACCTGGTGCTGCTCCTATTGCCCGAGCCCCATATCGTCTTGCACCTCCCAGGATGCAAGAGTTGTCTAGCCAGTTACAGGAACTCTTGGAAAAGGGTTTCATTCGACCGAGTTCTTCCCCGTGGGGAGCTCCTATCTTGTTTGTGAAGAAGAAGGACGAAAGTCTTCGCATGGTGTCGTTGTTTGTTCGCTTCTGCTTGTGCTTATCAATCACAAAATCGTGTTTTCTTCCTATTTTTTTTTTCCTTTTTGTAATGATGTACGCCTGGTAATGAAGGGTTTTTGATATGGGCTTATTTTGGTGATGAAAGGTTTTCTAAATCTGGGCTTATTTTGTTGATGGGTTTTTTATGTTTTTTTTTTATTTTTTTAAAATTTGGGTATTGAACACTTCAACGTACTAGCCTAAGACACTTCAAATCTGATGGGGTGTGACAAAACACAAAGGAAAACATACAAGCTTATGATTTGAGCTGGCCGGTGGGCTCATGCCCGCCATCCATTTAACTTGAATCCGTCAATGGTTGAGAGACTGAGTAAGAATATATAAGCTTAGTATCCCTTTGCCTTAGAGGAGTTGGTCATTTGAGTCTCCTTAAGTGCGACAAGAATATAGTCCTACAATTTATTTACTTCGTGGTGGATAGAGACTGGGGTCTGGCTTGCTATTAGCGCTTGGTATAGTATGGAAGATTTCTATTTCTTTTCTACTTGGGATATTATTGGGCTAAACAACTCTTTAAAAATGGGAAAAAAGAGGAAGTTGATTGTTTTTGGGATTGTCATGCTTGCTTGTTTGTGTTTATGGAAGCGAAGAAACGAGTCAATTTTCAAGAAGAGAGTTAAAGTTAGAGAGATAGTGGCGGACACAAAATATATTTTCGTTTTTATGGTTAAAAAATAGATTTAAGCTAAAAGCTTATGTTTAGAAGGATTAATGTAACAACCACTTTATATAATGGGATTTTTGGTTGGCGTTGCGCTCTCTTCTTTGGGCGCTTTGGCCGTTGTGTTTTTAATGAATTTCAAAGTAAAAAACATAAAAGCAATTTGTGTTTACTAAAATTAAAATGTACTTGCTAGTTTTGTAATTTCAAGACATATCAGATGGTATGTGACATATAGCTAACTTATATGTATATATTTAAATGAGTTAATTTGTAGTCTCTACTCTAGAATGAACTTAAGAAAAAAATGGATTAAAGTAAATCAAACATATATTCATATGGTTTGGGCCTGGGCCTTGGGATATTAGGTCGATGCTTTAAAACCATCAACTAAGAAGGACTCTTGCCCGAGGTCTATTTTATTTATTTATTTTTTCATTTTGCTTTTAGTTGTTACAGTCTTACAGATTAGTCAGTCCTATTTACTAGTATCGTAACAGATTTCATGCAAAGACAGAGTGTTAGTCGAACATTTAAATATCATATAAATCTAATGGCAATTTTTTTTTTCCCGATGATTGCATATGTTTTTCCGATCTAGATATTAATTAAAGGACAAATGCATATGTTTCTCTGATCTAATTTCTAGCTCACTGGCATTTAATTATATTAAATAGATTTATAGATTAAAGCCTTAGTCACAACTTATCTTCACTTTTTTTTAAGAGCACAGGCAACATATATACCAATTTGAAAAAAAAAATGTAGAAGCATAGAAAAAGAATGGATTACTAGAAATGGTGCTGCGACGGGGCAAACAATGGTGATGTTTTGACTGTGTGGTTAGTACCGAACTACAATCCTCGATAAGAAGTTGATCTAGAGCAATGGTACTGATAACGCGTTATGAGTTATAAAAGAATACTAGATCTTTGCCCCCGTTACACGCGGTTCACCAACGTACAATTATTTTGAGTGGTAAAACATATAAAAAAATGTAACAGAAATATTTTATTAAGATTTAAAAGAAAGAAATACACATGTTATTCAAACTTGAACACATTGGAGCATTTTATCGAGAAACACATGATGTAGTGTGGTGTTGTCTTTGACCTTGAGGATTGATTTCTACAGTTGTGGCGGGAGTCGATTCAGCTGCAGTGTTACTTCATCAAATAAACAGATAGTTAGATGTGTTGTAGAGCCTTTTAATTTATAATTTTGTAACGATCCCTTACTCTCGTATAGGATGACCAAGACCTTTTAACCGGTAGATAGGACCAAGACCTCGGGGACGAATGTATCGCTTTTACCACTTTTCTCCACAACCTTGTTTCTTCATTCTTATACCGCCACCACCATTTGGTTAGAAGACTTGTGTTCATATATTCCAATGAACCCAACCCGATCCCCCCTTATCAATGGGTCCGATCACCCTTTCCCAACATATCCATGCGGTTTTGCGTTTCTCGTCGTTCCCACCCCAAAAGAATTGCTTCCTAAGTTTCTCTAGATGCTGAATTACACACTTCGGCGCCTTAAAGATGGAGAAAAAATACAGCGGGAGGCTGAAGTTACCTGATTAAGCAACATTATGGCCAAGAAGTTACCTGGGTTAATTGTGTTTTTTCCCAAAACCAGTTTCACATACAACCATTACCACTTGATTCGTTCTCACCACCTATTTTACCAAGAAAAAAGAAATAAAAGGTCAAATACATTAAACCGTTCTTGTTGACCACATGCTTTATTATAAAGGAGGAGGGGGGCCCACTGAAAATAGTGAGACAACACTTTTCAGATATAACCAAACCATGAACATATTCGTCTTTTTTTAACTTAAAAAGCTAGTTCAAGTTAGGGCTAAAAAAAGATGATAAATTTGCCTAAAACAAACAATCAAGAACCTATTCTCAAACAAACGAAACTGAGAATTGATTTTTTGTCAATACCTTAAACCAAGTTAGGCCGATTCTCTTCTTAAAAGTTGTTGATGAGCAAATGGGATAGCTTAGACCAAACAAAAAACCAGATTAATTTCAATTCTGCAAACATTGGGTTGAATTAACTTTTTTAAGAAATTACATGGAAAAAAAGACATCAACATCCTCTCAATACAATCCCTATGAATAACTACACGGTATGAAAAGTTAAGAACAAATAAACAGAAACATGCCAAGGACATAACTTCAAGGGCTAGTCTCTTCTCACTCTGTATCTAAAACATGATTCTAATATAGAATTCTTGAAATATAAAAACTAAAAAACAAAAAACCAATTAAGCTAACGCACAGATGTGATACATAATAGGCTTCAACAGTCAGACCACAACTCAAACCTTAAAAGTACATATACGTATAAACAAAAGAAGCTAAGTGTTTTTTTAACTTACAAACGACACGCCATCGTACATCTTCAATAACTCAACCATGCTACGTTTTTTCGCTCCTTCCCCATCAGCAAGCGGCTGTGACAAACATCAATGCATTATTAACTTAAGAATACAGTACTAATAAATAAGAATATAATATAATGGTTTTAGCTATAACAAATAAGCATCATCAATTTCATCATCAGAAAACATTATCCAACAAATGACTGTTTGGCGGATGATTGAACTTGCAATCAGTTTTTACATATCGTCCATACAAGCATTCTTTTCAAACTTCCCAAGAGATGCTCCAATCCCAGGCAATATCACCGCACCTGAAGAATTTGGAACAAAACCAACATAAGCCTTCAGTAACAACATATACTAAAAGCATACATAAACGTCAAACGAAACAGTCCGAAACTCTGTTTATTTCACCGATCGGAGTTCCGATTCAGTCTCCGGAAAACATCTCTTGCCGGAAGCCCCACCTACCAAAATCGTCGCCATCGCCGACATCCTCTGTCAGCACGAACATCGTCATCATCGATTTCCACCATTCCCACTCCCCTCTTCGACCTGTAACTCCTAATCAAGGCTTGAGCCTTCCATCTTGAAATAAACTATGACCACCACCAGTAACTAACTGTTAGTTCACATATAAAAATATATTACAAAAAACAATTGATTGGGTTACCTATATAAAAAATGCTTCTATTTTAAAACATAACACAATTGAATCTACCAAACAATTTTGCGATTAATTGCAAAATTTAATATGTGCAATTGATATGGTAATTCATTCACCGGCAATTGATGCCAATGTTTCAGTCTTAAAGAGATAGGCACAAGTGTTATGTGTTCACTACTTCAGTTTGCAGCATAAAACGCATCAGTTCCAAGAGCCCAGAAAACGTGCCTCTTTTGTGCTTCTGTATTTAGTCAAGGCGTGAAGCGAAAAAGCGAACAGCCTTGCGCCTAGGCACGCTTTTTAAAACCCAGGTCTCCAAATCGAGTTACGAATTCAAAAGTCGACCCGAATATCAGAACTCAAATCCAACTGAATGGCCGAACCAAGCTACAAATTTACATGTTTTCACCTAATTCTATTTCTCCAAATCACCCCTACTTCCAACTTTCAATTTTCAATCATTTTCTCTTACTTTAATTCAAACTCACTTCCAAAAATATCCCAATTTTAATAAAACTGATAGTAATAACCCGAAAACCTTTTCAATATATGCAATTGTATCACAGTTTCTTCTCCATACCTGAACAGATAAAACCTACAGAATTTTAGTCAAAACCTTCATCCGATTAGTCGCGTAACTGCAACGCTGGCAGCTGATTCACTTTCTTGATTCTTCATGAACTGCAGCCTTCTCTTCGTTTCCCAACTATTTCCCTCCACTTTTCATCCGTGTCATCATCATAACCAGACTATTACCAGCAAACATAACAAAATTAAAGTTAAAAATGCCATTAAATCCGTAAATTGCAAAATTGTTGTAAGTTTTGAAGTAACAGGTTCAAACCTTTGAAGCTTGGGTATGGTAGGTGATGTCATCAGATATAGAGGTCCAACATCGAACAACCCATCTGTGTTTGTAGTTGTTTCAAAAGCCAATTCATTTTTCTTGATTTGAGCATTTTCATTATCTCCAGAAGCTATGGTTCTAATAATAACATCTGGAAGTGGGGGAGAAACTGATCCTTCAATGTACAACCCAAGTCGTCCAGAAAACGAAGGAACCACTTGACAGCATCTTGTGGCACTTTAATCTGATTAAAAACGGTAATAATTAAAAGTGATGAATGAATTTATTTTTAATAATTCGTTAGTATATCTCCAAAGTTGAGTACCTTATGTTGTCTAGGATAAAATAAAATCTTTTTTTCACTCTCGCTCCTGCAAGACATCATACACAAGTAATATCAAAAACATATTAAGTGAAGGGATTTAATGAAGAACGGACCGGTCCAGTTCATGTTCGGCTATCTTTTTACTATTCAAGCCTCTTAGAACACTCTTGCAAGCATCAACATCCTTATGTACCTGGAGTAGAAACCAACTGGTTAATACAACGTTGTTTCACCACTATTTCAGCGAGGTATTTTTCGGATGATTTGGTTCAAGAGCTTCAACGCTGTTTCATCTCTGGTAACAACTCTGTTTCAGCGCTATTAACAACGTTGTTTCAGCGTAGTATTTTTCGGATGACTTGGTTCAAGAGTTTTAAATCTCTTACTTTTATCAATACCGGAAAAAAAATAACAACCTTATCCGTATGATGCTTAAGTGCAGCTTTATGGTATGTTTTTTTTTTTAATTTCTTAACCAGATTCTGGCCCTTTTACCCCCTATCATCGCAAAATAAATGAGAATAAATGTTGATATAAGTTAATACGAACTAATACATACATAATGAAAACCTACAAGATGAGATATAGATCCGAAGTTAATCCTTTTTTCATGTTTTTATTCATAGAAGAAAGATGTCGATGAGCAACCGTTAAATCATTCTCATATTTCCTTTCGCTTTGCTTAGAAGAGAGATTAGTTTCTGAAAGTCAATGGCTGCATTCTCATAATCTCTAATCTTCTCATGTAGTTATGCTCTCCTAGAAATTGCCTGCTTCAGAATGGCAACATATAAATGCTTGATAAGAAATATGAGGACACTTTTCTAAACAAAAAAAAAAAAAATACAAAAAACCTTCATGTGATCTCCATCAAGATTGCAATTTGCAATGGCATCAGTGACTTCACCCAATGGTTGGAGGGCAGTAGCGCAGTTGCATAAACAGATAGCAGTGAAAGACTTTGATTCTATACTTTTCATTATAGCTTTACTTACATGTTTCAATGCTTCTCTATAATTCCCACCTTTAAAAGCTTTATTTCCTTCATTTAATGATTGACTTTTATTTCTTTTAAATATGCCAAACCTTTGTCGAAGAAATCAGTTGCTGTTGATTTTGTATATGAAAACGAAACCAATAAGAAGCTTGCTTTGGATTTTGGATGCATCAGCTGAGCAACCCCCAACGACAATCGAAACCAATCATGTCCTAGAATTAAACATTCAAACATAACAAATTCATCCAACAGTTGTCACAAAATCAAAATTCAAAAAAAAAAAAATGCTTGAACCACCACCAAACTACACACCACATATTCAAAATTTAAAAATCACACTTATTTATAAAACCATCAATTTGCATCTCTAATATGAGCCGTCAAACTCAAATTAAATGTTATTTATATTTACATATTAAAAACCAAACTATCGAACTCGAAGCCATTATATAACACCGACGGTTGTAAATTTCTAGAAAATTATACTAATAATAATAATAATAATAATAATCTATACTTACCAATCGACGGCGAACCAGAGTATGGATGAATATGGATCGGACGGCGAACCAGAGTATGGATGAATATGGATCGGAAGATTTTCAGATTGAAATGGTCTGACCATTGAAGTTCATCTGTTACATATGACGTAAAACCTAATCAGAAATTGATAATAAACAACAACAATCGAAGCGTACGCATAAATAACTATAGAATAATATTCAGGGAACCTGGATCGATGACTTTAGGAGCAGAACCATAGGTTTCTTGATTTTGAAATCTGGATGAATGAGTGAGAGAGAGGAAGAAGAAGACAGAGATCGCCGATCTTTGTTGATTAGGGTTTTGGTTTCCAAGAAGGCGATTATCAAAGAAATGGGGGTGTAGGTTATACGCGTGTTTTATTTTGCTTTATATATTTACGGGATTTTTGATTTAAAAAAAAAAGAAATTTTTATTAATTCTCTCATTGTGCCATGATGGATGAGCATTAATTGCTAGGGTGGTAAATGATTGACAAGTGTCCACAATTGCTCCTAAATATTATATGTATAGATATGTTAAAGTGCATGGTATCTAATTACCATAGATATAATGGATTAATTTTTAATGTAAAATTTTCTTTTAGAAAAAAATCACAAATTATGTTCAAATTTACCAAGTAGGGGGTCTTTAATATTAAAAAAAAAAGTTGTAGGATTTTGTGAGAAAAAACAAAATACGGGTTTTTTTTTTTTATCGATTGCCCTTATTAAAAGAATATCCATCATAAACATTTATTTACATTAGATATACAATGTGTGAATTTGCCATAATACCTAACTATATAAGTGACAAAAATGAAACGATTCATATTTGATTAAAAATGTCAATAGGAAGCCGTAGATAAGCATGTGTGATGTGTGTTTTTTTAATGGCTAACTCACATACTGACTCACTAATCCTATTCCTATCTACGCATTTGTGACATACCATCAAACCAAAGGGAGGGACACTTGTTCTTTAGATCTTGATGCTGCTAGGTTACAAAATATACATGTGTTACATCGATCAAGCAACCAATAATATTCAATAAATTGGGCTCGATATAATTGCTTTATATTTTAATTGCAACTGTACAACCTTTTTTTAACGACGGACACATACGCCATAAAATCTACGCCTATTTTCTACTTTTTTAACAAATGTAGTTTTATTCAACCTTCTACATTAATTATCCAAAGAATAAATTGGTGGAGCTACAACAACCTAACCTACATTTTTATTACATTTTTAGAAAAAAGGAATTGTCTCTCAAAGATAGTCATGATTTATACCAACTATATATGCTTTTAAAGAATATATTTAATCCCTCTACATTATTTTTAGTTTTTTTTTTAAATAATGAAATTAAGTAATGATATCTTTACTCCCTACTCATATAAGTAGGATTACTCTAGATAAGTTTGTTGCCGTTAAAATAAAAAATAAAAAATAAAAATAACAAGATAAGTTTGTTAGTTTGTTTTTTTTTTTTTTTTTTTTTTTTTTTTTTTGAAAGAAATTACTTGGTAATGATTTTGAGACCCACCCAACCAGTCAGATCATATTAAATTGCTTTTTACTGTATCGTTAACAAGCGCCTTACTCCATTTATTCTTTTTTTTTTTTTTTTTTTTTTTTTTGTGTTACAATGTTTTTAGGCACGACTGGACCATGAGGGCATGGGATGGTTTGGTTCGATTGCAATTCCAGTTTTAAAAAAGGTTATGAATTTATGATAAAGATTAAGTCGGTAAATATATACATCTAGAAGATCGACTCGAACCACCCTATACACATCTCTTCTATAAACTGCCCACTCTAGGACTCTAAGTTATCTTTTTATTTATAACACATACAACAATCCAAGCCCATTAACCCACTGCCCTTGCATCCATAAAAGCTATTGAGGGTATGCTTTTGCTTCCACATCATATATAGTTGTTTTATTACTTGTTATTGATCTTAAATAAGACCAAAAACAATAAAGCATGGTGCATGGTTAGTTTAAGCTCTTTAAAGTTGTACAATTGGGCAGAATCTGATCAAAAGTTCTTGAAGAACCTAGCCGTAAACTCCATGGAACATGTTTCATCTCATTATTCAACTTCTTTTGATGAGAACACCTTGTGGCCGATTCCAGCAAGCGTTGATCGGATTCAGAGCAGGCAAAAGTTTCTAAGGAGCTACAAGTTAAGTGCTAATGGTGAAGAAAGAAAGGTGATTCAAATGACAAAGGATTTTTTAGAAAAGAAGAAACATTACTTGAAGAAGAAGATAGCAATGGTTTTCTCATCAACTTATAATATCATGACAACCAAGTGTGATTGTTTGAAATTGAGTGCTGCTTTCAGGATCTTGTTCAGGTGTAGGGGTAGGGGTTGGCATCGACGTTTGAGTACTGAAAATTAACTGAATATATTTCAATAGCATAATTTCATGATGTATGTTAGCGATATATTATATGGAATATTAATATATTAGTCAGAGTTTATTAATCTCACTCTAAGACAGACCAGAGTGGGCGGGGAAATGGCTTCAAGCCCAACACAGCATCCCGGTACGGCATAGAAGGGGGGGGGGGGGGGGAGCCCATTGGGCGGGAGACTCTCTACCAGCGTGGGGATGGTTTGGGACACGTGACCTTACCTTTTCTAATTGGCTTCTTTTTTATTTTTTTAAATTTAACACACAAATAATAATAATAATAATAATAATAATAATAATAATAATAATAATAATAATAATAATAATAATAATAATAATAATAATAATAATAATAATATTCCCTTCACCCCCACAATTTTCACGCTTCACACATGGGCCGGGCCTCACAAGTACCACGTGACGTTTCATGCCACTCTTTTCCCTCCATTCTAGTAGTGAATTATGAACCGGGAAAGAAACATAACACCAAAACTTGAATACAAATAATTATAATTAAAATAACTTGAAATAGACCAACGCAACCTAGAGTAACTGTGTAACCATTATTCAGTTATGTTATTCTGCGAACCAACCTCAACAACAAACATACATCCCTCAAATGAACCCGATGCAAGTTAACCAAGGTCAAACAAATCAGAGCCAGATTGTGTTGGAAACATCGAACCTAAACAATGTTACTGTTGAGATCGCTCAACAACACGTAACATTGGTGTTAGCCATGGTAGCATCGTATAATGGGCTTGTTGCGAGTCACATTGGTAATAACAACTTGACCAATGAAGACTACGCACAGATTGATAAAGAAGAGAGAGAGCTCATGGATATTCAATGGGCATTTGCAAGTATTATGAGGAGAGCTACTGATTTTATTCAGAAAACTGGAAGAACGGATCTTTCTACTTCTCCGAACACTACTTATGGCTTCAACAAAGCCAAAGTGACGTGTTTCAATTGTGGAGAGAAAGGTCATTTTAAGAGAGAATGCACACAACCAGCTCAGCAGGGAAATAGAAATCCTTTCAACACTAACTACCAAAACCGACAAACCCAAAATCAGGTATCTTACCAAAGTCCTAATATCTCAAGCTTTCAACCACAACAAAACTACCAAAATTGACAAAATACCCAACAAAATAACACTGTTAGACAAAACACAACACAAAACCAAAACCAAAACCAAATCCAAAACCAAAACCAAAACCAAACACCACAAAACACAAACCGAACAATCATTCCTATTTCTACACCAAACACACAAACCCAAACAGATAATCAAAATCAAGCTTTGGTGATACAGAAAGACGAAGGGTTTGATTGGACAGGGATGCAGTTAGGTGTTGAGGAGATTACAACTGGGAATGTGGCTTGTGTTGCACAGCAGATGAATTTGGATGAGCCGATAGAGGTTGAAAAGGAGGTAGTGACTGAAAAGATATCTGAGGTGGGGATTGAGGAGTTGAATGAAGAGAGTGATTTTTGTACTAAGAAGAAGTCTGGGATGATTCTTGATTTGGTTGCTGATATTCCAGAGCAGTTTGATTCAGCTTATTCTGATGAGGAGAGTGAGTCTGATTCTAAATCTAGTGTTAACTCACTGGATGATGACATTGACCAATTGCTTGCTGAAGCTGACTTTTTGATGACCCGGAAATCATGCATGGTGGATGATGCTTGTACCAGGATTGATTATTCAAAGTTTTTCGCTGGGAAGGAAGCACACTTTGCATTGATGGCCATGACAGAACCTCCAAAACAGGTAAGTACTGAATCTGCTTCTAATTCAAATTCAACTTGTGTTAAACATTGCAATGCTTGTGATAAATTGACAGAGGAGAATAAGCAACTCAAGGTTCAGCTTGAGAGTGCTAAAATCAACTGTCAATCCTATCAAAAAGAATCAAAAGAGTTTAACAGAGTACTTGATGGTTATAAGAAAGATGTTTCAGAATTGAAAAAGACTTTATCTTTAAAACAAATGGCCATAAATAATTATATAAATGATTTAGAAAACACAAAACTTGAAATGGCCACCATCAAGTGCTTTGCAGAAAAAGTGAACAAGAAACTTGAGAGTTATAAGCATATCGCTTATGTCGTTGATCATATAATAGAAGATCCTTCACAGTCGAGTAGTGCCAACTACAAAGCTGTCCCAGCTCCGGTGTTGTTTGAAAACCATAATTTGTACTCAATAGCACCGGAGAGCTCAGTTAAATCTGACTCTACATCAGATGACGAGTCTAACACTTCTAGTGTGGGAGATCCTTATTCTGATGTTAGACCTGTATTGGGAAATGATGAAGGTGTAGTTGCTGCTGATGATTTTGATTCAGAGGATGAACAGTCTGAGAAGGTTTCTGAAAAGGTGTGTGATATTCCTGATGAAAATCACATAATCACTACTGAACCTGTTTCACCATCTCAGATTGTGCATCCCATGGCTAACGCTCATAGAAAGAATCAATCAGTTAAGCCTGTTGAGAAGAAAATTGAGAAGAAAAATAAGAATAAAAATGAAAAGCAAAATAAATCTCGTGATAAACCTGTGAAAATTTTCTATCGGATGGAAGGATCTGATAAGATAATTTCTGATGAAGAATATCCAATAGAATTCGCCAACTATTCAAAAATTGAGAAAATTTGGCAGGAGAGTTTGAGAAGAAGGTGTATGGATGATCAATATCCTATCACTAGTTATTCAAAGTCGAATACCAAGAACAATTTTGAAGAGTACCGTGCGTGTTTTAAGTGCGGGGAGAGAGGGCATTTACTTGCTCAATGCCCGTACGTAAGGCACAAGAGGCACGAGGTGGAAGTGAAGTAGAAATATGAATGTCCAGTCGACAATCATTGTTATCCACAAAGACGATTTGTCCCTCATCCAGCACCTTTTTATACTAAATGTAAATATTAAACTTTATTATTTTCTCTCTCATGTTTCTTCTCATAACTTTTAAATGTCAATATCTTTTATATACGAGATTTTTTAAAGAAAAAAATTACAACAAATTAACGAGCGTTTTATTATCTTTCCAACGAGTACCATAGTGCTATATAAAAAACGAAGAAAAAACCGACTATTTTTTTGTAACCCGACAGGTATTGTGTCAGGTTGGAATTAGTTTAAAAAAAATTGTGGGTTTGGGTCGGGCATGGGATTAGGTGATACCCGACCCAATTACTCTTTTTTTTTATATTAGAATATGATAACTTATGACAGAGATTTGTTTAAAATAATAATAATAATAATAATAATAATAATAATAATAATAATAATAATAATAATATTCATTAATCATATATTGGCAAATATCATTTTTATAGTTTAGATACTTCTAATTTTATTCACTTACTTAGATTTCTCAACCCGGGACGCTCCCAGGGTATAAACTAGTTATTAATATATTGTTCCCCACATAAAAAACCGCCTAAAATGCCACTTTTAACCGTTTTGTGATTGATCTTGACCGTCCAAAGAAGGTGGTTACTTGTGAGATTAATTTTCAGCCACAATAAATAGGCAGTTACCATCAAAATTTGGCAGTTTACTTTTGGTGGAGCAGTTTACTTTTCTCGTCCACACGTTCGTATGTTGTTTTGCCCACTTTCCCCCCTTCTTCGCATAAACCTCTGATGAAACTACCTCCTCCATCCCTTGCTAAAAAAATAAATCTTCACGATAAGATTAAGTCTTTCATCTTCTCTTCTAAAAAACCCTAGCTCCATATCTGAACATACTTTTCTCTCCTTTCATTGCGGGTATCGGTTTTCATCCCATTCATCATCATCTTCACTGTTTCATTCACACCCCTCAACACAACTATGATTTATTGCACTGGTAACATCCTTAAGGTCTTATTCAGTCATAATTATTTAAATTCTGTATATGTTTAACATCGTTTACAGTTAAATAATCGTGTCTGTGATTACCTTAACTGGATTATAGAATATTTTGTATGCCACTTAAGAATAGACCACTACACAATCTAACATATTTTTTTATTCTACCCATATTTGAAATGTTGAATTAGTTCATTATGTTAGTCTAGAAGGTGATTGCACACCAGTTGTTTGCTAAAAGGTCACTTCTTTATCTCTCTTTTTTCACAATTCTCTAGTGAACAAATTGGATTGTACAAGTCATCCACATATTTTTTATTATGTTGTGCTATCAATATTGCTATGTTTTTTTTACTGAATGTTATGATTAAATAAACAGTTAAAGACTCAATCTTGATATTGTAATACTTGCTCATCATCCAACTTTGGTGCTTGCATGACAAACGCCTTTTGTCAAATTTTGTTTTAAGACAAGGGCATGTGCTGCACAAGTTGAGCAACGGGTTAAGTGGGTGTTTTGGTTACAGTCTTAGTCAGGTTTACCCAAAACGCCTTTTGTCAAATAATGTCTCAGTATCTTTTAATGAACTAGCATGTCAAAATATGATTTATAGAAGTTTTGTATTTTAATGAATATGCAGGTTTTTGGATAAACTGATTAAGAAGGTATTATGCTTTAAAAAGAAGATAAACCTTTGTGATAAGTTACAATGGGGGTGTAAGTGGTTTTGATGCAAGTGTTGTTGGTTTTGGATGAAAAGCAAAATTTCACCAGGTTAGTTTTTCTTGGACAAAATGAATTAACTTTTTATTATTAATTTGTTATAAAATAGGATTATCATATTCAAAGGCAAGAGTTGGGGTTGCGCTATTGAACAAGTTGTGCGGCTTTATGTTGTTTAAGGTTAAATCTTTATATGCTCTACTAGACTATAAACTCTTTTTTTCAGTTTAAGAAAAGTTCACACCATCAGTTTGGTTTATTTTTATGGCATGTGGAACATGTGTGAAGGTGTTGTCAGATTGCAGGTACTTCAAAATTAGGAGTGTTATGGGGTACAAAAGGTTGTAAACTACTCATGAACCAGTTCACGTTTTAAGTTGATTTTGATCTTCAATCGAATAATCGATTTTCTGGCACCTTCAAGCTTCATGTTCCGGAACCGTCAAGGTATTTTCTCAGTTTCTTCTCTCCATTCCAGACGATTTTTGTTTAGTTTTTGGATTTAATAGTTTTTTTCATTGATCATTTATCGACACATGTTCGTTTTCTTCATTGATTCATTCAATTTCCAGTTTCATGGTTATTTAGCTTGAATTTGAATACGTTATGCAATTATTTTGGTTAATTGTTGTCTGACTCCCTTCTGACATCGTATTCATTTCATCAAGAAGATGAAGAACTTCAATAATCAATGGCGTGCGACCCTGCTCTTCTTTTCATTCCTTCTCAGGTTTTGGTTAGTTCCTGTCTGACTCCGATATGCATCCTTCTGATTTACTTGCTTTGTTGGTGTCATTGATAATGATTTGCACGAAAACTCTACAGAATAAGAATATAAAATTGAATTTTTCTCATTTAATACTACATATAAAACAATCGCAGAGCAATCGCTCGCTTTCTCTGGATGTTTAGACTTCCATATTGCACTATGATAAATTTGAAGCATTTTTTTTCCTACATGGTGGAATGCCTTGATGATGTGGGGTATTTTATTAATTCATATGATATAATCACATGCCCGGTTAAGAGACTAACTATAACCCAAATTACAAACATTTTTTGGTAAATCCTTTCCAATGGTCAACAACTGAATTTCGGATTTTTATTATAAACTTTTTAAGTTTCGGTATCAAACTTAAATTGGAGAGATGATAGAGGTGCCCCTTCAACATGGCCTGAAGTTAAAGAATCTCCAAGATTAAGTAAAAATTCATTACTGGTAATTGTGTTTTTCTTTGTTTTAACATCTGTAGAAGGGGTTATGTTGTTTTTTTGTCTCAAAAACTTTGACTGCTTTGGTCAAACAAATTTGAAAGTCAGTTGTTGACTAAGCTGCAAATGTCATTGCATTAAGTTGAAAACAGGCTTCCTGCATTAAGTTGTGAAAATGCTTCCTTCATAAACTAGATCATAGGTATTAATGTGTTATCATTTAGACCTGTCATAATATTGAGTGTTGACAACTTGCCCTATTTGATGATATATGCTTGCTCTGTTTATGGTCTTATTTTGAAGTCATCCTTGAATATATGTAGTAGTTGTAACTAAAACAATGTACTGATCATATGGTTATTTAGGGGTCATTAAATCATGAAATGGTCTGGTCATCTAATTTCGAAACTTCAAATAAACTCAGTGTGTGATTTCCCCTAATTTTTGTGAGTGCTTTAGATTCGCTTATTAGTTAAAAGGTTACTTGGTTGTGTAAAACACCTGAAACCTAATAGAAGTTAAATTCCAAAAAATCAAATTTGTGTAGTAGAAATAATAAGGAATGATCTGATAGATGTTTGCCTCTGTTAGTCTGTTTATGGTTGATCAGTATAATGGTCATGCTTAAAGGTTTTCTAAGGAGTATATCCAGAAAATCTCTTATGTATGTTGTATATACTATTAGTTTGATGATGAAATGAATTAACTTGATGACTTAACAATTTCATGATGATTAGAGGCATATAGAACCTTGGTTTTTAAATGTACACATTAGAAACACATAATGCGAGATAATGAGATCGGATCGCGGATGTGGGCATCACGTGATGCAGATGATGTCATGTGGATATATGCTAGTAATTTGCCCGTTTTTTTGAACCCAACCCGACTGGCCCGTTTTGACCAGTTTTAACAAAGTATAAATTTGAGTTTTTTTTTTCTGTTTTACATGTAAATACTAAAAAATAAAAAATAATCCTTTTTTAAACCCAACCTGGCCCGACTCGACCCGAAACCCGTTTTGACTCGGGCCCAAACCAACCCAAAACCTGATTTGACCCAAACGCTTTTTGACGCGAACCTGTTCCGACCCGAACTGATACAACCCTTTTTTGAATTGACACATTTTGACTCGCGACCCATCTCAACCCGACCCGACCCGACCCGTTTGCCAGCTATGAGATCCATTTTATTCAAGAAGGTAAGCCTTTTGTCTTATGATATGCTTATTGGAGTTTATAATATGCTTATTTAAAGTAAAAACATAACTTCTTGAAGGATCTACGTAATGATGATTGGTTCTTGTGTCCTGGTTGCATATGTATTCATAAGGCTTACCTTCTTCTGATTAGTGGTTCAGTTGACTATAGCACCTTTTTCTTTGTAAAATTCTGTAAGTTATTCTTTTGATGTTGGGTTTGCTCTACTATTGTCACTTCTTATTTAAATACCTATCATGGACGAGCTTGTGAAAAGGATCACGGTGTATTGATTTTATATTTATGTTCCAACATTATTAGCTTTGCAGCAAAATGTATTTACTTTCTGATTTCATATCTTATTTTAACATGTTTTTATTATACTGTTTAAAATTTTGCTATATTATTTAAGAAATATGTTGAGCATTTTGGGTGGCATGATCTCATGATGAATTTTTTTGTCGAGTACATTGATACTGAGGAAGAGGAGACTACTATTATCTCTATGACCATAAATGTTTTAGTTAACAACACTTGAATATGAACTAACAACTTGTATACGGATTTTGCTGATTCTACATTCAAAGTTGATTTTAGAGTGATTTGGTTCCAAGATTATTCGATTAGTGTGTGTGTTTTGGTTGATTGATTCAGAGCATGCAACCTTCAGGTATGGTACTATTCGGATCTATTACTTAAGCCTTTTGCTGGGCATGGATGCCGCAACCAGGGTGGATAAATGTGCGTATGTGTGTTGGCGTGAGTTGGGAGAAATTACCCGTGCACTGTATCTTAAGGTACTTCTATGTTTTTTGGTTTTAATATAGTACATTTTTTTGGTGTTCGGTTTGTTCCTTCAGATAGCGTGTATTTTCTTTCTATTGGGGGGGGGGGGGTGGTTCAGTTCGATTTACAAGGCTTATTTTGCAAGCCATTGTTCCTAATCCTCATTAGATGGAGTATCCTCACCGCAAATGTTCTCTGGTCAATTTGTGTGATTAAAGTAAGGGATAAAGTAAAGGGTGGGGATTTATTTTTGTCTAAAGACAGAATCGGGTTATGGGCGTAAAAGATAATATTCTTTTAAGGCGAAACAACATCGGCTCCACTCCTATCGACTATCGTAACCGCACAAGACCACAGAAGGCTAGCTTAGTCATCTTAGGTTTCAATTCAGGTTTCTAAGTCAATCTGGTGTCGTCACGAGGTATAGAGGATGGTGCGAAAATAGCATATTCTAAGGGTTAAGACCAAAGTTTCAGCATTTCACTTGTCAAGGCCAAATTCGAATAAGCTGGGAGTTTGTTGGGCTGATCCTATGTTTGGTGTTTTAGTTCTCCTTTGGCAATTATTCTAGTGTATTAATGTTGATTCATGTAATATGTTCGTTCACATTTGGCTTGTAGGTGATTTTTAGAGTGTCATTTTGCATCTGCTGGACTACTGGGTTTATGTAAACGTTTTGGGTTTAATGGAGTCTGTTTTGTTGTTCAAAAACAAGAAAGATATGCCGCAACCATCGCATTTGATATTTTGTTGGATACTAAATACTAATAAATTGTTCTTGTGAAAATGTGAAAAAAATAAACAAATTAACTTTTTTTATCGGCATAAATAAATTAACTAATGGTGTTTCATTCCCACTAACCTTTGTCCTAGACATGATTTGTCAAAAACTGCTCATTCTTTGAGGTTAGATAAGTAATATTTTTTGAACATTTGACTAAAAATCTTAACACTTTTGTTAAACTATATACCGGTCGAATGTTGTATTTCTTTTGGCAAAGAGGGGGCACTTGAATAAATTATTTATGATATATAATTCGTGAGAGGTAAACCATTGGCAGATTTTAAACTGCATTTTTAGTCAAATCCGAAGATGGGGGACTCAATGCATATATTTTATTTTTTTGTAAAAATTACACTACGAAAAAAGAAAAAAAACTAGGGGACAAGGGCACACCCTATCCCATGAAAAGATCCGCTTATAGAGTAAACTACTTGCTTCTTTTAGTCCATGCCATATAGAATGTTAGTGCCTTTTTTAATTGTTTATTTACCTCTTTAACTTTCATTTATCGTATAGTTTTGTTTATTTCTATAGCCGGCAGCGGTATTCCTTGATGTGTTTTTTCAAGGATGGTTTTTGCAAAATATGGATTGCCTAGTTAGAAAAGACTAAGGAAGAATATAGCACTTTTGCATATCGGCAACCCATATTCCCTTTAGGTTCAGGAAGAGATTGTTGAGCCACCACAACATGCTACAAATATTTGTTCCACATCCTCCAGCATGTTGTGTTCATTTGAATTGAGTGTACTATTATAGGCGCATAAAGGTAGAACTTGCAATTTTTGATACACCTACTACTCTAGATTGATTGTGACACAAGAATGATTAAGGCATTAGGCCTATCTAGCCTTTTCCTCATATATATATATATAAAAAAAAAAAAAAAGTTTTCCCTAGATAAACAAATTTGAGCCTTTAACCTTTCATTTGACTACCCATTTGACCCATCTAGCCTTCTCAACTCATTTTAACCCAAATGATGAAAATTCGGTTGTAGGATTTTGAATTGTATTGTATGTAGTAAAAAAAAATGAAAAAAGCATGAGAACAAATACGCTTCAAACAAATGAGAGTTCTCATAGAAAAGCACAAAAATATGCTTGAATTAGTAATTGAATAAAAGGCGAAGTTTTGCCTTATAGTTTAGTCTTTAGATAGTTGATGTAATAAAATTCGAATTTTCATCATTATAGTCACTTGTAAATATCCCTTTCCATACCCTTCGCCTAGCCCCATTACAACCCGTTTTAAAGACCTTTTGACTTGTGTCAGTTTTGAAAAATTTTGTGGAAGGTGATTGAATTGCAAGCTTATGCTAATATGCCCTATGATCGGTTTCGAGTGATTGATATGAAATACTAGCACATTACTTGCTAGCCGAGATAGTAAACCGAGTGGAGTGAACCATTGTGAGGGGTGTGCAAAAATGTGAAATCGGATCTAGTTGGATTTAGCTAGGCATTTGTTCTTAATAAATAAAAACCTTGGAATGTAAATCTACTGACAGGCGTAAGTCTTGTGAATTAGGGTATGACTAGGGGCCGTTTTTGAGAATCGATAAAATGGTTGGAATTAGTTAAATTGTTGATTGAGCATGGTTTATTAATTTGCTTGAGGGCAAGCAAAAGACAAGTGTGGGGATGTGTATAAAAGCGCCCATAAATGAGTTTTAAAGAGTGTTTAGTGTCAAATGGTGTTGCTTTGATATTGCTATGTTGTTTCAGGATTTGATAACTAAAAGGAAGCAAAAATGACGCTTTGGAGTTGCCCGGGCGAGAAACGGAAGCATACGTGAGCTGGAAAATCAAAAACGGACGACTGAGGGGTGTTGGCGTAGGCAGGAGGAACATAGTTGGCGTAGGCCAGCAGGAAATAGCTAAGGCAAATCTGAGTTAGCGTAGGATACGCCAAAAGTGGCGTATCCTACGCCAAAAGTCAAACTTGGTCAAACACTTCCTTTTTTCAAGACAAAACTGGTGGAATGCATTTTAATACGAAATTTATGTGAGAAGACTGGTTTTTAGCTGTTTTGATTTCCTTCTTCATTATATTAATCATCACCATTGAAGAGAAATTATCAGATATCATTCTCCAAGTTTTAGCATCAATTCCTTGAAGATAAAAGACCCTCTTTTGAAGATGATGAACACCATAGCCATGCTTGGCTAAAAACATTTGTATTACACTAGGGATGTAAGTTCTTGATATCTAGGGCTGAAACATTTGGGTATTGTTTAAACTTTTGATTAATGTTCTTATGTACTTGAATTATTTGTGTTGAGTAGTGATTAATCTTATGCTAGACTCATTTTTAGTTAATTGATCTTGTGTCAATTTCTAGTGAGATAAGCATGGTTTCTTGCATCAACACTACCATAGGATTGTATGTTCTAGATGATAAAGTATAGTTTAGTCCATTGTTGAATGTTGACGAAACTTGATACCTAAGTTTATTGAACAATAAACCTGTTAGTACCAATTGCATTATCTTTGTTCATCCAATTATGCCCAATTGTTGAAAGTCCTAGTGTTCAATTACCCAATCCTTAGTGTAATCATTTTTATCTAATTGTTTACAAATATTATTATTTACTTTTTACAAATTCAATTTAAGTTTCATCTTAATCAACAACTCTTCAATAAATTCTTGAATGATAAATTGCATATTGCATGATTAATTAGCATCTTCATAAGTAACAAATTCAAAGTTAACTAGGAAATACTCACTAACCACACGCTCCTTGGATTGATACCCTACTTACCCTATCTATTTAGGTTATTTAGGCTTTGTATGAACCGTGACGACCGGCTCATCAAATGGGGGAATAGCCAATTAAAAAAAAAAAGAGTTTTCCCTAGATAAACAAATTTGAGCCTTTAACCTTTCATTTGACTACCCATTTGACCCATCTAGCCTTCTCAACTCATTTTAACCCAAATGATGAAAATTCGGTTGTAGGATTTTGAATTGTATTGTATGTAGTAAAAAAAAAAATGAAAAGAGCATGAGAACAAATACGCTTCAAACAAATGTGAGTTCTCATAGAAAAGCACAAAAATATGCTTGAATTAGTAATTGAATAAAAGGCGAAGTTTTGCCTTATAGTTTAGTGTTTAGATAGTTGATGTAATAAAAGTCGAATTTTCATCATTATAGTCACTTGTAAATATCCCTTTCCATACCCTTCGCCTAGCCCCATTACAACCCGTTTTAAAGACCTTTTGACTTGTGTCACTTTTGAAAAATTTTGTGGAAGGTGATTGAATTGCAAGCTTATGCTAATATGCCCTATGATCGGTTTCGAGTGATTGATATGAAATACTAGCACATTACTTGCTAGCCGAGATAGTAAACCGAGTGGAGTGAACCATTGTGAGGGGTGTGCAAAAATGTGAAATCGGATCTAGTTGGATTTAGCTAGGCATTTGTTCTTAATAAATAAAAACCTTGGAATGTAAATCTACTGACAGGCGTAAGTCTTGTGAATTAGGGTATGACTAGGGGCCGTTTTTGAGAATCGATAAAATGGTTGGAATTAGTTAAATTGTGGATTGAGCATGGTTTATTAATTTGCTTGAGGGCAAGCAAAAGACAAGTGTGGGGATGTGTATAAAAGCGCCCATAAATGAGTTTTAAAGAGTGTTTAGTGTCAAATGGTGTTGCTTTGATATTGCTATGTTGTTTCAGGATTTGATAACTAAAAGGAAGCAAAAATGACGCTTTGGAGTTGCCCGGGCGAGAAACGGAAGCATACGTGAGCTGGAAAATCAAAAACGGACGACTGAGGGGTGTTGGCGTAGGATACGCCAAAATTGGCGTACCCTACGCCAATGGCGTAGGCAGGAGGAACATAGCTGGCGTAGGCCAGCAGGAAATAGCTAAGGCAAATCTGAGTTAGCGTAGGATACGCCAAAAGTGGCGTATCCTACGCCAAAAGTCAAACTCGGTCAAACACTTCCTTTTTTCAAGTCAAAACTGGTGGAATGCATTTTAATGCGAAATTTATGAGAGAAGACTGGTTTTTTAGCTGTTTTGATTTCCTTCTTATTATATTAATCATCACCATTGAAGAGAAATTATCAGATATCATTCTCCAAGTTTTAGCATCAATTCCTTGAAGATAAAAGACCCTCTTTTGAAGATGATGAACACCATAGCCATGCTTGGCTAAAAACATTTATATTACACTAGGGATGTAAGTTCTTGATATCTAGGGCTGAAACATTTGGGTATTGTTTAAACTTTTGATTAATGTTCTTATGTACTTGAATTATTTGTGTTGAGTAGTGATTAATCTTATGCTAGACTCATTTTTAGTTAATTGATCTTGTGCCAATTTCTAGTGAGATAAGCATGGTTTCTTGCATCAACACTACCATAGGATTGTATGTTCTAGATGATAAAGTATAGTTTAGTCCATTGTTGAATGTTGACGAAACTTGATACCTAAGTTTATTGAACAATCAACCCGTTAGTACCAATTGCATTATCTTTGTTCATCCAATTATGCCCAATTGTTGAAAGCCCTAGTGTTCAATTACCCAATCCTTAGTGTAATCATTTTTATCTAATTGTTTACAAATATTATTATTTACTTTTTACAAATTCAATTTAAGTTTCATCTTAATCAACAACTCTTCAATAAATTCTTGAATGATAAATTGCATATTGCATGATTAATTAGCATCTTCATAAGTAACAAATTCAAAGTTAACTAGGAAATACTCACTAACCACACGCTCCTTGGATTGATACCCTACTTACCCTATCTATTTAGGTTATTTAGGCTTTGTATGAACCGTGACGACCGGCTCATCAAATGGCGCCGTTGCCGGGGAGCTAGTGCGCTTAGTGTTTACTGATTAGTTAATATTGTGATAATCTGTTTAATTGTTTGTTTGGTTTATTCTCTACTTTTCCTTGTGTACGCGGGGTGTGTTATTTGTGCAGATTACATGTAATGTATGCGTACCCGACATTCGGGGAGAACATCTCCTTTAGTGTTTGAACCGGAAATTGAGAGAGTAGCTAGAAGAAACCGACAACACCGGTTAGAGGAGCCGATTCCTTCTAACTCCCAATCACCACCCATAATTCAACCTTTGTCTTTTGAAACCGTTCAAATGGCAAGCTCAAACCCAAATCGCCGTTCAGGTGAAAATCGAAGACCACCCACTCCACCTCATCAAAATCAAACCCAACAACACCCACCTCACCAACCAATTCACAACCGAAATCCCAACACCCGAAATCTAAACCAAGGTCCTTCCATGTCTAACTGTGGCAATCGCACATTTGATCCGGTCAATCGGTACAATGAAGCCGGATATGAAGATTATGTTGAGACTATTGAAGAATTGAGGGCGAACATTAATGAGGATGATCCATTCAGTGTACCAAGTTATCAATCATCCGACAGAGTTAGTGTTCATTCCTACCACTCGGGAGAAGATGAATATTCTGAAAGGGATTACAATGAAGATGATGAGGATTGGGGCTACAGAAATGTTAATGATGATTATGGGGATGAGGAAGAGTATCACGGAGATAATAGTTCTAACGTGGGTGCAAATCGAAACGGGGGTAATGACGGTTATTACAATCACGTCGTTAATAATCATCAACCAAGACAAAACCCAAGAAGGCATCAATTTCCCAACATTCACCAAAACCGGGGTGAAAATTTTGTGGGTCGAGCAGAAAGAAGACCTAATGAAGGAAGACAACCTAGAGGTGAAGAAGTTAATGCTCCAAGACGAAGGCTCCCAGTTCCAATGCAAGGAGTCAATGGTCGGTTTAGACCACTTGCATCTGAGAACGAATCATCTATTGTACCACCACCTCCCGGGAGAAGATCCTTTGATTGCAAGCCCAACTACATCAACATCATTCCTCATTTCCATGGAATGGCTAATGAAGACCCATATGGTCACCTATCTGAATTCAAGGCAATGTGTGGTACTATGGGAGGTCATAACTTTTCGCTAGAGATTCGTTCTTTTCAACGGTTACAAGGGGAACCACTTCATGAAGCTTTCACTCGCTTCAAGGAGTTAATTCGGAAATGCCCGCACCACAACATCGAACTTTGGGAATTGGTTAGTAGTTTCGTGAATGGATTGAGCAAAGAGGAAAGAAAATATCTCAAGTCTACTAGCAATGGAACATTGTTATCTAATCCGGAGCAAGAAGATTGGGATTTTTTGGAGCTAATGGCGAAGAATTCAAAATCGGAAGAGGCAGCTGATCGAAGAACTAAACACCCGGTCTCTAAATCTCTTCCCAATGCAGATTCAAGTTCTAAGGACCGAATTGCTCAGTTGGAAAGAGAGTTGGCAAGGATGAAGAAACGGGAGGTGTCATCGATACAATACCCCGTGTGTGATAATTGTGGAGATTTGGGGCATAAAGCTAGTGAGTGCTCCGGTGATATGGGTCAACCGACCGAAGAAGTAAATCAAGTGTATGGAGAAAGGAAGTATGACATGAACTCCAACACTTATCATGCAGGCTTGAGAAACCATCCTAACTTTAGGTATGGTAATCCTTCTAACCAAATGAACCCGAATTTCCAATCGGGAAATCAAAGTGGTGGTGGGCAATATCAAGGTCGCCAAGGTGGTAATCAAGGCGGTTACCAAAGAAACAACTACAATCAAGGTGGTAACCAAGGGTACAACAACAATTATCAAAGAGGTTACAACCAAGGCGGCTCCTCAAGCAATCAAGGAAACTCTTCGGGAAGTCAAGGTGGTGATGAGTCTTTGAGTTCAAAAATGGATGCTTTAATGAGCATGATGAAAGAGAACAACAAAGAAAATGAGGTGAGAGATAAGTCTCATGAGGCCTTGGCTAAGCAAGTGGGCCAATTAGCGGAAGAAATGGCTCAATGGAGAGGAAGCATGGGGAAGCTTCCTAGTGATACCACTATCAACCCGCAACATCAAGGTTCGAGTTCGAAGAACACTCGCAATGTTCCCATTAATAAGGTAACCGTTCTTCGTAGTGGTAAAATTATTGATAATAAAATTGAAAATAAAATTGAGCCACAATCTCCCCAATTTGTTGAAGGGGAGGTGGAAGATGTGAGTGATGAAAGTGAAAGTGAGGAGAAAACGGGTCAAAATAAAAGTAAACAAAATGTTGAAAATTCAAAACCCGTTGAGAATAAAGAAGCTCCAAAGGCTAAGGAAAAGGGTATGGAGGGTAATACCGTCCCTTATCCCGAAGCATTGTTGGAGCCATCTAAAAAAGTGGTCAAGAAAAGAGGCCCGCAACAAGAAGAGTTGTGGGAAATTTTTAAACAAGTGAAAGTTAATTTACCACTTTTAGATGCAATCAAACAAGTCCCCTCTTACGCAAAGTATCTAAAGGACATGTGTACTCAAAAGAGAACTCATAAAATACCCAAGAAAATTGATTTAACTGAAAATGTGAGTTCTATTCTTTCGGGTTCACTTCCACCTAAGTTACAAGATCCGGGAACACCTATCATATCCATTCAGGTTGGGGAATTTAAAATGACTCGGGCGCTCTTGGATCTTGGAGCTAGTGTAAGCATCTTGCCGGGTAGCCTTTATGACCAATACGAATTTGGTCCACTTCAAGAGTCTAATACCACGGTGGTATTAGCCGATTTGACTCCTAAGCTACCCCGCGGGATGGTTACCGACGTGATAGTAAAAGTTGAAGATTTTTATTATCCGGTGGATTTCTTAGTACTTGATTATGTTTCCATGGACCTAACCAAACAACCAACGGTTATTCTTGGTCGACCGTTTTTAGCCACATCTAATGCACAAATTAATTGCAAGACAGGCACGCTTGACATGACCTTTGGTAATCGTAGGGTCCGGTTAAATGTTTTTTCAAATGGGACTGACCCTCTAGTCAATGATGAATGCTATATGGCGGACATTGTTGACGAGTGTATACCTCTATACGACACAGTTGTAGATGAGGAAAACACAATAGAGGAGTGTTTTATGTTTGACAGGTCACAGGTGGAAATGTTGAAAAGCATAGCTGAGGAGGAGAAGAAGCAAGAAGCAAAGGCGGTACAGGAAGGAAGACCACCATGGACTCATCAAGTGGAAAGTCTTCCGGATCATATTGATACGAAATTGAAGCCATCATTAGTCGAGCCGCCACAAGTGGAGTTGGAGGAGTTGCCTAAGCATTTAAAGTATGCTTATGTTGGTGAAGGCAACACGCTCCCGGTTATCATAGCTTCAAATTTAACCGGGGAGCAAGAGGAAAAATTGATGAAGGTATTAGTGACCCATAGAGCAGCTATCGGGTGGACTGTGGCGGATTTGAAAGGTATTGGTCCGTCGATTGTGATGCACAAGATCATCACGGATGAGAAGGTGACGCCCGCAAGAGATGCCCAAAGGAGACTCAATCCTAATATGCGGGAAGTTGTGAAGAAAGAAGTCTTGAAGTGGTTAGATGCGGGTATCATTTACCCTATATCCGATAGCCAGTGGGTTAGCCCAACTCAAACTGTTCCAAAAAAGGCAGGTATTCAAGTCGTGAAAAACGACTCAGGTGAGGAGGTAGCCACCCGACCGGTAACTGGGTGGCGTATTTGTATCGATTATAGGAAGTTGAATTCTGCGACTTCTAAAGACCATTTCCCCTTACCTTTTATTGACCAAATAGTAGAAAAGTTAGCCGGACAAAAATTTTATTGTTTCTTGGATGGGTATTCAGGTTACAATCAAATTGCTATTCATCCCGAGGATCAACAAAAGACCACGTTTACTTGTCCATATGGCACATTTGCATTTAGGCGAATGCCATTTGGCCTTTGTAATGCCCCCACCACCTTTCAAAGGTTTATTATGAGTATCTTTTCGGATATGGTGGGGGAGTCTTTGGAAATCTTCATGGATGATTTTTCTATTTTCGGGTCATCATTTAACTCTTGCCTAGGTCAATTGGAAAAGGTTTTACAAAGGTGTGTTGAGACAAATCTGGTTTTGAGTTGGGAGAAAAGTCATTTTATGGTCCAAGAGGGGATAGTGTTGGGCCATGTGGTTTCTAGTCGTGGGATTGAGGTCGATCACGCTAAAATACAAGTCATTTCAACTTTACCTTATCCCACTAGTATTAAGGGCATTAGATCATTTCTGGGGCATGCCGGTTTTTATAGGAGATTCATTAAAGGTTTTAGCGACATAACAAAACCTTTATGTAATTTGTTATTGAAAGATGCTCCATTTAATTTTGATGAAAAATGTATTGAAGCCTTTAATATTTTGAAAGAGAAGTTAGTTGGGGCCCCAATTTTGCAATCACCCAATTGGTCTTTGCCTTTTGAAATCATGTGTGATGCAAGTGGGTATGCGGTTGGGGCCGTGTTGGGTCAACGGGTAGAAAAGAAACCTGTTGCTATATACTACGCAAGTAAGACTCTTTCGGAAGCACAATTGAATTATACAACTACCGAAAAAGAGCTACTTGCGGTGGTGTATGCACTAGACAAATTTCGGTCTTACGTATGGGGTAGTAAAATTATTGTTTATACTGATCACAGTGCTGTCAGGTATTTAATGGACAAAAAGGATGCTAAGCCCCGACTGATTAGATGGATACTCTTATTACAAGAGTTTGATTTGGAGATACGTGACAAGAAAGGCACGGAAAATGTGGTTGCAGACCATTTGTCTAGATTGATGATTGAGGAGGAAGACTCAATGAATGAAATTAATGAGTCATTCCCAGATGAGCACCTGTTAGCGGTTTCGACATTGCCTTGGTTTGCTAATATTGTTAATTTTTTAGTGACAGGTACAATGCCGGAACATTGGGTGAGGAAGAAGAGGCTCCAATTTTTGTCCCAAGTAAAACATTACATTTGGGATGAACCTGACTTATTTAGAGTGGGAGCGGATCAAATCATTCGAAGATGCATCCCGGATGAGGAGATCATGAGCGTGTTGAAGCACGTGCATTCTTATGCATGTGGAGGACATTTTAGTGGCCAAAAGACGGGTCACAAGGTTTTGTCTAGTGGGTTGTATTGGCCAACAATTTTTAAAGATTCATTTGAGTATTGATGTGTCGGGAAACACATCTATTTTCCTATGTATTTTGTATATTATTTGGTCAAGTTTTTATTTGTTTTGTGTAATTTTTATTAGGTATTTATTTATTTTATTATTTAATAGGTGTTCGTGGAAAATGAGCTCAAAACGAAAGAATTTTAATCGAGACACGAACACTAGAGAGCATGTGTTCATGGACGTTGGAGCTAAACGAGAAACTTTGGTCGAGCCAAGAACAACCGAGCCAGGAAACTAAAGTTATAATAATAATAATATAATATAATATATAAAAAAAAAGTGACTTGGTAAAACTTGGGCTCGGCCCAAAAGTCAAAGTCGGTCAATTGGCTATGGTGACGGCAGAATGAATAAATGTTTGATCCGTAAGAATCATTGAAAAAAGATATTCATTCATTGAACATCATTCAATCGCACGGTGAGTGGGGACGAACCAAGAAGCGGTGACGAGCGGAAGGGCACGGAAGGAGAAAAGGCCACGGGCACGGTAAAGATCAAGAGCCAACGAGCCTTGGGTTAGGTTTAGTTTTTATTTATTTTCTCTATAGACATGGTTAAAGCTATATTTATTTATTTTGTGAAGATGTTTTTAAATATTATAGGCTAGACCTTTATTGGTAACTTGGGATGATGAACTAGATTAAGGTTTTTAATTAAAGACTTATGTTTTCCGTTTTGGATGTGTTGGGTTACATGATTTAATTTTTATGTTTGATTTTGAATATTTGTGTGCTGGCGCTTTTTGATTTGATTACTTGTTTGTTGGTTTTGATGTTCTAGGTATATAGGAATATCCCCTAGATCTAGAAATCATTCTAGTTTGATTAACTTTTGTTGTCGAGCTAGTTCTTGCAGTTAGGAATAGCGCAAGTTTAACAGGTTTTTAAAATCAATTAGCTAAGGTGTGCAATCCCTTCCCGAAGGTTAGGAATATAATTCGGGATTGCTAGGTTGACTAACTAGGCATTGTTTGGTAGCTTGGTTATCGCTGGGGCGAGACCGGTTACTTATTCGTGTTTAGAGTTTTCCTAGGATTTCATTCATACTAGTTAAGTCTGCTTCACAGTTTGGGAGTTTTCGATCCAAGAGTGGCCGATTAAAGGATTACTGTGGGATTTGGTTTCGCTGGGGCGATCCACTTTCATTTTAGCATCTCAATACTTGTCCCGCCTTGAGTCTAGTCAGCTATCCTTGACAGGAGGTTTATTAGATGAGAACAGGGTCTCCAACCGGATTACATAGGTCAGCTTTTATAACCAGAGTCTAGGGATTCTACCCAGGTTACCAGTCTTCTCCTCATTAGAGTTCCAACCCAGTTCGTCAGCTTTCGTTTATTTTCAGTTTCTTAGTTTAATTTAGTAATTTAGTTTTAATTAGTTTATTTTAATTTCAGTTTAAACCCCCCAATCAATCAATCCATTTAATAATAATAATAATAATAATAATAATATTTTATCAGGTAATTCATTAGGAGTAATTTCAAAAGTGTTAGATAAAGTCCTTAGGTTCGATACCTGGTCTTGCCTACTTGCTACTAGCGATCGGTACACTTGCCGATAGTGTGTGGTTTTATAGGAGTCTAGGATTTTAACTTGATCAATTTATTTATATACTTACTCACACACATCAAGTTTTTGGCGCCGCTGCCGGGGACTTTTAATTGGCACTTTTTGATTTTACTTGCTTTGTTTTACTTGTTTACTGCTTGCTGGATTTACCTTCGATTATCTGTGCTACTTGTGCTTTTAGTCTTAGGTTATTTGCTATCCATTAGTAACTCCAGCGTGGTTTGCACTTTCAGTGTATGCCACATACTTGTTCACAGGGATCACCACAACTCACCAATTCTAAAACACCCACTCACTTTCCATTCACCACCATTCCACTTCCTACCTTCGATATGGCTGATGCGAACATCAGACGTACTGTGCACTCTCGTGCTAGTGAGGGCTATACTGGGATTCGTTCTCCCATCACTCGTCCTACCATTGCTGATGCCAACAATTGGCAAATCCCATCCCATGTCTTGACCACTATCATTAATGTCACTCAATTCCATGGTCTTGATGAAGAGGATGCTCATGGACATCTGTCCTGATTTGTGCGTATCTGTGACACTTTCAATCTTCCCCACATCACTAAGGAAGCCATTTATCTGCGTCTGTTCCCATTTACTTTGTCTGGTCGTGCCGCTACTTGGTATGACACTCTGCCTAATAGTTCCATTGCTACTTGGGAGGACATGCTTGGAAAATTCCTAAGAAAATATCACCCAGCTTCCAAGGATTCCCGCATTAGGGAGCAGATTCACTCTTTCCGTATGGATCCTGATGAGCCATACTACATGGCTTGGGAGCGATTCCAGACCCTACTGAGCCGATGCCCTCAGCATGGCCTTTCTGACTAGGCCCTTGTGGAGAAATTCTACAATGGCCTCACTTTTGAGACTCGAGTTCGTTTTAATACAGCTGCACAGGGTAATTTCATGGAAAAAATGGATATTGATGCAGCTAATGAGTTGTTTGAGAGTTTTGCCTATTCTGAGAGACCACCAAAGCATACTATTGGGAATTCCATTCCCATGACTAGTAACACCTGTCCTACTACCCGAGGTGTTCATCAGATTGCACCTGATACTGGTCTGACTGCGGTGATTGAGAATTTAACTAGGCAAGTGAGAGATCTTCAGATGAAGTTGGATAGGTGTGAAATATGTAGAGGGGGTCATAACACATCTGAGTGTCCAGTTCAAAGTCGGGAACAGGTAGATTCTCTTAATTCTGGGTGGCTTGAACCACCCTATCAAAACTATAGCCCTGATTCAAACTCCAATTGGAGATATCAAAACTCCAACTGGCAAGGTGGTAACTCTTCTAGATACCAACCTCGTCAGAATCTCTTCCAAGCTCCCAACTCTGGGGGGCCCACTAGTCGTACTGAGTCTGACCTTACTACCATTCTACAGATGCAGTCCCAGATGCTTAATAACATTCAGTCAAAACTTGATGAGCAAGACACTTTCAGGAAAGGTCAGCAAGCTGCTTTCCAGAACCTAGAGGCCAAAGTAAAAGAGTTAGCTAATCAGGTTAGTCAAGGACCTCAGGGAGCCCTTCTTAGTAACACTATTTTTAATCCTAACTCAAGTACTTCTACATTTAGGCATGCTCAAGTTAAGGCAGTAACTACTAGGAGTGGGTGGAATGTAGTTGGTCCATCACCGGGAGAAGATGAAGAACCGGTTGAAGGGGAAATTGAGTTAGAGCCACCATCTGCTAAAGTGCAATCTAGGCTAGTCTCAAAGAGTACAACACAACCGAGTGAGTCGAGTGAGAAGAAGAGAGAAGAGAGTCCAGTTCGTGTCTATAAGCCTAAACCACCATTCCTTGGTCGTCTAGTGCGTGTTGATGATTCTGAGTTGTATGCTAAGTTCGTGGAGATGCTGAAGAAACTCCACGTTAACCTCCCATTCATAGAGGCTCTTTCCAAAATGCCAAAATATGCCAAGTTTATTAAAGATCTGCTGACTAATAAAAAGAAACTTGAGGAGCTCTCTACCGTTACTCTTTCTGAGGAGTGCTCTGCTGTCGTGCAAAATACACTTCCTCAGAAAATGACTGATCCAGGAAGTTTCACCATTCCGTGTTTGATCGGCCATCTCACTCCCAGAAATGCGCTAGCCGACCTAGGTGCTAGCATAAACCTGATGCCCTACTCTCTATTCTTAAAGCTTAATCTTGGGGAGTTGAAGCCAACTAGGATGTGTATTCAGCTAGCTGACAAATCTGTGAAAATTCCTAGGGGCATATTGGAGAACTTGTTAGTGAAAGTAGACAAATTTGTGTTCCCAGTTGACTTTGTGGTGCTAGACATGAAAGAGGACGACACAGTGCCGCTCATTTTAGGTCGACCATTCTTGGCCACATCGAGAGCACTAGTTGACATGGGTGAAGGAAAACTGAGGCTACGGGTAGGTGATGAGGAGATTGTGTTTGGAGTTCGGCAGAATTCTTATGAGGAGCCGAAAGAGGAGGTTAAAGCTATTAATGTGCACCTAGACTATGAACGAGACAAAATTAGAACAAAAGAGGTGCGAGATCCGCGAAAACGACCACAGTATGGTGTTGGTTTGGAGGCGGCTTTTGTTTGGTGGACTAGATGGGGAGGCGGTCAAAGTATAGGAGAGGTGATGGATCACACTGCTAGGAATTCAGCTTATCAGGTTGCCAAGGATTGCAAACGGGAGCCACCAGATATATTTTGAAAAGAATAGAGCGTACTTGGGATTTGCCCAAGTTGTACAGTTTGTAAATTCTTGCTTATTTTATTTTGCTTTTATGTTTTGGTTTGTGTCTAGTGTGGGGATTGTCCGTATTATTAATTGCAGGTTTGGAGGGGTCCTGCCTGTAATCAATCTCCATTCAGGCGGGGTAAATCCAATAATATTTTATTTGTAAAAGGACATCCCTAGTCGTCGGTCTATTTTTATTTCATTTTACGTTTTGGCTTTTGAGTTTTTGTTTGCAAGATATATTGCTTACAACCGCGAATGAAATGCTATACGGTTGCTTTGCACTTGGATGGGGGCAGCTCAGGACACGCATTGCGAGGATGTTACTGCAATATTACCAGGGGAGTCTGTTCCACTATACTTGTTATATTTATTTTTATTTTTTTTTATTTTTAGTTCCTTGTCGCTACACATTGAGGACAATGTGCAATTTTAAGTGTGGGGATGGGAACTGCGTTTTAGTATAGTTTGAGTCTTTATTTCAAAAAAAAAAAAAAAAAAAAAAAATTGTCCCTGATTTTTTGTGCATTTTATATGGAAAATGATAGTAAAATTAGGATTTTTGGTTTTCAAAATATTATATATATATGAGAATATAAATAGATTGAAAGCGTGTTTGCTTAAGATGTGTCGGTAGGCCCAGCTAGCTTTGAAAGGTCATAGGATTGTTCTTAATATACCTTAATAAATCATGAAATCTTGTGGGTTCTCATCTTAGGAGAAACGGTAGAACTGAAACCGCTGATAGTAATTAGAGGTACCACTGTAGGTTGAAAGCCCATATGTATTATTAATTAAATGGCACACTTGATCCTTTTTATGAGAATAAATCCGGTGAAAAGTGGCGCCCAAAAAAAAAATCCACATGTCCATCAATTGAGCTAGACCAAAAAAAAAAAAAAAAAAAAAAAAAAAAACTGAAACCTCTGATCGAAACTCCCTCGAGGTCAAGTTGAAAAAAAATACCAAAGCTCATGCTGTCGCTCCTGGGGATGGTGACTCTGATTGAGACAACCTCTGGGTTTGGTATGAAAAAAAAAGTGTCTAAGCTCATAAACTTCATCCATCATCCATCATAAATTTAATTTCTAATACATTAGGGATTTTAGTTTGCAGTGGTTGGTAAATCTATATGGTTTAACCTTTGCTTCGAAAGCTTGAGGTGGGATTAGGTGAAGCTGGATATCTTGAGTGTGAGACCCATAGATTGATTGTAATAATATGAACTTAAATGCTTTACATGATTGGGGCCTGATTAGCTAGTGGTTGGGTTTAAGTGGACAACAATACCGACAGTTTTGGTTGATGCGTAATTAGATCTTAATTAATGAACCTAAAAGTTTTGAAACCAAGAATTCTAATTATGATTCCATTGCAGTCTTTTTCAGGGACGAAAAAGGTTTAAGTGTGGGGATGTTTGATGTGTCGGGAAACACATCTATTTTCCTATGTATTTTGTATATTATTTGGTCAAGTTTTTATTTGTTTTGTGTCATTTTTATTAGGTATTTATTTATTTTATTATTTTATAGGTGTTCGTGGAAAATGAGCTCAAAACGAAAGAATATTAATCGAGACACGAACACTAGAGAGCATGTGTTCATGGACGTTGGAGCTAAACGAGAAACTTTGGTCGAGCCAAGAACAACCGAGCCAGGAAACTAAAGTTATAATAATAATAATATAATATAATATATATAAAAAAAAAAGTGAATTGGTAAAACTTGGGCTCGGCCCAAAAGTCAAAGTCGGTCAATTGGCTATGGTGACGGCAGAATGAATAAATGTTTGATCCGTAAGAATCATTGAAAAAAGATATTCATTCATTGAACATCATTCAATCGCACGGTGAGTGGGGACGAACCAAGAAGCGGTGACGAGCGGAAGGGCACGGAAGGAGAAAAGGCCACGGGCACGGTAAAGATCAAGAGCCAACGAGCCTTGGGTTAGGTTTAGTTTTTATTTATTTTCTCTATAGACATGGTTAAAGCTATATTTATTTATTTTGTGAAGATGTTTTTAAATATTATAGGCTAGACCTTTATTGGTAACTTGGGATGATGAACTAGATTAAGGTTTTTAATTAAAGACTTATGTTTTCCGTTTTGGATGTGTTGGGTTACATGATTTAATTTTTATGTTTGATTTTGAATATTTGTGTGCTGGCGCTTTTTGATTTGATTACTTGTTTGTTGGTTTTGATGTTCTAGGTATATAGGAATATCCCCTAGATCTAGAAATCATTCTAGTTTGATTAACTTTTGTTGTCGAGCTAGTTCTTGCAGTTAGGAATAGCGCAAGTTTAACAGGTTTTTAAAATCAATTAGCTAAGGTGTGCAATCCCTTCCCGAAGGTTAGGAATATAATTCGGGATTGCTAGGTTGACTAACTAGGCATTGTTTGGTAGCTTGGTTATCGCTGGGGCGAGACCGGTTACTTATTCGTGTTTAGAGTTTTCCTAGGATTTCATTCATACTAGTTAAGTCTGCTTCACAGTTTGGGAGTTTTCGATCCAAGAGTGGCCGATTAAAGGATTACTGTGGGATTTGGTTTCGCTGGGGCGATCCACTTTCATTTTAGCATCTCAATACTTGTCCCGCCTTGAGTCTAGTCAGCTATCCTTGACAGGAGGTTTATTAGATGAGAACAGGGTCTCCAACCGGATTACATAGGTCAGCTTTTATAACCAGAGTCTAGGGATTCTACCCAGGTTACCAGTCTTCTCCTCATTAGAGTTCCAACCCAGTTCGTCAGCTTTCGTTTATTTTCAGTTTCTTAGTTTAATTTAGTAATTTAGTTTTAATTAGTTTATTTTAATTTCAGTTTAAACCCCCCAATCAATCAATCCATTTAATAATAATAATAATTATAATAATAATATTTTATCAGGTAATTCATTAGGAGTAATTTCAAAAGTGTTAGATAAAGTCCTTAGGTTCGATACCTGGTTTTGCCTACTTGCTACTAGCGATCGGTACACTTGCCGATAGTGTGTGGTTTTATAGGAGTCTAGGATTTTAACTTGATCAATTTATTTATATACTTACTCACACACATCAAGTTTTTGGCGCCGCTGCCGGGGACTTTTAATTGGCACTTTTTGATTTTACTTGCTTTGTTTTACTTGTTTACTGCTTGCTGGATTTACCTTCGATTATCTGTGCTACTTGTGCTTTTAGTCTTAGGTTATTTGCTATCCATTAGTAACTCCAGCGTGGTTTGCACTTTCAGTGTATGCCACATACTTGTTCACAGGGATCACCACAACTCACCAATTCTAAAACACCCACTCACTTTCCATTCACCACCATTCCACTTCCTACCTTCGATATGGCTGATGCGAACATCAGACGTACTGTGCACTCTCGTGCTAGTGAGGGCTATACTGGGATTCGTTCTCCCATCACTCGTCCTACCATTGCTGATGCCAACAATTGGCAAATCCCATCCCATGTCTTGACCACTATCATTAATGTCACTCAATTCCATGGTCTTGATGAAGAGGATGCTCATGGACATCTGTCCTGATTTGTGCGTATCTGTGACACTTTCAATCTTCCCCACATCACTAAGGAAGCCATTTATCTGCGTCTGTTCCCATTTACTTTGTCTGGTCGTGCCGCCACTTGGTATGACACTCTGCCTAATAGTTCCATTGCTACTTGGGAGGACATGCTTGGAAAATTCCTAAGAAAATATCACCCAGCTTCCAAGGATTCCCGCATTAGGGAGCAGATTCACTCTTTCCGTATGGATCCTGATGAGCCATACTACATGGCTTGGGAGCGATTCCAGACCCTACTGAGCCGATGCCCTCAGCATGGCCTTTCTGACTAGGCCCTTGTGGAGAAATTCTACAATGGCCTCACTTTTGAGACTCGAGTTCGTTTTAATACAGCTGCACAGGGTAATTTCATGGAAAAAATGGATATTGATGCAGCTAATGAGTTGTTTGAGAGTTTTGCCTATTCTGAGAGACCACCAAAGCATACTATTGGGAATTCCATTCCCATGACTAGTAACACCTGTCCTACTACCCGAGGTGTTCATCAGATTGCACCTGATACTGGTCTGACTGCGGTGATTGAGAATTTAACTAGGCAAGTGAGAGATCTTCAGATGAAGTTGGATAGGTGTGAAATATGTAGAGGGGGTCATAACACATCTGAGTGTCCAGTTCAAAGTCGGGAACAGGTAGATTCTCTTAATTCTGGGTGGCTTGAACCACCCTATCAAAACTATAGCCCTGATTCAAACTCCAATTGGAGATATCAAAACTCCAACTGGCAAGGTGGTAACTCTTCTAGATACCAACCTCGTCAGAATCTCTTCCAAGCTCCCAACTCTGGGGGGCCCACTAGTCGTACTGAGTCTGACCTTACTACCATTCTACAGATGCAGTCCCAGATGCTTAATAACATTCAGTCAAAACTTGATGAGCAAGACACTTTCAGGAAAGGTCAGCAAGCTGCTTTCCAGAACCTAGAGGCCAAAGTAAAAGAGTTAGCTAATCAGGTTAGTCAAGGACCTCAGGGAGCCCTTCCTAGTAACACTATTTTTAATCCTAACTCAAGTACTTCTACATTTAGGCATGCTCAAGTTAAGGCAGTAACTACTAGGAGTGGGTGGAATGTAGTTGGTCCATCACCGGGAGAAGATGAAGAACCGGTTGAAGGGGAAATTGAGTTAGAGCCACCATCTGCTAAAGTGCAACCTAGGCTAGTCTCAAAGAGTACAACACAACCGAGTGAGTCGAGTGAGAAGAAGAGAGAAGAGAGTCCAGTTCGTGTCTATAAGCCTAAACCACCATTCCTTGGTCGTCTAGTGCGTGTTGATGATTCTGAGTTGTATGCTAAGTTCGTGGAGATGCTGAAGAAACTCCACGTTAACCTCCCATTCATAGAGGCTCTTTCCAAAATGCCAAAATATGCCAAGTTTATTAAAGATCTGCTGACTAATAAAAAGAAACTTGAGGAGCTCTCTACCGTTACTCTTTCTGAGGAGTGCTCTGCTGTCGTGCAAAATACACTTCCTCAGAAAATGACTGATCCAGGAAGTTTCACCATTCCGTGTTTGATCGGCCATCTCACTCCCAGAAATGCGCTAGCCGACCTAGGTGCTAGCATAAACCTGATGCCCTACTCTCTATTCTTAAAGCTTAATCTTGGGGAGTTGAAGCCAACTAGGATGTGTATTCAGCTAGCTGACAAATCTGTGAAAATTCCTAGGGGCATATTGGAGAACTTGTTAGTGAAAGTAGACAAATTTGTGTTCCCAGTTGACTTTGTGGTGCTAGACATGAAAGAGGACGACACAGTGCCGCTCATTTTAGGTCGACCATTCTTGGCCACATCGAGAGCACTAGTTGACATGGGTGAAGGAAAACTGAGGCTACGGGTAGGTGATGAGGAGATTGTGTTTGGAGTTCGGCAGAATTCTTATGAGGAGCCGAAAGAGGAGGTTAAAGCTATTAATGTGCACCTAGACTATGAACGAGACAAAATTAGAACAAAAGAGGTGCGAGATCCGCGAAAACGACCACAGTATGGTGTTGGTTTGGAGGCGGCTTTTGTTTGGTGGACTAGATGGGGAGGCGGTCAAAGTATAGGAGAGGTGATGGATCACACTGCTAGGAATTCAGCTTATCAGGTTGCCAAGGATTGCAAACGGGAGCCACCAGATATATTTTGAAAAGAATAGAGCGTACTTGGGATTTGCCCAAGTTGTACAGTTTGTAAATTCTTGCTTATTTTATTTTGCTTTTATGTTTTGGTTTGTGTCTAGTGTGGGGATTGTCCGTATTATTAATTGCAGGTTTGGAGGGGTCCTGCCTGTAATCAATCTCCATTCAGGCGGGGTAAATCCAATAATATTTTATTTGTAAAAGGACATCCCTAGTCGTCGGTCTATTTTTATTTCATTTTACGTTTTGGCTTTTGAGTTTTTGTTTGCAAGATATATTGCTTACAACCGCGAATGAAATGCTATACGGTTGCTTTGCACTTGGATGGGGGCAGCTCAGGACACGCATTGCGAGGATGTTACTGCAATATTACCAGGGGAGTCTGTTCCACTATACTTGTTATATTTATTTTTATTTTTTTTTATTTTTAGTTCCTTGTCGCTACACATTGAGGACAATGTGCAATTTTAAGTGTGGGGATGGGAACTGCGTTTTAGTATAGTTTGAGTCTTTATTTCAAAAAAAAAAAAAAAAAAAAAATTGTCCCTGATTTTTTGTGCATTTTATATGGAAAATGATAGTAAAATTAGGATTTTTGGTTTTCAAAATATTATATATATATGAGAATATAAATAGATTGAAAGCGTGTTTGCTTAAGATGTGTCGGTAGGCCCAGCTAGCTTTGAAAGGTCATAGGATTGTTCTTAATATACCTTAATAAATCATGAAATCTTGTGGGTTCTCATCTTAGGAGAAACGGTAGAACTGAAACCGCTGATAGTAATTAGAGGTACCACTGTAGGTTGAAAGCCCATATGTATTATTAATTAAATGGCACACTTGATCCTTTTTATGAGAATAAATCCGGTGAAAAGTGGCGCCCAAAAAAAAAATCCACATGTCCATCAATTGAGCTAGACCAAAAAAAAAAAAAAAAAAAAAAAAAAAAAAAAACTGAAACCTCTGATCGAAACTCCCTCGAGGTCAAGTTGAAAAAAAATACCAAAGCTCATGCTGTCGCTCCTGGGGATGGTGACTCTGATTGAGACAACCTCTGGGTTTGGTATGAAAAAAAAAGTGTCTAAGCTCATAAACTTCATCCATCATCCATCATAAATTTAATTTCTAATACATTAGGGATTTTAGTTTGCAGTGGTTGGTAAATCTATATGGTTTAACCTTTGCTTCGAAAGCTTGAGGTGGGATTAGGTGAAGCTGGATATCTTGAGTGTGAGACCCATAGATTGATTGTAATAATATGAACTTAAATGCTTTACATGATTGGGGCCTGATTAGCTAGTGGTTGGGTTTAAGTGGACAACAATACCGACAGTTTTGGTTGATGCGTAATTAGATCTTAATTAATGAACCTAAAAGTTTTGAAACCAAGAATTCTAATTATGATTCCATTGCAGTCTTTTTCAGGGACGAAAAAGGTTTAAGTGTGGGGATGTTTGATGTGTCGGGAAACACATCTATTTTCCTATGTATTTTGTATATTATTTGGTCAAGTTTTTATTTGTTTTGTGTCATTTTTATTAGGTATTTATTTATTTTATTATTTTATAGGTGTTCGTGGAAAATGAGCTCAAAACGAAAGAATATTAATCGAGACACGAACACTAGAGAGCATGTGTTCATGGACGTTGGAGCTAAACGAGAAACTTTGGTCGAGCCAAGAACAACCGAGCCAGGAAACTAAAGTTATAATAATAATAATATAATATAATATATATAAAAAAAAAAGTGAATTGGTAAAACTTGGGCTCGGCCCAAAAGTCAAAGTCGGTCAATTGGCTATGGTGACGGCAGAATGAATAAATGTTTGATCCGTAAGAATCATTGAAAAAAGATATTCATTCATTGAACATCATTCAATCGCACGGTGAGTGGGGACGAACCAAGAAGCGGTGACGAGCGGAAGGGCACGGAAGGAGAAAAGGCCACGGGCACGGTAAAGATCAAGAGCCAACGAGCCTTGGGTTAGGTTTAGTTTTTATTTATTTTCTCTATAGACATGGTTAAAGCTATATTTATTTATTTTGTGAAGATGTTTTTAAATATTATAGGCTAGACCTTTATTGGTAACTTGGGATGATGAACTAGATTAAGGTTTTTAATTAAAGACTTATGTTTTCCGTTTTGGATGTGTTGGGTTACATGATTTAATTTTTATGTTTGATTTTGAATATTTGTGTGCTGGCGCTTTTTGATTTGATTACTTGTTTGTTGGTTTTGATGTTCTAGGTATATAGGAATATCCCCTAGATCTAGAAATCATTCTAGTTTGATTAACTTTTGTTGTCGAGCTAGTTCTTGCAGTTAGGAATAGCGCAAGTTTAACAGGTTTTTAAAATCAATTAGCTAAGGTGTGCAATCCCTTCCCGAAGGTTAGGAATATAATTCGGGATTGCTAGGTTGACTAACTAGGCATTGTTTGGTAGCTTGGTTATCGCTGGGGCGAGACCGGTTACTTATTCGTGTTTAGAGTTTTCCTAGGATTTCATTCATACTAGTTAAGTCTGCTTCACAGTTTGGGAGTTTTCGATCCAAGAGTGGCCGATTAAAGGATTACTGTGGGATTTGGTTTCGCTGGGGCGATCCACTTTCATTTTAGCATCTCAATACTTGTCCCGCCTTGAGTCTAGTCAGCTATCCTTGACAGGAGGTTTATTAGATGAGAACAGGGTCTCCAACCGGATTACATAGGTCAGCTTTTATAACCAGAGTCTAGGGATTCTACCCAGGTTACCAGTCTTCTCCTCATTAGAGTTCCAACCCAGTTCGTCAGCTTTCGTTTATTTTCAGTTTCTTAGTTTAATTTAGTAATTTAGTTTTAATTAGTTTATTTTAATTTCAGTTTAAACCCCCCAATCAATCAATCCATTTAATAATAATAATAATTATAATAATAATATTTTATCAGGTAATTCATTAGGAGTAATTTCAAAAGTGTTAGATAAAGTCCTTAGGTTCGATACCTGGTCTTGCCTACTTGCTACTAGCGATCGGTACACTTGCCGATAGTGTGTGGTTTTATAGGAGTCTAGGATTTTAACTTGATCAATTTATTTATATACTTACTCACACACATCAAGTTTTTGGCGCCGCTGCCGGGGACTTTTAATTGGCACTTTTTGATTTTACTTGCTTTGTTTTACTTGTTTACTGCTTGCTGGATTTACCTTCGATTATCTGTGCTACTTGTGCTTTTAGTCTTAGGTTATTTGCTATCCATTAGTAACTCCAGCGTGGTTTGCACTTTCAGTGTATGCCACATACTTGTTCACAGGGATCACCACAACTCACCAATTCTAAAACACCCACTCACTTTCCATTCACCACCATTCCACTTCCTACCTTCGATATGGCTGATGCGAACATCAGACGTACTGTGCACTCTCGTGCTAGTGAGGGCTATACTGGGATTCGTTCTCCCATCACTCGTCCTACCATTGCTGATGCCAACAATTGGCAAATCCCATCCCATGTCTTGACCACTATCATTAATGTCACTCAATTCCATGGTCTTGATGAAGAGGATGCTCATGGACATCTGTCCTGATTTGTGCGTATCTGTGACACTTTCAATCTTCCCCACATCACTAAGGAAGCCATTTATCTGCGTCTGTTCCCATTTACTTTGTCTGGTCGTGCCGCCACTTGGTATGACACTCTGCCTAATAGTTCCATTGCTACTTGGGAGGACATGCTTGGAAAATTCCTAAGAAAATATCACCCAGCTTCCAAGGATTCCCGCATTAGGGAGCAGATTCACTCTTTCCGTATGGATCCTGATGAGCCATACTACATGGCTTGGGAGCGATTCCAGACCCTACTGAGCCGATGCCCTCAGCATGGCCTTTCTGACTAGGCCCTTGTGGAGAAATTCTACAATGGCCTCACTTTTGAGACTCGAGTTCGTTTTAATACAGCTGCACAGGGTAATTTCATGGAAAAAATGGATATTGATGCAGCTAATGAGTTGTTTGAGAGTTTTGCCTATTCTGAGAGACCACCAAAGCATACTATTGGGAATTCCATTCCCATGACTAGTAACACCTGTCCTACTACCCGAGGTGTTCATCAGATTGCACCTGATACTGGTCTGACTGCGGTGATTGAGAATTTAACTAGGCAAGTGAGAGATCTTCAGATGAAGTTGGATAGGTGTGAAATATGTAGAGGGGGTCATAACACATCTGAGTGTCCAGTTCAAAGTCGGGAACAGGTAGATTCTCTTAATTCTGGGTGGCTTGAACCACCCTATCAAAACTATAGCCCTGATTCAAACTCCAATTGGAGATATCAAAACTCCAACTGGCAAGGTGGTAACTCTTCTAGATACCAACCTCGTCAGAATCTCTTCCAAGCTCCCAACTCTGGGGGGCCCACTAGTCGTACTGAGTCTGACCTTACTACCATTCTACAGATGCAGTCCCAGATGCTTAATAACATTCAGTCAAAACTTGATGAGCAAGACACTTTCAGGAAAGGTCAGCAAGCTGCTTTCCAGAACCTAGAGGCCAAAGTAAAAGAGTTAGCTAATCAGGTTAGTCAAGGACCTCAGGGAGCCCTTCCTAGTAACACTATTTTTAATCCTAACTCAAGTACTTCTACATTTAGGCATGCTCAAGTTAAGGCAGTAACTACTAGGAGTGGGTGGAATGTAGTTGGTCCATCACCGGGAGAAGATGAAGAACCGGTTGAAGGGGAAATTGAGTTAGAGCCACCATCTGCTAAAGTGCAACCTAGGCTAGTCTCAAAGAGTACAACACAACCGAGTGAGTCGAGTGAGAAGAAGAGAGAAGAGAGTCCAGTTCGTGTCTATAAGCCTAAACCACCATTCCTTGGTCGTCTAGTGCGTGTTGATGATTCTGAGTTGTATGCTAAGTTCGTGGAGATGCTGAAGAAACTCCACGTTAACCTCCCATTCATAGAGGCTCTTTCCAAAATGCCAAAATATGCCAAGTTTATTAAAGATCTGCTGACTAATAAAAAGAAACTTGAGGAGCTCTCTACCGTTACTCTTTCTGAGGAGTGCTCTGCTGTCGTGCAAAATACACTTCCTCAGAAAATGACTGATCCAGGAAGTTTCACCATTCCGTGTTTGATCGGCCATCTCACTCCCAGAAATGCGCTAGCCGACCTAGGTGCTAGCATAAACCTGATGCCCTACTCTCTATTCTTAAAGCTTAATCTTGGGGAGTTGAAGCCAACTAGGATGTGTATTCAGCTAGCTGACAAATCTGTGAAAATTCCTAGGGGCATATTGGAGAACTTGTTAGTGAAAGTAGACAAATTTGTGTTCCCAGTTGACTTTGTGGTGCTAGACATGAAAGAGGACGACACAGTGCCGCTCATTTTAGGTCGACCATTCTTGGCCACATCGAGAGCACTAGTTGACATGGGTGAAGGAAAACTGAGGCTACGGGTAGGTGATGAGGAGATTGTGTTTGGAGTTCGGCAGAATTCTTATGAGGAGCCGAAAGAGGAGGTTAAAGCTATTAATGTGCACCTAGACTATGAACGAGACAAAATTAGAACAAAAGAGGTGCGAGATCCGCGAAAACGACCACAGTATGGTGTTGGTTTGGAGGCGGCTTTTGTTTGGTGGACTAGATGGGGAGGCGGTCAAAGTATAGGAGAGGTGATGGATCACACTGCTAGGAATTCAGCTTATCAGGTTGCCAAGGATTGCAAACGGGAGCCACCAGATATATTTTGAAAAGAATAGAGCGTACTTGGGATTTGCCCAAGTTGTACAGTTTGTAGATTCTTGCTTATTTTATTTTTCTTTTATGTTTTGGTTTGTGTCTAGTGTGGGGATTGTCCGTATTATTAATTGCAGGTTTGGAGGGGTCCTGCCTGTAATCAATCTCCATTCAGGCGGGGTAAATCCAATAATATTTTATTTGTAAAAGGACATCCCTAGTCGTCGGTCTATTTTTATTTCATTTTACGTTTTGGCTTTTGAGTTTTTGTTTGCAAGATATATTGCTTACAACCGCGAATGAAATGCTATACGGTTGCTTTGCACTTGGATGGGGGCAGCTCAGGACACGCATTGCGAGGATGTTACTGCAATATTACCAGGGGAGTCTGTTCCACTTTACTTGTTATATTTATTTTTATTTTTTTTTATTTTTAGTTCCTTGTCGCTACACATTGAGGACAATGTGCAATTTTAAGTGTGGGGATGGGAACTGCGTTTTAGTATAGTTTGAGTCTTTATTTCAAAAAAAAAAAAAAAAAAAAAAAATTGTCCCTGATTTTTTGTGCATTTTATATGGAAAATGATAGTAAAATTAGGATTTTTGGTTTTATTATATATATATGAGAATATAAATAGATTGAAAGCGTGTTTGCTTAAGATGTGTCAGTAGGCCCAGCTAGCTTTGAAAGGTCCTAGGATTGTTCTTAATATACCTTAATAAATCATGAAATCTTGTGGGTTCTCATCTTAGGAGAAACGGTAGAACTGAAACCGCTGATAGTAATTAGAGGTACCACTGTAGGTTGAAAGCCCATATGTATTATTAATTAAATGGCACACTTGATCCTTTTTATGAGAATAAATCCGGTGAAAAGTGGCGCCCAAAAAAAAAATCCACATGTCCATCAATTGAGCTAGACCAAAAAAAAAAAAAAAAAAAAAAAAAAAAAAACTGAAACCTCTGATCGAAACTCCCTCGAGGTCAAGTTGAAAAAAAATACCAAAGCTCATGCTGTCGCTCCTGGGGATGGTGACTCTGATTGAGACAACCTCTGGGTTTGGTATGAAAAAAAAAGTGTCTAAGCTCATAAACTTCATCCATCATCCATCATAATTTTAATTTCTAATACATTAGGGATTTTAGTTTGCAGTGGTTGGTAAATCTATATGGTTTAACCTTTGCTTCGAAAGCTTGAGGTGGGATTAGGTGAAGCTGGATATCTTGAGTGTGAGACCCATAGATTGATTGTAATAATATGAACTTAAATGCTTTACATGATTGGGGCCTGATTAGCTAGTGGTTGGGTTTAAGTGGACAACAATACCGACAGTTTTGGTTGATGCGTAATTAGATCTTAATTAATGAACCTAAAAGTTTTGAAACCAAGAATTCTAATTATGATTCCATTGCAGTCTTTTTCAGGGACGAAAAAGGTTTAAGTGTGGGGATGTTTGATGTGTCGGGAAACACATCTATTTTCCTATGTATTTTGTATATTATTTGGTCAAGTTTTTATTTGTTTTGTGTCATTTTTATTAGGTATTTATTTATTTTATTATTTTATAGGTGTTCGTGGAAAATGAGCTCAAAACGAAAGAATATTAATCGAGACACGAACACTAGAGAGCATGTGTTCATGGACGTTGGAGCTAAACGAGAAACTTTGGTCGAGCCAAGAACAACCGAGCCAGGAAACTAAAGTTATAATAATAATAATATAATATAATATATATAAAAAAAAAGTGAATTGGTAAAACTTGGGCTCGGCCCAAAAGTCAAAGTCGGTCAACTGGCTATGGTGACGGCAGAATGAATAAATGTTTGATCCGTAAGAATCATTGAAAAAAGATATTCATTCATTGAACATCATTCAATCGCACGGTGAGTGGGGACGAACCAAGAAGCGGTGACGAGCGGAAGGGCACGGAAGGAGAAAAGGCCACGGGCACGGTAAAGATCAAGAGCCAACGAGCCTTGGGTTAGGTTTAGTTTTTATTTATTTTCTCTATAGATATGGTTAAAGCTATATTTATTTATTTTGTGAAGATGTTTTTAAATATTATAGGCTAGACCTTTATTGGTAACTTGGGATGATGAACTAGATTAAGGTTTTTAATTAAAGACTTATGTTTTCCGTTTTGGATGTGTTGGGTTACATGATTTAATTTTTATGTTTGATTTTGAATATTTGTGTGCTGGCGCTTTTTGATTTGATTACTTGTTTGTTGGTTTTGATGTTCTAGGTATATAGGAATATCCCCTAGATCTAGAAATCATTCTAGTTTGATTAACTTTTGTTGTCGAGCTAGTTCTTGCAGTTAGGAATAGCGCAAGTTTAACAGGTTTTTAAAATCAATTAGCTAAGGTGTGCAATCCCTTCCCGAAGGTTAGGAATATAATTCGGGATTGCTAGGTTGACTAACTAGGCATTGTTTGGTAGCTTGGTTATCGCTGGGGCGAGACCGGTTACTTATTCGTGTTTAGAGTTTTCCTAGGATTTCATTCGTACTAGTTAAGTCTGCTTCACAGTTTGGGAGTTTTCGATCCAAGAGTGGTCGATTAAAGGATTACTGTGGGATTTGGTTTCGCTGGGGCGATCCACTTTCATTTTAGCATCTCAATACTTGTCCCGCCTTGAGTCTAGTCAGCTATCCTTGACAGGAGGTTTATTAGATGAGAACAGGGTCTCCAACCGGATTACATAGGTCAGCTTTTATAACCAGAGTCTAGGGATTCTACCCAGGTTACCAGTCTTCTCCTCATTAGAGTTCCAACCCAGTTCATCAGCTTTCGTTTATTTTCAGTTTCTTAGTTTAATTTAGTAATTTAGTTTTAATTAGTTTATTTTAATTTCAGTTTAAACCCCCCAATCAATCAATCCATTTAATAATAATAATAATAATAATAATAATAATAATAATAATAATAATAATATTTTTTAATTATAGTATTGGGGACAATACTAATTTTTTCGGGGGGTGGGAAGCATAGCTGTAAAATTTGTATAAAAAATTTTATAGTCTTTTATTTAGTTATAAATTTTAATTGAATTTTTTTCCCATTATTTTAAACCCCTAAAAAAAAACTGGGAGTTTGCGTAGCCTACGCCACTTTCGGCGTAGGATACGCCAAAGACAATATTCCTTGTTGGGTCTGCTGACCTGGAGAAGAACAGATGATTAGAAAGCCAAAACATGCTATCAGTTTGATCCTTGAATAAACAGTCTTTACAACTTACTTCTCCCAAAAGACTGCTGACGCTAACTACTGTTCTATCCAAACAACTGCTCAACAACTGCTGATACAAAGAACTGCTGAATAAACAACTGATGAAGAACAACTGCTGACCAAAGGTCTGATGAAGAACAACTGCTGATACAAGTACTGAAGACCAAAGTACTGCTGGAACCAACAGCACTTAGGCTCCAGCAGTGGATACAAGACCATCAGAGTTTTCCTACAACAGCTGTTTAATATCAGTGCTTTCAATGTAACAGTAGTTTGTAATAGGTAGATGTTTATGTTTGTTATTCTGTTAGAGGTCACTGTCTTAGGTGACGTCAGCCTAGGTCATCAGTGCTTTGAGTCTGTCTATAAATAGAACAGCGCTTGTACTGTTCTATTGCATCAGACACACAAACATTCTCTCAGACAAACACTGTGTGATCAGGCTGAGGGGGAGTAATTGTACGATTGTAATCTTTTAGATAAATGAAAGCTTTCGATCTGAAAACATTTACTCTCTTGTTTTGATTAACAGTTTATTATTCCGCTGCACTTACATTCTATTTTCATTTCATTATTACCATATTTAGTTAAATAATCAAAACAAACAAACTCAGATCCTAACAATTGGTATCAGAGCTTGGTCAATTAAATTCGATCTAACAAATCAATTTAATAATCAGCTCACAATTATTGATATCGTTTGTCTGTTAGATTGAAAACAGAGTAATAGTTTAATTTCGTTTCAACCGTTTTTAAACAGACTTTGTTTTTTGAAAAATCAGAGAATGGCTTCTATCAATCACGATCCACATAACACTGGCACGAACAACAAGCCACCGATGCTTGTCAGATCTGAATACAATATCTGGCAACGTCGGATGAGCCATGTTCTAGCTCAACAAAACACTGGGTGTTGGAAGTCGGTTATCTTCGGACCACATGTTCCGACTGTGCCGAGTACTGAAGATCCCAAAGTGTTTGAGCCAAAGAAACTTGAAAACTACTCCAACCAGGATTTTCAGAAAATTGAGCTAGATGCTAAGGCCTTCAGTATTGTGGCCATGGCTCTACCCAATGATATATATGTTGGGTTGTTACACTGTAACAGTGCAAAGGAGTTGTGGGATGCACTGAAAGAACAGTTTGGTGGGACTGAGGAGGTTATTGAAAACAATCGTGAAATACTTAACCAACAATATGAAACATTCAGTCATGTCAAAGGAGAGTCATTAACTCAACAGTTTGAGAGATTTAATTGCTTAATTAGTGAACTAAAATTGGTTGGTCTTACTTACCCTCATTCAACCTTGAACCATAGGTTTTTAAGATCATTACCAGACAAATGGGACACTATTGCTATTGTGATGAGAAACTCAATAGGATTTAAAGACCTATCACTGACCCAGCTTCATGGTAAGCTCTTGACCTATGAGAGAGAGCTTAACCCGAAAAAGAAGCTCCAGGACTCTGGAAAAGTGTCTGATGACTATGTATTTGGGAATACAGCACTTTTGGGTCATGATGAGGTGCCTGGAAACACAAAGGATCAGAGTTATGATCATTTCATTGACATAACTTCAGGTTTTAACTCAGGTTTTAACTCTGATTCTTATTCACCAAACTATGCTTTCACAGCAAGTGGTGGTGATATCCAGGCATCTGACAATATATCCTTTGAGTATGATGACCTGAAATACTTTGACCCTGATGATTTGGAAGAAATGGACATTATGCACCAATTGGCTCTTCTCAGTGTAAGAACTAATAATTTTTACAAGAAAACTGGGAGAAGGTTTCCAGGGTTGACTGGCAGATCTAAGGTTGGGTTGGATAAATCAAAGATAAAGTGTTACAAATGTCACAGACTTGGTCATTTTGCTAGGGAATGTAGGGGTCAACATGGTGCACCTATAATAACCTATCCAAATCAAAGACCACAGACCAACACTTATCAGAATTCCTATAATGCCCCTGGACCAAATGTGCAAAACACTGCTCATTTTGCACAGTCCTCAAACACTGTTCCTGTCCAGTATATCCAAACCACTGTTCCTCAGATCCACTATGTGCAAACACCTGTTGCTCAAGCACCTGTGCAAACGACTGTTGCTCCATCCTCTGCTCCTGCAGAGACCAGTCAACAGAGCTTCTTTACACAAGGCTTTGTTGATTGGAGCAGTCTACCTGATGAGCTAACAGATGAGAATTTTGCACTAGTTGCCAAAGCTGAAAATGAACCAGAAAATTTTTGTTTCATGGCCATGGTGGATGAGATTGAATCTGAGGAGGTGGTAACTGAATCTGATGTTGTGACTGATGATGTTGTTACAGGTGAAAAACCTGAAGAAGAGGTTGTGAATCTCACAGATCCCTGGGGTGCATCTGATGACTGTGAGTGCAAGTGTGATTGTGCATTGATGGCTGCTGCTAAGGTATCTCCTCAAATTCTTAAAGAGTTGTGTTCTGACAAATGTGTAATAGCATTTGCTAACATCAAAGAGGTGAATGAAAACCTTAGAAAGAAAATTTTGGATGATGAAGTTAAATTTGAAAAACTCACAAAAGATTTGAAAACAAGTTTAACTGCAAAAGAGTCTGAAATTAGCAGCTTAAAACATGAAGCAACCATAACCAAAGACCAGCTCCAAACTATGATAGCAAAATATCAAAGTTGCAAAAGTGAGCTAGAGTCCACCCAAGTTGAATGTGAGAAATGGGTGGAATCATGTCGAGGTTTTGAAATGTTACTCAACAAACAAACTAAAAGTCATGTGAAGTTTGGCTTTGGTTTTGAAACCACTGCTCCAGCTTTTGAAAACACTGACAAAAAGAGTCAAAAGTCTGTTGAGGTAATACCAACAAACCTGCAGGGTCAAGAGATTAAAATCACTGAACCAAATGGTAAGAAAATTGTTCTTGAAAAACCAGAAGGTTCCTCATCTTTTACTGAACTTGAAAAGTATGAATTTAAACCTACTTGGTCTGATGAGTGTGATACTCTTGAGAATTTCAAACCTGTGGATTTCAAAACACCTGAGGGAAAGACAGCTCCTCAGGCAAAGGTCATTCCATTGGCTAAAGTCATTCCCCTGAAAAATCTTCCAGCAGATGCTCAAACATCTGCTGAAAAGAAGGCTGAAAAGGGGAAGAAGAAAGAAAAGACTGTCAACTTGTTCTGTGATTTTTGTGAAAAGAAGAATCATGTCACCAAAAACTGTTTTCTTCTAAAAGCATATGACATTAACAAAGGAATAAGTGAATGTGATTCCAAAGCCACATGCTCAATATGTGGGAAAAAGAATCACAAGACCAAAGAGTGCTTGTATCTCAAAAATTTTGATGTTAAAATACAAGAATACAAAGCTAAAACTCTTGCAAACCCTGTGGTTAGTACTTCAAAAGGAAAGCCCAAACATACCTTCACCCCTGTCCAAACATCTGTTACAAAAAGGCTTGAAACATCTGCTTCTAGAGATGTCCAAGTAACAGATGCTCCACCCACAAGCAAATACCCAAGAGGTTATGGTCAACCTCCATGTCACAGTCTGCCACATGTTTATGAGGAGCCAAAAAGACCCTCTAAACCAAGAGTGAACAGAAATCCATATGGGTATTATCATCTGTCAGGAAGTGATCAAACAACTGCTGCCCCAAGTGTTGACATCCAAGCACTGGCAAATGGTCAGCAGCAGTTGTTGACCTTAATTCAGAAATTGGTCCAAACCACTGATCACCTTCCAAAGCTTGAGTCTAAAAGGTCTGAGGACCCATCCAAAGCCAACTTGGCTTTGGACACTCACCAAAACTAATCATTTACTGATGTGCAGGGAGCTTCTGCTTGTTTAGATAGTCTTTGGTATGTAGATAGTGGAGGCTCCAGGCACATGACAGGATGTAGAGCCCTTCTTCTGGACTTCTTGGCTCATGGAGGGGGTGATATATCCTTTGGTAATGATTCAAAAGGTAAGGTGTTGGGTTCAGGGACTGTACAGGCTGGAAAACTCAAGTTTGAAAATGTCAATCTTATTGATAATCTCAAGTTTAATCTTCTGAGTGTTTCACAAATGAGTGACAAAGGTTATGGCTCATTTTTCACAAAGAAAACTTGTAAGATTATTGGGCCAGAAGTGGTGAAAAAGATTGATACCATTATTGCTGAGAGCAAAACACAACTTGTTGCTCATAGAAGTGGCAATGTGTATGTTGTTGATATGTTAAAGGACAATCCTATGGCAAATGTCTGTCTGTTTTCTTCTGCCTCCACTAAGGAGACAGAATTGTGGCATAGGAGATTGGGTCACACCAACCTTAATACTATCAACACACTCTTCAAACAAAGCCTTGTCAGAGGCCTACCATCAAAAGAATTTAAATGTGATGAGCATTGTGTTTCTTGCTTAAAAGGGAAACAACATAAAAGCTCTTACAAATCCATTGATGAGTCCAAAACTAGTCAGTGTCTACAACTGTTGCACATGGACTTGTTTGGCCCTGTTAAAATCATGAGTCTAAGAAGAAAGAGATTTTGTCTTGTCATAGTTGATGATTTTTCTAGGTTTACATGGACTTACTTTTTACATTCTAAGGATGAGACTGCAGGTATATTGAAGGACTTTGTCACCAAAGTTGAAAAGCAATATGACTTGCCAGTAAAAGTCTTCAGGAGTGACAATGGAACAGAGTTTAAAAATAAGGAGTTGGATGACTTCTGTGTGTCAAAAGGGATTGTGAGGCAGTTCAGCATCCCAAGAACACCAGAACAAAATGGGGTGGTTGAGAGGAAAAATAGAACTCTTATAGAAGCTGCAAGAACCATGCTAGCGGATTCTGGCTTGCCACTGTCCTTCTGGGCAGAAGCTGTAAACACTGCTTGCTATGTTCAAAACAGAGTTTTGATCAACCCCAGACATCAAAAAACTGCTTATGAAATTTTGTTCAAAATCAAACCATTAATCTCATTTTTCAAAATCTTTGGCTGCCCATGTTTCATTTTAAATCTCAAAGATTCCATTTCAAAAGTTGCAGCCAAAGTAGACTGTGGTTATTTTCTAGGATATTCTTCTACTGCTAAGGCCTACAAAGTGTTTAACACAAGGACTAAGACAATAGAAGAAACTCTGAATGTAAAGTTCAATGAACTTTCATCTCTAAAAATCCCTGCAAACCCTGCTGAACTATTTGATTTAGATAAATTCAAATTTGAAGATATCACTGTTAAAGCTAACAATGCAGGTATTCCACAGTCTCCACAACAAGATTACAGAACAGATGTTGTGATCCCCAGTCACTACAAAGTCTATTCTGCCTCAGAGGAAGCAGCTGTTCAAAACAATTGTCAAAACTCTGCCACAGCTGTGTCAACCACTATTGGCCAGTCTTATCCTCAAACCACTGCTTCACCCCTCACAACCACTGACCTATCATCTGTTGACAAAAGTCAATCATCTGTTGACAAAAGTCAGTCAAGTTTCACACCACTTGGACCCATTCCTCCATTACCATTCCAAACATCTGATGGCACTACAGAAGTACCAACAGATGTTACACCAACAGAGTCACCAAACTCTGTCCATCACCTCAAAATGCCATTGTTCCATATCAAGGAGATCTTATTTACTTAAGAGCTCATCCACCAGACCAGATCATTGGCAACATCAGAGAGGGTGTGCTCACAAGAAGCCAATCCTCAAATATCTGTCTTTTTGCAGGTTTCTTATCCCTCACACAACCTGTCAAGTACCAAGAGGCACTGAAAGACAACAGTTGGGTTGAAGCCATGCAGGAAGAACTCCTTCAATTCAAAAGACAACAAGTATAGGAGCTTGTACCACTTCCTAAGGATGTTTGTCCTATAGGAACAAAGTGGGTCTTCAAAAACAAGACTGATGAAAGGGGTATTGTTGTCAAAAATAAAGCCAGGCTTGTGGTTCAAGGCTTCAGACAAGAAGAAGGAATAGATTATGATGAGACTTTTGCTCCTGTAGCAAGACTAGAAGCCATCAGACTCTTTTTAGCCTTTGCTGTCAACCACAACATAAAGGTGTATCAGATGGACATCAAATGTGCTTTCCTTTATGGCAAAATTCAGGAGGATGTCTATGTATGTCAGCCACCTGGTTTTGAAGACACATTCCATCCTGACTATGTCTACAAGCTCAACAAAGCTTTGTATGGACTTAAACAAGCACCAAGGGCCTGGTATGAAACTCTCTCCACTTTTCTCTTATCCATTGGCTTCACAAGAGGTAAAATTGACAAAACTTTATTTCTTAAATGGAAAGGGAAACACTTAATGATTGTTCAAATATATGTGGATGACATCATTTTTGGATCCACATGTAACCAAATGTGTGAAGAGTTCAGAAAACTCATGACAGCAGAGTTTGAGATGAGTGCCATGGGTGAGCTTCAGTGTTTCCTTGGTCTTCAAGTGAAACAACTGCAAAATGGCACATTCATTCACCAAAACAAATATGTAAAGAACTTATTAACCAGATTTGAGATGAATGATTGTAAGCCATGTAGCACACCCATGAGTACAGTCAAGCTGTTCACTATTGATGACAAGGATGAACTGGTTGATCAAACACATTATAGATGTATGATTGGGTCTTTATTGTACCTAACTGCATCTAGGCCAGACATTATGTTTGCTACCTGTGTCTGTGCCAGATCCCAGGCTTCACCCAGAAAGTCAAACCTTATTGCTGTGAAAAGGATATTCAGATACCTCAAAGGTGCTCCCACACTTGGTATCTGGTATCCTGCTAATGGAAACATTGAGCTTTCAGGTTATTCAGATAGTGACTTTGCTGGCTGTCACACAACAAGAAAATCCACTTCAGGAGGGTGCCAATTTCTAGGGAATGCCTTAGTTTCATGGCAAAGCAAAAAGCAGGCAGCTGTTTCAACCTCAACAGCTGAAGCTGAATACATTGCTGCTGCAAGCTGTACAGCCCAACTCATGTGGCTTCAAAATCAACTACTGGATTTTGGGATAACTGCACTTAGGACTCCACTCATGTTGGACAACCAAGCTGCTGAAAATATCATCAAGAATCCAGTCTCTCATTCCACTACCAAACACATTGACATAAGACATCATTTTGTCAGAGACAGCTATGAAAAAGGTTTGATTTCTTTACACCATGTTCCAACAGAGGATCAGTTGGCAGATGTGTTAACAAAAGCTTTAGACACATCTACCTTTACAAACCTGATTTCCAGAATTGGTATGTTAAACATGGATTAAACAAATAAATTTTCAATAAATTTTAATAAAATGTTTCAGCAAATCAAATTTTTAAATAGCTGTTTGGTTGAAAAATCTGTTTATAACATCTGATCAGATAAAACAACCACTGTTTCATTCATATCCACTGTTGGTTGAAAAGTCTGTTTCAAAACATCTGATCAGATAAAACAACTGTTAGTTGAAAAATCTGTTTCAGAACATCTGTTCAGATAAAACAACTGTCTCCTTATATATTTATACTATATCTATATATATAAAAAAAACAGTTGGATCCATCAGCTGTTTGTATCAGTTGTTTGCCAAAAACAGCTGTTCTCCACCAGATGTTTCATCCATCAGATGATTGTCACGTCTGCTCATATAAGCAGAGGTTTGGCCACATCAGCGGTTTCATTGAGCCTATAAAAACCCTGTTTTACCACAACAGATGTTACACTGTCTCATTGTATTCAAAATACTGAAAACCGCCTTCTTCATTCTCAAACCCTTCATCAATATTCAATCATCTTCACCTTCGAAATCCATTACAATGGATCTTCAAGCCAAAGCTACACACAATTGTCTCCCCTATCTGATTAAAACAGATGACAACGCTCCATTTCATTCCACCATCGACATTTTACTTAACTCCAAATACTTACCCATCCTAACCGCTAATGCCCCCATTTATCTTGATACACTCCAAGAATTTTGGTGGAATGCTGAGTTTCTACTACAAGACAAAAAGCCTACTTCCATTATTTCCAAAATTGGAGAAACCAGTATCGTCATTACCCCTGAAACCATATCCACAACCTTCACACTGAATGACCTGGCAGGTAAGGATTCCTTTACTTAAACAGAGCTTCACACTGAGTTCCAAGAAAGAGGGTATGATGGTCAGATGACTGGATCAACTCTTTTCAAAAAGTTTTTCCCTCCAGTCATGAAATTTTTCTTCCATACTCTTCTTCTTTGTGTCTCTGCTAAGTCCACATCCTTTAATGAAATCCCATTAAGGATGCAATATCTGGGTTATGCCATGTTGTCAAACTCTGACTTCAATCTTTCCCACGGATTGTTCATGGACTTGGTATCAAATGTGAAAGCAGTCAAGTCTGGGTCAAACAATGCTTTTCTTATTTACCCAAGAATTCTTAGTGTAATCTTACAAAAAGTCTTACCAGAAAAAGTTTTCAAAAAGGGTGAGGCTATGCAAATGAAAAGCTTAACTGATGAAACTTTCACAAGAATGCTGGGTGGAAGCACCCAAGAAAAAGTGTCTAAAGTGTCAAAAGTTTCTAAAACACAAACAAAGAGGACAAAGGCAACAACTGTTGTCAAAACCTCTGTTGTTGAGCCCACTGCTCCTGGTGATCATGGCACTACATCCAGTGCTGTGAAACCCACACCAGCCACTTCCAAAAAGAAACATCCATCCACAAAAACCACCACTCAACCACAAATGAGGCTTCTGGATGTTGAGGTACCAGAAGAAACCTCTGTTGCACAACAAAAGCAACCTGAAACCACTGTTGTTACTTCCTCACAACAGTTGGACATACCTCCACCTGACCAAACTCCTCATGAATCCTCTCAAAAGGATCATGTTGTAAGCCAAGGGGACACACATCATGATACATTTGAGTCACTTGACCAAATGTTCACAAGCCCCTCTCCCAGGGCTAATTCTCTTGTTACTCCTCCACCCTCACCATCACATCATGTCCCACAAACAATGCAACCTCTGTTTGAAGCAATTGAAAAATCTCAGGAAGATCCCAGTTCCTCTCTTCCACCTGTCACTGAGAGTATACTCCAACAAGTGACTGGTCCTGAGAATATACAATCTGCTATGCCACAAACTGAAGAGGAGGTTACACCACCTGAGTTCAATGAAACTCCAGGTGAGTTTTCAAGTGGAGCAGCCACTACTGATGTAGAGACCACTGTCTCACATCAGGACAGTGATTACATAGCTAAGACTCCCTTGAAGGCAACAACTGTTGAAGCCACTATAGTGTCTCCAAAAACAGTTGGAAGTCCCCAGTACCAAGAAAAAGGGGCATCTGATTCACCTATTAGGACTGAATCAGGTAGAACTACCACTGGTAGGGACTCGGATGATCCTATTAACTTAGGAGATGGGTCAAAATACCAAGAATTGACGGACAGAGTTTCTGTAATTGAAACCTCTGTAGCTGACATCAAATCTGATGTCAAGCTTATACTGAGCTCAATTGCAGACCTTTCCAAGAGTCAACCATCAACAGCTGATATAGCCAGTGAGTTATGGAAATCTGTTTCCCCCATCATCATAGCTCAGAGAAAACTGGCTGATCAGACACATGAGACTTACATGGCTGAGATCAGGAATATGGTAGATGCAAGGTACAAAGATACCTATGCAGATATTAAAGCCATCAAGGACCACCTGCTGAAGACTACTGGCTCTGCCCCTACCACCATCCTCAGGGATGAAAATGATGATGCTTTCACGGCTGATGATGCCAAAAAGGGGGAGAGTGGCAGAGATAGGCTACCAAAACTAGATCCTTTTGGTTGTCCTCCTTCTCAAAAAGGCCAAGCCAAGTCTGCCAAGAAACCAGAGTCTACCAAATCAGCTCCACAACAACAAGCTCCACAACAACAACAACAAGCAACACCAACAGCACCACCACAACAAACCACTGAGAAGAATAAAGCAGTAGATGATTCTGCAAATATAGAAGCTGAAAAGGCTGCTCAAGAAAAACAGAAAAGAGCTGACACCTTGGAAGTTAAAGCAGAATCATTAATTGAACTCAAGAAGAAACAACAGCTGGAAACTGAAGATGTGGGATCCTCTAAAAGGATGAAAAGACCTGCTAAGCATGTTAGAAAACCACCATCTAAGTTGAACACCTCTGTTGATAAAACCACTGCTACTGAAACCACTGCACCCAAACCAACAAACATACCCAAACCAACAAACACACCTGAACATACAACCACCGAACATACATCACCAGCTAAATCCCAAACATCTGCTGGACCTACTAAAAGGCCAACAGATGTTAATCCAACCACTGCTACCAAATCACCATCACCTAAAATCATGTACACAAGGAAGAGAAAATCAACCTTTGTTGTACATGATGAAAACATACACACTTCACCAAACACCATCTCAACTGCACAATCCACTCCTCCCATCACAGCTATTCCAATCACATCATTCTCACCACACACATCCAAGTTCAGATCCCATAGACCACCACCAACCATTACACCATTGGTTGTTCAGTATCCCCTTGAACTTGATCTACTCAAGGGGGAATTACAATCCTTCTACAATACTGAACAGCCATCAGAAAGATCCTTCCCATCTCTCCCAAACTTCCCTGTTCCCCTCAACCTTGATGAATATCTGAAATACAAGGGTGAACAGGTGGATGCCATCATTAAGGAGAAATGCAAAGGGAAGGATGACAGGACTGCTCAGGGCATCCATTCAGCAGAGCTTAGCAAACTCAGAAGGATTGAAGACTTTGCTAAGACCCTGAGCAATTCCATGTCCTCCATGCCTCTCAGTGTAGACTTGGAAAAGGAGGTAAGGGAATCTCTTCTTGAACAGATTATGGCAACCAAGCCTTACAAAGCAAACAAAAAGCAGTTCAATGGTTGGACTACACATGCTTTGAGAGAAGAACTACTCAGAATTAAAGAAATAGCCAAAGACCCCAAGGCTAAAGTCTCTACTCCTAACTTTGGCAAAGGCAGAGACCCAGTCAGAGCCTTGAAGTTCAAAAGGATGAGGCAAGAGATTGTAGCTGCCAACTATGGGGAGATGAGGTCAGTTTCCAGATGGTCTGAGTTAAGGTTGGTTGAAACATACAAAAGTCTGGAAGAAAATAGGAAGAAGGATCCCAGCCTGCCAAGGAAACCAATTTACACTGATGAACCAATGATGAAGAGACCCCAACAGACCTTTACCTTGGACAGCTTACTTGACACCTCTGACCTAACAACTGCTGCAAGAAGACAGTACAAGAAACAGAAGGAAATGTCAAAGGAGGATCAAAGAAAGTTTGCTGATACATTCATCAAGGAAGGGCTCTTCAATCAAGTCCATTTCTTCTCTGATCCTACAATAGAGAAGCTAAGAGAACTCATTGGAAGACCACCTTCACCCAACTCATCAAGAATAAAACTTCAGCTCAGCAAATCCACTGACTCAAAAATTCTAAAGTGGAAAGTCAACAAAGACAACAACGAATTGACATTGCTCAGGTCAGATGGAAGGGTTCAGAAGATCAGCATGGATGATGCTTATAGCCTATGTGCAGAAGATCACCAAACATTGCTAAATCTGGACCTAGAAAGAGATGAAGAAGACTTATTTGCTCTGAACTTTGAATTACAATTCAAAGGTCAAATCAGAGAAAGTCTGATGAGGAATAAAGATCAATAAATAAAGCTGAGTTTTGGCATCATCTGTTCTAGGGGGAGATTGTTGGGTCTGCTGACCTGGAGAAGAACAGATGATTAGAAAGCCAAAACATGCTATCAGTTTGATCCTTGAATAAACAGTCTTTACAACTTACTTCTCCCAAAAGACTGCTGACGCTAACTACTGTTCTATCCAAACAACTGCTCAACAACTGCTGATACAAAGAACTGCTGAATAAACAACTGATGAAGAACAACTGCTGACCAAAGGTCTGATGAAGAACAACTGCTGATACAAATACTGAAGACCAAAGTACTGCTGGAACCAACAGCACTTAGGCTCCAGCAGTGGATACAAGACCATCAGAGTTTTCCTACAACAACTGTTTAATATCAGTGCTTTCAATGTAATAGTAGTTTGTAATAGGCAGATGTTTATGTTTGTTATTCTGTTAGAGGTCACTGTCTTAGGTGACGTCAGCCTAGGTCATCAGTGCTTTGAGTCTGTCTATAAATAGAACAGTGCTTGTACTGTTCTATTGCATCACACACACAAACATTCTCTCAGACAAACACTGTGTGATCAGGCTGAGGGGGAGTAATTGTACAATTGTAATGTTTTAGATAAATGAAAGCTTTTGATCTGAAAACATTTACTCTCTTGTTTTGATTAACAGTTTATTATTCCGCTGCACTTACATTCTATTTTCATTTCATTATTACCATATTTAGTTAAACAATCAAAACAAACAAACTCAGATCCTAACATTCCTACGCAAGGGGCTGCTGGCCTATGCAAGCTGATAACCAAGTCCCTACGCTGTTGGCGTTGCCTACGCCAAAATTGGCGTAGGGTACGCTAAAACCGAAAAAAAAAATTCATTATTCTCGGCTGTTGACCAGATTTGACCGGACCCACACATCACAAAAACCGAAAAAAACTTGCCTTTAACACACTCTTTACACATCAAAACACATCAAACATTACATTATTCATCTTCTTCATCTCCAAACTCTCCAAACCCTTATAACCTTCAAACCTTCATAACTCTTTCAATCTTCCACCAAACTTAACAAATTTTATATCAAAATCACCTAGTTTTTCAAGACCTACAAAACCCCTAACTTAGAATTTTTTAATTTTAACGTTTTGAGGGGCAAATCGAGGGCTGAAAAATCGGGTTTCGTGTGGTTCTTGTGTTATTTTCTTATTTCTTGCTTGTGGTTATTTCCCTACTCATTAATCATCATGAAGGTATGTATTTTTTCAGTTTTACTCTTTGATTTTATCATTTATATATTAGGTGTTCATGAATGTCTAGGAAATCGATGATATGAGTATTAGTGTTTAGGATGATTATTGCTTGGGTATAACACTTGTTGTTGAAAAAAAAAACAAAATTTTTCAATAAAAGCAAGAAATAAGTGTGGGGAAGGGGTTGTGAAGATGTAGAACATATGGTTGTTGAATTTAGGCGATTAGTACAACATCCTTAATCGCTAGTGTATGTTCATAACCGTAGGATGCCGTGTTTGGGTAGAATGTAGTTAAGGTACATGCTACTCTTATTGGTATTAGACAACTAATGCTACATTATTGTTTTTGAATATTGTTGCAGAACATCTTTAGAAAAAAGGGTAAGGAGCATGCTGAATCATCTTCTCAACCAAAAAGGAAAAGGGGAAACGATCCAATTTACGGGACGAGTCTGACGACGAGGTTGATGAAATTCAACATGAATTGGATCGTAGCGAAAGGACGGAGCGTGCTGAAAGAATGGATGTGGACCTTCCCACATGGACAAAAAAATCTAAAAGGCTGTCAGCTTTCCCTGAAACGATTAGACCTGCAATGTGGTACCAAAAAATGTCAACATTGGAACATGGTACCGAGGGAGTGTTGGTTTTTGAAAGATCATATGATAGGGAACAGTTGCGGTTATTGGGATTAACACAGAAATTTGAAAGAATTGGTTGGGAAGCAGCTTTAGACTATTGTGCGAATAGAGGAAGGAAGGTTTACATGAAAGCAATTGAGCAATGGATGTCCACGCTGGAGCAAGATCTTGGTAATAACCCACCTCTTACAATGAAGTTGATTGGTACTGTGGGGAAGAAAAAGATGACCCTATCATTTGAGACAATGCGTCAAATTGCCAATTTTGACTCTTGTCCGGAAAATGAATACTATTATATCCCCGAGAATCTCTTTTGGGCTAAATCGCAATTAAACACCGATCCACAAAATATGTTTGACAATGTGGCTCCAGTAAAAAGGGGAAATAATCATTGCAGAGAGGACATGGAATGCGAGGCTAGATTCCTTTTAGGCATCTCATATGAAAACCTAATGGCAAGGCTCGGGGATAGATCAAAAGTGAGAGGTTGGGACGTTCGAGTATTACACGCAATCATGTATGGTACACCACACCTATCATTTAGGCATTTGGTCTTGATGAACATTTGGGATAGCCGAGAAAGCCAAGAGCGGAAAATGATCCCGCATGTTAGGCTATTGTCATACTTGATGGAGGCTCAAGGAGTGGTGACACGATCAACACCAGCCATTGAAGTAAACATCATGAAAATGAAATGGGAGAGTTTTAGCATGGCCAAGTTTACATATGAGAGGACCGCGGAGTATCATGTCTTGCTCGATAAACAAGGCAACACACAGATAATGGCATTGCGAGAAGATGTGGAACATAGAGGTGATGAAGAGGTGCACACGGATGAAGCTGAGGAAGTAGAAGAGGAGGTGCAAGTTGTGAGAGAGCAGCCGGTTCGAGAGATGAGCAGACAAGAAATGGAGATGGTAGCGGGGATCAACCTGGCAAGGCCTGGAGGTTTCCATGGTTGGACTTCATTCAAGAAGTCTATTTGGGATCGAGGGACGCGAAACATGGTACTGGCACGACAAAGAGAAGAAGCGGCAATAAAAAGGGAACAAGAGCGAATAGCAAGAGAGGAGCAGCGGGAAAGAGATCAAGTCGCAAGAGAAGAGAGAAGAGAGGCGGAAAGAAAGGCAAGGGAGGACAAGCATTGGTGGGCGGTTAATTATGCCCGAGAGATGGACACGGTTAACAGATTTTTGGAGACTGAGCAGATCAGACACCACCAGGACCTAATGGCGGGGCGTCCTTATGTGCCAGTTGTTCCATACGTTGATTATTCAACCATAAGGGAACAACCACAGGAGGTGATCGATCAGGTCAGGTGGCCCCAAGGGATCTCCTCCAGCTATCTTCCCACTCCGCAGCCGCCACCGCCACCACCACCAGCTGAAGGATCTTCCTCATCTGCCGACCCACTCAATGACTACCATGGGTGGATGGATGCAATTTTCGGGCATCCGAACACTCCTTATCCACCACCGGGTCCGAATGACCCCTACTACCGTTAATGGATGGTTTTGGTAACGTTTTATTTGTATCATTGTAGACTATTTATTTTTATTGCTTATCTTTTATTTCGTTGTTGGTTGACTTTATTTTGGTTTGTTTGAATAGGTTAGAATTTCTGTTTTGCAATTTAGTTTCTGTTTGGTTGTTTTGGATGTGTTGATGTTTTGAATGTGAGCCCAGGGTATACATCACCAGTGAGTGTTCAGTGAAAAAGGAAAAAATGAAGGGTAGGAAACATTCAAGTATGGAGAGCAAGGATTCACCGATGGAACTGAGACATCATTTACTTATCAGGTGCTTTCTATTCTTTATTCTTATATGTGTTGTTGAATAAGACTTGGGTGGGTCTTTAGTTTTCGCTTTAGAAAAGGATGTAATGGGGTGGAACAAAAGCATCCTCACACATATTTTTGAATTAATTGACTATTTGGTTCCCTTATCCGTGCAAGGACCCACATTGAGGACAATGTAAATTTTAAGTGTGGGGATGGGGGAATAGCCAATTAAAAAAAAAAAAAAGACCCTCAAGCTTAAACCGTAAGAAAACCATTTTTTTTTCTCACCATGATATTGGATCACAAAATTCGACCCCTAGTCATGGTCATAGTTCTTTAAGTTCCTTGATGTGTTTTTCCAAGGATGGTTTTTGCAAAATATGGATTGCCTAGTTAGAAAAGACTAAGGAAGAATATAGCACTTTTGCATATCGGCAACCCATATTCCCTTTAGGTTCAGGAAGAGATTGTTGAGCCACCACAACATGCTACAAATATTTGTTCCACATCCTCCAGCATGTTGTGTTCATTTGAATTGAGTGTACTATTATAGGCGCATAAAGGTAGAACTTGCAATTTTTGATACGCCTACTACTCTAGATTGATTGTGACACAAGAATGATTAAGGCATTAGGCCTATCTAGCCTTTTCCTCATATAAAAAAAAAAAGTTTTCCCTAGATAAACAAATTTGAGCCTTTAACCTTTCATTTGACTACCCATTTGACCCATCTAGGCTTCTCAACTCATTTTAACCCAAATGATGAAAATTCGGTTGTAGGATTTTGAATGTATTGTATGTAGTAAAAAAAAATGAAAAAAGCATGAGAACAAATACGCTTCAAACAAATGAGAGTTCTCATAGAAAAGCACAAAAATATGCTTGAATTAGTAATTGAATAAAAGGCGAAGTTTTGCCTTATAGTTTAGTGTTTAGATAGTTGATGTAATAAAAGTCGAATTTTCATCATTATAGTCACTTGTAAATATCCCTTTCCATACCCTTCGCCTAGCCCCATTACAACCCGTTTTAAAGACCTTTTGACTTGTGTCACTTTTGAAAAATTTTGTGGAAGGTGATTGAATTGCAAGCTTATGCTAATATGCCCTATGATCGGTTTCGAGTGATTAATATGAAATACTAGCACATTACTTGCTAGCCGAGATAGTAAACCGAGTGGAGTGAACCATTGTGAGGGGTGTGCAAAAATGTGAAATCGGATCTAGTTGGATTTAGCTAGGCATTTGTTCTTAATAAATAAAAACCTTGGAATGTAAATCTACTGACAGGCGTAAGTCTTGTGAATTAGGGTATGACTAGGGGCCGTTTTTGAGAATCGATAAAATGGTTGGAATTAGTTAAATTGTTAATTGAGCATGGTTTATTAATTTGCTTGAGGACAAGCAAAAGACAAGTGTGGGGATGTGATGGGTTGATTAAAAGATGTGTATAAAAGCGCCCATAAATGAGTTTTAAAGAGTGTTTAGTGTCAAATGGTATTGCTTTGATATTGCTATGTTGTTTCAGGATTTGATAACTAAAAGGAAGCAAAAATGACGCTTTGGAGTTGCCCGGGCGAGAAACGGAAGCATACGTGAGCTGGAAAATCAAATCCAAAACCAAAACCAAACACCACAAAACACAAACCGAACAATCATTCCTATTTCTACACCAAACACACAAACCCAAACAGATAATCAAAATCAAGCTTTGGTGATACAGAAAGACGAAGGGTTTGATTGGACAGGGATGCAGTTAGGTGTTGAGGAGAATACAACTGGGAATGTGGCTTGTGTTGCACAGCAGATGAATTTGGATGAGCCGATAGAGGTTGAAGAGGAGGTAGTGACTAAAAAGATATCTGAGGTGAGGATTGAGGAGTTGAATGAAGAGAGTGATGTTTGTACTGAGAAGAAGTCTGGGATGATTCTTGATTCGGTTGCTGATATTCCAGAGCAGTTTGATTCAGCTTATTCTGATGAGGAGAGTGAGTCTGATTCTAAATCTAGTGTTAACTCACTGGATGATGACATTGACCAATTGCTTGCTGAAGCTGACTTTTTGATGACCCGGAAATCATGCATGGTGGATGATGCTTGTACCAGGATTGATTATTCAAAGTTTTTCGCTGGGAAGGAAGCACACTTTGCATTGATGGCCATGACAGAACCTCCAAAACAGGTAAGTACTGAATCTGCTTCTAATTCAAATTCAACTTGTGTTAAACATTGCAATGCTTGTGATAAATTGACAGAGGAGAATAAGCAACTCAAGGTTCAGCTTGAGAGTTCTAAAATCAACTGTCAATCCTATCAAAAAGAATCAAAAGAGTTTAACAGAGTACTTGATGGTTATAAGAAAGATGTTTCAGAATTGAAAAAGACTTTATCTTTGAAACAAATGGCCATAAATAATTATATAAATGATTTAGAAAACACAAAACTTGAAATGGTCACCATCAAGTGCTTTGCAGAAAAATTGAACAAGAAACTTGAGAGTTATAAGCATATCGCTTATGTCGTTGATCATATAATAGAAGAGCCTTCACAGTCGAGTAGTGCCAACTACAAAGTTGTCCCAGCTCCGGTGTTGTTTGAAAACCATAATTTGTACTCAATAGCACCGGAGAGCTCAGTTAAATCTTACTCTACATCAGATGACGAGTCTAACACTTCTAGTGTGGGAGATCCTTATTCTGATGTTAGACCTGTATTGGGAAATGATGAAGGTGTAGTTGCTGCTGATGATTCTGATTCAGAGGATGAACAGTCTGAGAAGGTTTCTGAAAAGGTGTGTGATATTCCTGATGAAAATCACATAATCACTACTGAACCTGTTTCATCATCTCAGATTGTGCATCCCATGGCTAACGCTCATAGAAAGAATCAATCAGTTAAGCCTGTTGAGAAGAAAATTGAGAAGAAAAATGAGAATAAAAATGAAAAGCAAAATGAATCTCGTGATAAACCTGTGAAAATTTTCTATCGGATGGAAGGATTTGATAAGATAATTTCTGATGAAGAATATCCAATAGAATTCGCCAACTATTCAAAAATTGAGAAAATTTGGCAGGAGAGTTTGAGAAGAAGGTGTATGGATGATCAATATCCTATCACTAGTTATTCAAAGTCGAATGCCAAGAACAATTTTGAAGAGTACCGTGCGTGTTTTAAGTGCGGGGAGAGAGGGCATTTACTTGCTCAATGCCCGTACGTAAGGCACAAGAGGCACGAGGTGGAAGTGAAGTAGAAATATGAGTGTCCAGTCGACAATCATTGTTATCCACAAAGACGATTTGTCCCTCATCCAGCACCTTTTTAGAATCAAAGCAGTTATTTTAAAAGGAGGGAAAATCGTCCGATGACATATGATCGCCGTAACCGGATAGCTACTGAAAAATCTGTTGTCAAACCAACAGTTGGACCTGTCTCTGTTAAATCAGAGAGGGTAACCAAGAAAGTCTCGTTCAAAGAAGAAGTAAAGAAACCGGCTGAGACCCCAAAATCTCAAATCCGGATCTTGAAACGATCTAAACAATCTTGGTCACCAAAGGGTTCTGAAGGTGCTTCAACTTCACAACAACATGTGAAATCAAAGAATGAAAAAGATTTGAGTGATCAGAAAAAGATCGATTCAAATCAAACTATTTGTGAGAAATCTGAATCTTTGAAACAAACTGTTTAAAGACCCAAGACCAAACAGGCTTGGGTCCCCCGAAAAATCTAATTTCTTTACTTGATATGTGCAGGGAGATTTAGCTGACCCTGTGAGCAGTCTTTGGATTGTTGACAGTGGAGCTTCTGGTCACATGACAAGGGATCTTTCGCTACTATTCGATATCAGAAATATCAATGGAGGTTATGTAGCGTTTGCAGGAAACAAGGGAGGTTATATTACTATGGAGGGTAGTGTCAGCAATGGAATAGTGAGTTTTGAGAGGATATCATATGTGAAGCAAATCGATTACAATCTGCTTAGTGTCAGTCAGATATGTGACAAGCAATTTTCTGTATTGTTTGATGACAAATCTTGCTACATACTCAAGCCGGGTTTCGAGTTACCAAAAGAGTGGGTGATGTTAAAGGCACTGAGAGTGAACAACTTGTACATTCTCGACATGTCTAAAGCAATGACCACACAAGGCCAGGTCACGTGTTTTCTCTCCAAGGCTACAGAAAAAGAATCTATCATGTGGCATAGGAGGATGAGACACATTCACCTACGAAAGATGAATCAATTGGTGAAGAATGAACTTGTCACAGGCGTGAACGTTAAACATTTTCACTTAAATGACAAGTGTGTGAGTTGTAAGAAGGGTAAGCAGCACAAACAATCCCATAAGCCAAAGAAAGTCAATTCTGTTGAATTGCCACTTGAACGTTTACACATGGATCTGTTCGGACCTGTCAAGCGGAAAAGTCATGCTGGAGAATTGTACTGTCTTGTGGTGACTGATGATTTTTCAAGATTTCACGGGTTATGTGCTTACACCGTAAGAGCGACATGTTTGATAATTTGAAAGTTCCGTTCACTCGATTGGAAAATATCTATGGTCTCAAGATCAAGAGAATTAGGAGTGATAATGGGACGGAGTTTAAAAATGCATAGATGGACGATCTTTGTGAAAACAAAGGAATTCATCATGAATACAGTGCTCCGTATACCCCACAACAATACGGTGTCGCCGAACGTAAAAACAGGACTCGAATAGAAACGGCGAGAACAATGCTTGCAGACTCTAATATTCCAGTAATGTTCTGGAATGAAGCAATTTACGCAGCTTTTTATACTCTTAATCGTGTTTTAACGGTGAAGAAGTTTGGCAAAACTTCTTATGAGTTGTTGAATCGTCGAAAGCTTTAGAGTATCTAGAACCGTTTGGAGCTCCTTAACTATGCTTAATCCATCTGAGAAGTTCGCACCGAAGGCTGAAGAAGGATACTTTGTTGGATACGCAACCCCGCTCAAACGGGTATTCAACAAACGAACTCGTCAAGTCGGGGAGGGGGCTAACATTGAAGTACAACGGTATACTCAGAATTTACAGGGAAACGGTCCAGACTGGATGTTTGATTACAAAGATTTCTTTGAATCATTCAACCTAGATAGCTTGGTTGAAGAGGCTGTATTACGTTTATATTACGAGGTCGAAAACGCAGTGACATCACCGTTGGTGCGTCCGATCACCGTGAACCTCCAAGCAGCTTCTAATGATACCAATGTTCCTGTCGTTGAAGAAGAAGTATTCCAAGAAGCTTCCACAACTTTGAATTCATCAAAATCAGAAGATGACGACGATTATGTTACAAGTGAAGCTATTTTATATCATGCTACAGTGACATCACCAGTGAACCCAAATACAAATGGTGCTTCATCATCGAATGTGGGTAATGATCTGGTTTCAATAGAGAACTTAACTACTCAGACGGGAGTCCAAGTAACCAATTATCCGGAATCTCGGATACATCGAATTCACCCGATCGAGCAGGTTATTGGTGATCTTGGCAGCAGTGTGATGACGAGAGGTCAATTGAGGAATGCTAACTCACCGGAAAACCTTGGCAATCTTGCTTTATATGCCAAAATACAAAAATCAGGTTTTCAGAATGACTGGTCTTTTGCTTGTTATGTTTCGCAGGTTGAGCCGTGGACTTACAAGGATTCTCTTTTGGATGACGCTTGGGTAGAAGCTATGCAAGAGGAGTTATTGTAGTTTCAGAAACTTGGTGTTTGGACACTGACAGATTTGCCCCCAGGACGAAAGAAGATTGGAACTAAATGGGTATTCAAATGCAAAAAGGATGATAGAGGAGTGATCGTACGGAACAAAGCTCGTTTGATTGTACAAGGATTTCATCAAGTTGAGGGAATCGATTACAACGAGATCTATGCACCGGTCGCACGTTTAGAGGCTATCCGAATGTTTCTGGCGTTTGCATCATACAAGAAATTTAAGGTGTATCAAATGGATGTCAAGAGCTCGTTTCTCTATGGTGTGGTCAAGGAGGAAGTATACGTAGGTCAACCACCAGGCTTTGAAGATCCTATTCACCGGGATAAGGTCTATGTTTTGAACAAAGCTCTCTACGGGTTGCACCAGGCTCCAAGGCAATGGTATGAGGAGCTGAGCACGTATCTTCTTTCAAAAGGATTCAAGCGAGGTTTGGTAGATTGCACACTGTTCACTAAACGAACAGGCGATGACTTGCTTCTAGTCCAGATTTATGTTGACGATATTATATTTGGTTCTACTAACGAACTTCTTTGCAGAGAATTTGAACATGTTATGCAGGAAAAGTTCGAGATGAGCGCAATGGGAGAGATGCAGTTTTTCCTAGGCTTGCAGGTGGAACAAAGACCAACGGGGATCTTTATTCACCAGACGAAATACGTTTCTGAAGTCTTGAGCCGATTCCAGATGGATGATTCAAAGCCGATGGATACCCCAATACAACCTAATCACGGGATTGGAGTTGACGCTAAGGGGGAGCTAACTGGTCCATTTACATACAGAGCAATCGTCAGATCTCTGATGTATCTCACCGCCTCCAGACCAGATATAATGTTTGCTACATGTCTCTGTGCACGTTTTCAATCGAAGCCAAAACAGAGTCATCTTGCAGCTGTTAAACGTATTCTTAGATATCTGAAGGGTTGTCCGTCAAGAGGACTATGGTACCCTAATGATGATAATTTTGACCTAATCGCTTTTAGTGATGCAGATTGGGATGGCTGTGACAAGGACAGCAAATCCACAACGACTGGATGCCAGTTTATGGGGAGCAGGCTCGTGACCTGGCAGTGCAAGAAACCGACCGCAGTTGCATTATCCACATGTGAAGCAAAATACGTTTCAGCATCGAGCTGCTGCTCACAGGTTCTTTGGATACAACAACAGATGGTGGACTATGGTTTGCAATTTCTTAAAACCCCTATTTACTGTGATAATGAAGCCGCAATTGCATTAACAAAAGACTTAGTAAATCACTCAAAGGCTAAACATATCCGGATCAAATACCATTTTATCCGTGATTGTTATGCTAAAGAGTTGATCGATATGGTCAAAATCCACACTGACTATCAACGTGCAGACCTTTTTACCAAAGCTTTTGATAAATCAAGATTTGAATATCTTTTGAAACCTAATGGTATTAAAGGAAAACAAGACTGATAACTACCTTAGTTTATCGCTTTCTAGTTTAGTTTTATTGTTTTTCAGATAAATACAAAAATCCAAAAACATTGAAAATTTTCAAAATTTATAAAAATTAGAAAAACCCAAAATGATTTCCTGGAGAAAAAGGGGAAATGATAGTACATCAGTGGGGATCTGACACATTCTAAAGAAATGTAATGCAATATAGGGCGTGTGTCTGAGTCTGTGTGATGTGTTGATAGGGTTCGTAGACCTATTACTGCGTGCCTGATACATACATATCAAACGAATTGTTGTGTGGATGAACTCCTCATGGGCATATGGTCTTAGTACCGTAATATCGTTTGATAGGGTATTTGTACAAAACTCGGAGGTTTTGGGTCGTTATGTTATTAGTTGTTTGGGGATAGCCTCTCTGATCTTCTGCTGTAAGTCATTACGGACCTAGATCAGATAGGGTATCTTTATAAAAGAGCTTTAAGACAAATCCTAAAGTTACCGAATTGAGGAACTTTCCATGTATTATGATAATAAAAGATTATCTATTACATCTTATCAATCACTGATGCAAATCATGATTGATATCAGTCCTCAACCTGGTAGAGTGCACATGTTACTTTGCTGCATTAATTTGCTGACCTGTATACCTCTGTGTCTCATACCTTGTAAATTACAGACGACGAAAACATAATCACGCTTTACAATGAGTCTTTGTGCATTTACTTCTTGATACGGGAGTATGTCGTGTGTGTGGGAACCACAGACAATCTTGTTTATACTATACATAATCGTATCAGTATAAAGCACTGCACAAAAGTCTGCATGTGAGTTTATGTGGATCACAATATCAGCAGTTGCCAGATCACACATTGTCTTTAATGATAATAAATCAAAAAGAACAATGGTGTGATCAGATTTCTCAATAACTGATATGATCCCTTTACCGGAAATCCCAAAACTTTTACTGCTTTATCTTTACTTTTCAGCATTTTATATTTCTCGTAAAAAAAATAATAAAAAAAATGCAAAACTCAAAAAGATTTTAGGTGTGTTTTGTCATAAACTTTAGAAAATCCAAAAAGATTTTACATTTCTATCTTATTTTTGATAGCTGATGGTGGTTGATTACGATTTTCTAAAACTTGATGGACCATTTCAGCTTTGTAATCTTTAAATGAGAAATAATGACTGTCGGATGGTTAAAAGTTGAAAAATATTTTGAACGGGACTCGATTTTGAGATTTGGTAAAATTTTCAACAATTCCATGTTTCATTCGCCCCTTCGTTGGGTCGAAGGTGGAATTTTGTCTGCTCATTCGTATGTTTTAAACGGTCGAATGTGAGTGTTCATGTGAAAATTTCACATTCGAACCCTTTTTCTACATTCGAACCTTTTAGTAGGGTCGAAGGTAGAAAAAGCATCACATTCGACCTAGTCAAACGGTCGAATGTGAAGCCTATATATTCCTTTCTCTGCATATTCGACCCCATTCGAAAATTTTTCAAAATTTCTAACATAAAGTCACCTTGTTTCTCTTGCTTTTTACACCATATTATTGTGTTCGTCTAATTCCACTGATCATTTTCCACCAAACTTTGCAAGTTATCATCAAGAAATGAGTGTTTAATCATTGATTTTCAGTTCGAGCCCTAACTGTCTTATAACATGGATTAAATCATCATAATTGGATGTATTTTTGTTTAGGTTTCATTGATTAAGTGTTTTAGGGGGAGAGTATGCAAAAACATTTGGTTAATCATACTCAGATTGCAAAATTGATTGTTTGAACCATATGAACCCTAGTTTTTGAATTAAAACACATAATCAATGAATGATTGTTAAAATTGATAATTGGAAAAGCTTAATCGGTAGTATTAGGTGCTTTTTAAATCAAAATGGCAGTTTAAATCGTTCAAAAACAAATTCTGAATTTTTAAGAAGATGAACAGTCACCTTCGCCCATCACAAACGGTCGAATGTGACAGTTTGGGCGAAGGAGAATGTTTATTTGGGCGAATGAAGTTTAAGAGGTCGAATGAAGAAAGTTTTCAAAATATTTTACATTCGAACCCTTAGATCTTCACATTCGTACCTAAAATTCCTCATTCGCACCAACGAACTGGTCGAATGTAGAATTTGAAAACCAAAAATTTTCAAGTTTTTGTTTTGTCCGTTTTAACACGTTTGTTTTGATTTGTTTTTGCAGCTTTACATTGTCCGAACAGGAAAGTGCGAGTGTTCCTGCTGGATCATCTTCAAAGGCAGCTGAGAAAGAAAAGAGTGTTGATCTACCGTTTGAATCCGCACACAACTGCTGTGCGTATTTAGGCGATGTGAAGAAACATACTGAGTTTGCCGGAATTATAGAGTTCTTGAAGAGGAGTAGAGTGATTGACGCGATTGCTACACCAGCTATTATTTACCGTGATCACCAACAGGAGTTCTGGACTAATGCGAAGATGGACTTCTGGGATGGCGAATCATCACTCGTTAGTAATATTCAGGGGGAGCTAGTGATCGTCTCTGAGAACGACATTAGAGAAGCTTTGAAGTTAGAGGATGTTAAGACGGATCCGAGAGAGATGACGTGGACTGAACAACGGAAATGCTTTCTACGAATGAAGTGTAACGGACCTATCACTAACGGTTTGTTACATAAAGGAAAGCTATGTCCTCAGTTCAAATATCTTGCACATGTGATGATTCATGTTTTCGGATCAGCAGCTGGTGGATATGATTTGATGAGGAAGAGTATCAGCTCATTGATGGTGGCTTTAATATTGAACAAACCGTTCAATGTGTCTGGGATGCTGATGGAACACATATTAGAACCTATGAGAGGGTTAAGGAGTAGGAAATTCTTGTTATATCCTCGATTTCTTCAGATGATATTTGATGCTAAGTACAAGAAATTGAAGAGAGATCCTAAGCAGATTATTGTTCAGGAGCACATGAATCTAAATACTCTTGCTAGGATGAAGGCGTATAAGGGTGTACCAGTGAATGAACGACCACCGATGAAGCATCTATTTGGTCATCTGATCAAGATAGGTTATGAAGACCCAGGTCAGGATAAGGTGAGACATGCTGATAGTGGATCAGATGAAGACAATCCATTACATCCAGTAGACCCTGATGCTAAATGAAAGCGTCAAGTGGTGAATGTTGGAGAAAAGAGTGGGAAGGGTAAGGAAAAAGAAACAGTAACTGAAGCTGAAGCTGAAGCAGCTAAGAAGAAAGTTTCTAGAAGACATAAGAGTATGGCGAAGAAGGGGTTGCATTTGGTAGATGAGGCGCCTGTAGACTCTGAAGAGACGCAAGTGGATGAGAGATGGGATTCTGACGCAGAGACAGTGAAGAGCACCACGCCCAAGGCCACTGTGGCTGGTGAGTCTGTCAGTCTCAACAAGTCATTGGAGGAACAGAGAACTAAAAGCCCTATTCATTTAGATGAAACTGATGAGGGTTTAGGCTTGGGATCAGAGGATTTTCCTGGATCGCCAATGTAAGTGGAGAAACAAAAGAAATCTCAGTTCAAGAAGAAGGAGAAGGTTTTAAGACCTATGGAGAAGAGAGCTAGAGAAATAGATACATTGATTGCTGGCAAGAAACTACCACCAGCATCTAGCTCAAAATCACTGGTTGCATCTCCAGCTGCAAAGAAGCAGAATACAACATCAGGTACTGAAAAGGAGACTGATTTACCTGTTAATGAGTTTAATGATGCACTGGATAGATTGCTAAAGAAGATAAAGAAAGGAAAGTTGCCTGCTGCTGCTGAAGCTTCTACACCAAAGGTCACAGTTGATAGTGATGTGATGAATGTTGTGAACCGGAAGCTAACTGACATGATGAAAATAATCAATCAGCAGCAAGCAGAGATAGAGCAATTGAAAAACAACGACAAGAAAATGCTAGACGTTGTTGAAACATCTCATGACAATCAGGAAGCACTTGAAGCCAAGATTAAACAACTTCGTAAAGAAAACAAGAAGTTGTTAAAACACGAACAAAGGAACACCAGGAGATTTATGGCATTAAAAGAGGAGAATAAGAAGCTGAAAGAGAGTAACAAGAACATGGATAATTTGATTAAAGACTTGTACACTAGAGCTCCTCAATTCCAAGCTGGTGAAGAGGACAAAGAGTGAGATGAAGAAGAAGTTGATTTCGAATCATCTGATAATGAAGAGGAAGAAGATGAGGAGTTAGATGATGATGCTGGTAAGACTTCTCAGAAGAAAAAGAAAGATGATGGTGACGATGATGGTTCTGATGATAATTCTGGTGAAGGTAACAACTTTGCGAGTTTAGATAGTGATGATGATGATGATGACGATACTGATAAATACAAATGTGAGAAAAGAGGATCTGGAAAAGGTGAAGGAGGATCTAGCTCAAAAGCTCTTGGAGGATCTGTTGATGATGATACGGTCTTTTGGAATGAGAAGCTAAGATCGCTATCAGACGATGATAAGAAGATGTATCGCCAGATGTTAACAGATAGAGTCTGGACGATAGATATGACTAGCAGATTTTCAGAGATCTTTGAATCCAGTGACAGGATACTTGAGTTGGAGTATAATGATCCAGATTTGGAGGATGGAGAAGTTTCTGCGGCAATGTCAAAGGAGATACCAGAAGGTTTAGCGAAACAAGTTGTGAAGACGTTGGAAGAATTATTAGTTGATAATCAAATTCCCAACTTACCTAAAAAAGAATCAGGTAATCATTCAGATGATCGAGATGTGCTTGTATTCGAGGAGGTTGAGATTGAAGACATAACCAGTGAAGAATATCCAGAATATTTCAAGAAGGATAAAGATTCTGGATTTGCTGAGTTCACTGATGAATTGTTGAAAGAAGCCGAGAAACTTGCTCGTGAAAAGAGTAACAGATTCATGGAAGAAGTATTTCCAGGGCATGATAAACTGAGCACAGAACAATCTGATAGTTTGAAGGAGTTATTGAGGAAACTGAATGAGAAAGAAGCAAATCGTCCTAAGACAGTGATTCAGGGAAGTTTTTACAAACTGCATAATGAGATGTTCAAAGGAAGAGCGTTGGGATGGAAGTTTGTGAAACACTTGAAATGTGTAGCTGTTAAGTGGGAGAAAGGGATACTTTATTTTGAAAGATTCCATGATCTGAAAACACTTCCATACTGGGCGATTCGAGATGTGTGTAGACATCAGTTGACTGGATCTGTGAACGATCATATTGTGACAACCTGCACCCTTCCCTTTTCATAAATGTGCAAAATTGGTCCTTCAACTATTTCAAAATTTTCATTTTTAACCCTCCTATTTTAATAGGACCAAAAGTCACAATTTAATAAAACTTATAATTTTTATAAGTAAAAGTATTGCACGTTTTATACTCACATCTACACCCGAGCACGTATGTTTCAGACCTTGATACTCAAAACCCTTGATTTTCGGTCCAAAAACAACTTAGAAACCGAAGGAAACAAGTCCGGAACATAAAATTGATTAATTAGAAAATTTAATTTTTTTAGTTCTCGCGGTCCGCGAAGACAGTCAAACAGTCAAAGTCCTAGTCAAAGTCCGAGTCAAAGTCCTAGTCAAAAGTCCCGGTCAAAGTCTGTAACACCCCAACCGATGGCGGAAACATCGGGATGCCACGTATTGATGATTGTTCAGTAGCTCATGGTGAATAATAAATTTCATTAAATGATTTAAATAATTTACATACAATTGTTCTACAAAAATTCGTACATCAAAATGAATAATACTATGTACACATCTTCAAGCATTAACTCAATTCTTCAAGCAAGTAGAACCTGAAACATGTTAAGTTTGAAAATATTTTGGGTCAACAAAAGTTGGTGAGAATTACATAGGTTTTTGAATATAATTGATAACAATAGTTTGTACAACAATCACAGTTGTATGATGATAGAGTATGTGTCCGACATGTAACAATGCGTCTTTGTACAATCAAACCTTGTGTCGACTGAGGACTAACTCGCAAGTTAGTTAGATGTTGTTACTATTATCGATCATCCCTGAATTTATGCGGGGGGATGGGTTTGTCAGACCTATAGCGCTATAATCTAAACAGGCGGCTTGATCAATGTTAATGATTGTACTGTGTCTTTTTGTTACAGTTAAATGATAAAATGATGATGTACTTGAATCACAAGTAAATATGAGTGAATGATAGTATAAAATGTTTAAACATGTTTCACCCCAAAAATAGTGAAAATAGAGAAAAGGGGCTATGTAAACTCACATTGGCTAAGGTGAATTATCCTCTAAGTGTTGTGAATGTATGCGAGGCGAATCCCAAAGACTCAACAACGTAGCTAGTCCAAATTGAAGAAATAAACGAAAAAGAAAGAATATCAAGCTTCCAATTTGCCAATTGCAAGAGCTTATAATCAAAGCTTCAAATGTAGAAGTAATATACTCTAGAAGAAAGGTATGAGGGAGAGTTTAATCGAATTGAAACAATCGAATTAGAGGTGCAAAGTGTAATGGGTCATAGGTGGGTTTTTATACTAGTTTTGGATTCAATTACCCATTAAAATTGGTCAACACCATAAAGTAAGGTTTTATGATGAATTGACTATTTGACTAAGACTTTGACTGTTTGATTAAGACTTTGACTAGGACTTTATTTAAAAAAAAAAAAAAAAATTCTTGACAAGTGTATGTGTAAAAAAAGAATTTAGATCATATTATTATTAATATTATTATTATTATTTTTATTATTATATATATTTATATATATATATATAAGTTGTGAGTTAGGAAAATAAAGACTTAGGCACATTTGTATAATATTAATGATAAAGATGTAATAAAATAAAAAAAAATAAGGGCTTTTATGTATTAAATTTGGGGAAAAATTTTGTGATGTTACAGTCTCCCCTACTTTTGGAAACTTCGTCCCGAAGTTATTAATAACACAGGGTTGAGGGTGATTGGGTAGAAATTAGGGCAACTATGGTTTGTAAAATTTGAGTTAAGGGATGACATGAACTTATAGGTAATAGAATAATCTGTTTTCGAATAATTTGGGTAAGAGGTTTGAGATGTGAGTTTTAAGGATTGGATTAGGTTCGTCTGAAGTAGCAAGAAGCATAAGAATCTAGCAAAATACTAAACTTATGTTTTAGGAATCTTATAAGAAATGCATGAATTGATTGGCTATATGAAAACCAAATGAACTACTAAAACCTTATTAGAATTTCACACTACCTTAACGTACCTGTAAATTCATGATTACGTTCCGGACCGCAATCACCAATTTACCTTACATTAGGGTTTTGTGTCCTTCTATGACTCTAAACACACATGTAAGTAATGCAAAATAACCTTGTGATTGAATCGTTTATAATGTATCCAAAAATGAGTCCAACTGTTGAGTAGGAAAAAGACTTCTACCAGTCAGTGAGTAAGAACCTCTACCGATTGTTGAGCAGGTGCGATAGCCTCTACCAGTCGTTGAGCAGGTTGTAGGGCCTCTACCGACTGTTGAGCAGGCATGATGACCTCTACCAATCGTTGAGTAGGTTCTTTGGTACTTAACTAACTGTTGAGCAAGTACTTCATCCTCTATCAGTTGTTTGATTAAGTGCACCAATTATTACACACATGAATTGCAAATTGAAAATATGTACATGTAAGCAATCAAGTATCAAGTATATCATACGAGTTGTAATAGTGTTGTCCTAGACAAGGTTAATGACTCTAGGTGTGTCTATAGCAAATAGTTTATATTCCATGATTTCTAGTATCAAATGTTTAAATATGGTAGATAATCGAATCCTCATGTATAACTAAGGATTAAGTTTGATGCAACACACAACCAAGTTTCAATAGTTTGGTTATCATGGGTAACTAGTTCATGTTTGAGAAGGTGGAGGATATGAATTTAGTTCTTGAGATGATGAAAAATCTTGAAGCAGAATCAAGGTTGTGAGAGATAGTGAATGTGAAGATAGTTGATAAAGAGTTTATTTTATAGTAAGGAGATTATGTAGCAGTGTAAATTTTGGGGTTTGGATCAAAGGTTATAATCAAGTGTATAAGAAAACATGATTGTGATATATGCCAAATATTGTAAAAATTTGAACAAGTTGAAAATGAGTGAGTGTCGATGGAGAATTTAGAGACTAGATATTATTCCTATGGATAAAAAAAATCTTATTTTCAAAATTGGTTTTATACATAAAACAAAAGTTGTTAAATAGTACAAGCTAAGTGGGCTTTTGATTAAAATATTCCCGTTAGTTGGAGATTTCAAACATGACATTAGGTTTTGAAGATCAAGGTTCTATTAAGTGATTTTTAATAGTTTAAAGCATTATATAGAAAATTGTTTGTTACGCCAATAAATAAACAATTGAATTTAAGTTCGAGGACATATTTTGACAAAAATATGTACTTTGTAAAGTTACTAGGTAATGAAAATACAACAGGATTTAGAAATCTTTAGTTTGTGCTAAGGTATGAGGTTATAGTTTTTAAAAATAAGTAACATGTGGAGAAATGAAATAATATGATTTGGGTAGGGTGTTGAATATTTAAAAAGTGTCTAAGATGGTAAGGTGAAGTGTGATTGTGAAATCCATAGATGGTTATGAAATGAGATTGATTTAAGCTGTAAAATTTTGAGATTTTAGAGCTTAGTTTAAGGAAAGTGAGTGTAATCATTTATTCATTAATTAAAATGAATAAACAAAAACGTTGACATATCAAAACTTCTAGATTCTAATAACATAGTGAAGACATGCTTTAGCCTATAAGTGAACACTCATCCCGAGAATTCCCAGGTAGGCATCCGGGTCCCTCGTCTGATTGGGATTTATGCGCAATGCCAGTCCTAGACAGAAAACTCAGAATACAGGCGTTCACCCTTCCAGATTGCACGTGTTCGTTATTAAAATCTAGAGCTTCGAAGAGATCTTCAAGGTGGTTCAGGCTAAGCCTGAGGAATTTGTCCTATTAGTCTAAGAGTAGATCCAGTGATGGAGAGCAACCTTCTTGTAAGGATGAAAGTAGGGATAAGAAGTAGGAGTGAGATAGAGAATAGCAAGTAAAGGAGCAAATACTGGTTATATTCCTATGGTTATAGACTAGATTATTTTTCTAATAACCTAATTCCCTATAACCATGGCTTTGATACCAATCTGTAACACCCCAACCGATGGCGGAAACATCAGGATGCCACGTATTGATAATTGTTCAGTAGCTCATGGTGAATAATAAATTTCAATAAATGATTTAAATAATTTACATACAATTGTTCTACAAAAATTCGTACATCAAAATGAGTAATACTATGTACACATCTTCAAGCATTAACTCAAATCTTCAAGCAAGTAGAACCTGAAACATGTTAAGTTTGAAAATATTTTGGGTCAACAAAAGTTGGTGAGAATTACATAGGTTTTTGAATATAATTGATAACAATAGTTTGTACAACAATCACAGTTGTATGATGATAGAGTATGTGTCCGACATGTAACAATGCGTCTTTGTACAATCAAACCTTGTGTCGACTGAGGACTAACTCGCAAGTTAGTTAGATGTTGTTACTGTTATCGATCATCCCTGAATTTATGCGGGGGGATGGGTTTGTCAGACCTATAGCGCTATAATCTAAACAGGCGGCTTGATCAATGTTAATGATTGTACTGTGTCTTTTTGTTACAGTCAAATGATAAAATGATGATGTACTTGAATCACAAGTAAATATGAGTGAATGATAGTATAAAATGTTTAAACATGTTTCACCCCAAAAATAGTGAAAATAGAGAAAAGGGGCTATGTAAACTCACATTGGCTAAGGTGAATTATCCTCTAAGTGTTGTGAATGTATGCGAGGCGAATCCCAAAGACTCAACAACGTAGCTAGTCCAAATTGAAGAAATAAACGAAAAAGAAAGAATATCAAGCTTCCAATTTGCCAATTGCAAGAGCTTATAATCAAAGCTTTAAATGTAGAAGTAATATACTCTAGAAGAAAGGTATGAGGGAGAGTTTAATCGAATTGAAACAATCGAATTAGAGGTGCAAAATGTAATGGGTCATAGGTGGGTTTTTATACTAGTTTTGGATTCAATTAGCCATTAAAATTGGTCAACACCATAAAGTAAGGTTTTATGATGAATTGACTATTTGACTAAGACTTTGACTGTTTGACTAAGACTTTGACTAGGAATTTATTTAAAAAAAAAAAATTCTTGACAAGTGTATGTGTAAAAAAAGAATTTAGATCATATTATTATTATTATTATTATTATTATTATTATTATTATTATTATTATATATATATTTTTATATATATATATATAAGTTGTGAGTTAGGAAAATAAGACTTAGGCACATTTGTATAATATTAATGATAAAGATGAAATAAAATAAAAAAAATAAGGGCTTTTATGTATTAAAATTTGGGGAAAAATTTTGCGATGTTACAAAGTCCTAGTCAAAGTCTTAGTCAAACAGTCAAAGTCCTAGTCAAATAGTCAATTCATCATGAAACCTTACTTTATGGTGTTGACCAATTTTAATGGGTAACTGAATCCAAAACTAGTATAAAAACCCACCTATGACCCATTACACTGGGCACCTCTAAATCGATTGTTTCAATCTGATTAAACTTTCTCTCATACCTTTCTTCTATAGTCTATTACTTCTACAATTGCAGCTTTGATTATAAGCTCTTGTAATTGGCGAATTGGAAGCTTGATATTCTTTCTTTTTTGGTTTTTATTTCTTCAAATTGGACTAGCTACGTTGTTGAGTCTTTGGGATTCGCCTCACATACATTCACAACGCTTAGAGGATAATTCAGCTTAGCGAATGTGAGTATATCTTTCCCCTTTTTCATGTTTACACTTTTGGGGTGACTCATGTACGCTTATTACTTCACTCACTTAATCATGCTTTAGTCTATATTCACAATCGAAATTCTTGTATGTGTTTTACTAGTTGATCGCTGATAGTGTGTATTTATGACCTTAATCACTAACCTGGTGTGGGCCTAGCATAGCAATAAATAGTACTTGACTATTGTTATGTGTAAACTACTTGCTTTGTTGCATACTATATATAATCATACTATTGGGCGACTACTATACATATATACTAGATATCCCATTATTCTTAGATATCATTTCTACTCTAAGGCTTAATTTTATGTGACATTTGTACATAGCTTGAACACTAAATTGTAGACAGTATAACACGTGAATTGTGAAACTCTTTTCCTACTATATTTATTCACACAGGGTATGCTCACTAATACATTTTGTATTGACAAAATTATTTTCGTACATGTTTCAGGTTGTTATGAGATCACTGTTAAGCTTTTGGAACTTAGACTTAGACTTGAGATTTACTAAATTTTATTTTAGATTGTTAGTTCTTAAACGTTGTATTCTTGTAATTTCATTTGAATGTAATAAATTACTTAGTCAATGTATCAATCTTTACATTTCTAGTCCATGAGCTATTGAACAATCATTAACTCGTGACACCTCGATGTTTCCGCCATCGGTTGGGATGTTACACATATTGCTTATTTTGCTGATCGTATGTCGAGAGAAAGCAGGACGAAATAGAATTTATTCACTCCTCAGTATCCTAAACGGATTGTTCATGAGAAAGAGATTGATGAGATAACCAGAATGCCCAAGGTGACGTTGAAGTATAAACCACCGAAAGTGTTGAAACACATTCCTTTAATGCAGATCCCTCAACACTTTGCTAAAGATTTCATCTGGTGGTACTATGATTGGAAAACTGCAGAGGCTTTGATTGTTTTGTAAGATGGTGTGAAAGATTTCAAGAAAATACACATATTTGATCCTATGTGGTTGATTAACTGCTCACTTGAGGATATCATTATGTTGTATTATAATCCGATTTAAAGTGAGGTGAAGGATTGTGATCAAGCAAGCAAATACCAACGTGTGGTATTCCTGTGCTTTGCTTATGATATAAATGCTGGATGTGATTACGACAAGAAGCTTGGTAAGTTCGTGAAGATTCAAGATGTTCCTGATGTCAAGAAGAAGAAGCCGAAACAAGTTTATGCACCGGTGATGACTTAAGAACAAAAGAAGCAATTACACACAAAGCTGATGAACAAAAGAATGGACCAAGAGCGTAAACAATCCAAGCAATAGTCGAGGGGGAGTTTGTAGATGCATTTTGTGCGACTAATGCTTTGGATTACATTTTACATATGTTTTTGTGTTTAGTCGAAGGAAGATCCATATGGTCGAAGGAAGATTTCTAAACGGTCGAAGGAGACTTGAAGGTGCGAAGGAGAACTGGAGATCGAAGGTAGATATAGATTTTAATGTATTGCTTGGTTCGACTAGTGTGATTGGTCGAACCTGCACATTCGACCATACTATATGGGCGAATGTGCAGGCCTATATAAGGCCAAGTTCATTTTTGTGATGTAACTTTTGACATTTTGTTTTCCCTCTAGTCTAGTGTTCTCCCTAGGGTTTTGAGTCAACTTTATTCACGTCTGTTATTGATTATAAACATCGTTTTAACGTGTAATCGAGTTTGATAATTAATGAAATGAATGGTTTAATGATGATTTCTGCGTTTTGTTGATATTATTATCATTTTGTAACTGATTCAAGGATTCCGCACTTGATTTAGTAGACTTGTTTGATCAACACAATTGTTTTTTGTCAATTCGATCCTTCTACAAACCCTAATCACAATACAAGATGAAGACGAAGACCTAACAATAATACAGTGAGAGAGACTGAGAGAGAATACAAGAGAAAATGAGAATGAATGAATAAAAATAACAATAATAATCCTTTTATATTAGCTCCTGGAAGTATCCATCAGACAATCTCCATGAGTTAATCTTGACCGTCCATATATCATCTGTTATAACAATTTTACAAACTCATAAGGCCAATAAGAGAACAATAATAAGCCCAAAGACAATTATGGGCTAATACAAAAAATGTCCAGAATGTATATCAAACATGTTAAGAAGGTTTGAATTATATCAACATATATTTTTAACATCCCCTCTTAATTCAAACCTTTTCTAAACACATCAACCAAACCCAGTTTCTCACATAACAATTCATGTTGTGACCCATTTAAACCTTTTGTCAATAGATCAGCAACTTGATGTTCTGAATCAAGCTTAACAGTTTGGATTATTCCACTTGAAATCTTTTCTCTTATAAAATGCAGATCTATTACAAAGTGTTTAGTCATTTCATGGAAAACTGGATTTGCAGCTATTGAAATAGCTGCTTTACTATCACAGTCTAAATTAACCGGAAGTCTAGATTCAACTTGTAACTCTTTTAACACATTTAAGATCCACATAATTTCACAAGTTGCAGAACACACAGCTCGGTATTCTGCTTCAGCAATGGACCGAGATATAGTGCTCTGTTTTTTACTCTTCCATGAAACTAATGACCCACCAAGAAACACACAATATCTAGTGACAGATTTCCTGGTCACTAAGCATTTTGCCTAATCTGAGTCAACAAATGCATTGAACTCAAACTTTTCGGACTTCCTAAACTATAAACCTTTACCAGGTGACAGTTTCAAATACCTAAGCAGTCTTAGAGCAGTTTGCATATGACCATGTATGGGTTTATGCATAAACTGGCTTAAAAACTGAACAGGTCTAGTGATAGACAAGTATATAAGTTTTCCTATCGGTTTTTGAAATCCATTAATATTATCAAGAACTTGTTCATTTTTGCAGTTTTTGTTTGACAAAACATAGTTTAGCTCAATAGGTGTAGCAACAGGTTTACAACCAAGATATCCAAATTCATTTAACAATTCTAAACAATACTTCCTTTGTGATAGACAAATACCAGAATCAGTGTATAACACTTCTTTACCAAGTAATTATTTTAGTTTCCCTAAGTCTTTTATTTGAAAGTTTGAACATAGAAATCTTTTAATCTTACAATTTCATTCTCATTGTAACTAGTAATAACAATATCATTGTAACATCCTTAAAATTTGCAAAATATAATATTTAGACGAAACAAATAACCGGGACTAATCAAGTAAATTAATTAATGGGTTTGGCGCCTAAGTTTGGATTTAAAGAATTAGAGGGACCTATTTGGCATTGTTTAAAGGTGATTTTTGTTACTTGGAAAACAAGTTGTTAGTAGGTGAAAATTGAGGACCTAAATGCATCTAATGTGTGACCTTACGTTTTTTTTTTTGGTTCTACAAAAGCTACATCTAGGGCAAACATTTATACTGCACCATTTACCTCAAAGAAAACCCTATCTTCTTGTTACATTTTCTGATAACCCATGAACACTAGCAACAACCGTATCTGGTTAAACCCTCTCCACCTTCCCTTTGTTTTAATAAACAAACAATCGACAACTCACCGTAACCTTTGTCCCTACCATTCGAAACCACCGCCGCCTCACACTTTTGTCGGGCCGCACATCCTTTCACACTCGGCCATCTGTTTTCCTGACCATACTTGACGTGACTATCCCTTTCCATCGGCATCGGCGTCCTTGTTCGGTTTACCTTTCCAAACCATTGACCCTGCTACGTACGTCCGTTAACCGATCGGACACCACTTCACTGGATTGTTCTGTCCCTTCAATCATCTGAGGCTTGTTAGTTCGGTGTCGCTGCCGGTGAACGTGTGTCAATTACATGAACCAGGTTAGGGTTTGGTCGTGGTAGCGGTTGGTTATGTTGGAGGCATGGATGGTGTGCGCTTGCGATTCGAAGGCGGCTACGGTGGAGACGGAGTGGTGATGGTTATGATGGTGGTTACCGATGGTGAATGTGAGACGCAAAGTGGTGCTTGGTGATGGTAGTGAAGCCGAGGCGAGATGGTGTATGGTCATGGTGGTGATCGATTGATATGGTGAAGTTTAATAGAGGCAGGCGATGTCTTGAAGCTTACATGGTGGTCGCATGAAAGATAATACAAGTTGGAATTTCTTGCAAAAATAGTAGACATTTTGTTTGACAACGTGCAATTGGTAGGCATTGGACAAAAAAATTGAAAATGGTAATGCCTCAAACCCATTTGGCGGTATCAAGCTACAAAATGCCAACCAATCATTTGCAAACCTGCAGCCCCCATTGATGCCGCCAATCCGTTTTGAGGTATCAAGTTGATACCGCTAATCCGTTTTGAGGCATCAAGCTGATACCGCCAATCCATTTTGAGGCATCAAGGTGATACCACCAATCCGTTTTGAGGCATCAAGGTGATACCACCAATCCGTTTTGAGGCATCAAGCTGATACCGCCAATCCGGTCAGCGGCATCAAGGTGATACCGCCAATCCGTTTTGAGGCATCAAGCTTACTTTTCTGGACATTGCAAGCTGCAAGATTTGGTTGGCAGGTTGTAGGTTGATACCGCCAAATGGGTTTGAGGCATTACCATTTTCAATTATTTTCTCCAATGCCTACCAATTGCACTTTGTAATTTATAAATCATGCCATTTTTGCAAAGGATTCATACAAGTTGATGCATGGTCATAGAATATAGTGGTGATGTTACGTGGATAATTGGTTCTTTTGCCGTGAGGTTTTCAAAAGAGGTTTTCTTTTGAGTTTTACATACACATAATATGACAACCATATATGTATGGGGTTATGCATGATAGGAAGGTGACATAAAGCTAATGAACCTAAGGTGCTAGAATTCGATGGTGTTGGCATGATATATATATATTTTTTATTACATATAAATGGATGATATTGAGGTCATTGACGAGCCAAGTTGGTAACAACTATAACCATGTTGCTCACGCCTCGTGAGAGATTCGCGTATTCATCTGTTTCTCTAACTTCTACGGTCCGCTTTATTGAGGTGAGTTCTTGTGCTCACTCTTTTAGTTATTCTTTTTCTAAATATTTTGGGCTAACGTGCATGCTGAATTTTATGAAGTCATGAAAATATTTTCTATAAAGTTATAAATATTTTTGTGTACAAATAAAATTCATGTTAATAAATATATTATTTTGGCATGAAACGTAAGTAGGCGGAATGCGCCTAATGTGAAGTTATAAATATTTTTACGTACGAACGAAATCCACACTAATTCAAATATATTTTTTTCTAGGCTTAAAATGCGAGTAGGTTTTATGTTTTTATACCTACATGTTGAAGGCAACTAGAATAAAATATATATTCGGATAGTTGTATATGTTTATACGTATATAAAAATGAATGTACCTATATATATATGTGTATATATAGGTTTGAGTTATATGAGTTTCTATAAATATATGAACTATGTTTGGCGACTACATGACCTTATAAACCGGGCCATGACAGAAGTGGGATATGCCTGCTCTGATCTAAGGTATTGGTTTTATGTCATGGTTGTTGCTTAGTTTATGTTGAGAGCTACCTGATATGTCGAACTAGGCTATGACAGAAGTGGGATATGCCTGCTTTGATCTCTAGCTTTGGTTTGAATTATTTGCTTAAATAGTCTGGATTGCATTTTGTGTTGAAAAGCGGGATGCGCTTATTGTTATATTTGATAATAGAAGTTTGAGGTAATTAGGCAGAGTATACCTGTCCTAGACTTTGAATTTTTAAATGCTTGGAGGAAAACTAGTTAGCGGATTGCGCTTATTGTTAACTCTGAGGTTGAGGTATTTTGTTAATTCTTATTTTGACAAATTATCCCGCTTACAGGTGTGCGCATATAATGTATATATGTGTGGCCCTCGTGGGGCGAAAGTAAAGTTACACTAATTTTAACGTTATATTACTAATTTCGTGAAAATAACGTTGAAAACGACGGATGGTTAATCATGCATCATGTGGTGGCGTTGATAGCCAAAAGACAAGGGGTTACATGCACCAATCGGGCTTGTCCCGATTGCTAAGTGTTATGTGCCTTATGTCCAAGGCTCGATACAAAACCACTATCGAGCCGAGGGTCTCACTGGAAGCAGCCTCTCTATTCCCACGGGGTAGAGGTAAGGCTGTCTACATCTTACCCTCCTCAGACCCTACCTTAGCTTTGCTATTGGTGGGATTAACTGAGTATGATGATGATGATGATTATTATTATTATTTTGACAAATTACTTGTTTATATAAATTTATAAAACTTTAACTCACTCAGCGTAGCTGACTTTTGCATACATGTTAGATTGATTTCAGGTTAAAAGAGAGATGGATGGATGAATGCTTGGTGATGCAAGGAGCTACCCGGCATAAGAAGGCATTTCTAGTCAAAGATGACTTTTGTTTACACATAAAAATTTTAAATTCGAGTTACAATTGAATAAATAATGTTCATGTGTTTTATAGATTCTATTCTAAATGATTTTCCGCTGCGTATACATACTCTTTCGAAAGAAAATTTACTCATGTTTTTGTATATTTAATAATGTTAACCCAACTGTTTGACACCGGTTTTGCATGTCTTACAATCATCAACATAGACAAGTAATACAATGAATACATCTTTTTCAGACTTAATAAACAATGAATGGTCACAAACACTTTGTTTAAAACCAAATTTTAACAAAACATTAGTTAGTTTTTCATTCCACTTCCTTGGGGCTTGTTTTAGTCCATATAATGACTTAACAAATTTACAAACTTTGTTATCATTTTTGGAACTATACCCTTCAGGAGGAATCATATAAACATCCTCAGTTATTGACCCCTACAAGAAGGCATTGTTTATATATAACTGAAATAATGACCAGTTATTATGGACAACAAGACTCAATACAAATCTAACAGATACCATCTTAACAACTGGTGAAAAGGTTTCACCAAAGTCTAACCCTTCTCTTTGGTTTAACCTTTGGCAACAAGTCTTGCTTTATATCTCTCAACATCACCATTAGGTTTGTATTTACTTATAGACCCATTTGCATCCTGTTGGTTTACTGCCCTTAGGCAACTCAGTCAATTCCAAAGTTTTATTCCTATAAAGGGCTTCCATTTCTAAATTCATAGCCTCTACCCATCTTGGGTCTTTTGAGGCTTCTGAATAAGAACTAGGCTCAACAGTCTTATTCAGATTTGATACAAAGCAGAAATTGTCACTAGACAGATTTGAATAATTAACAACTCTTTCAATCCAATACCTAACCTTCCCTTCAACAAAATAATGCATTGAATTTCCTAAGAATATTAGAAACTCTACTAGACCTCCTAATACTTCCCTCAGGTTGAATAGTCTCTTCGTTTGGATAGTCAACATCATTGTTTGCCCTACTAGGAGTCCTACAACCTAGACTGCCAGGCTGCTGACCTAGGTCTACTCCCCCCCCCCCCCCCCCCCACCCCAAGAAGTCCTAGGAGGATTTCCTAGTTGCAAACTAGTTAACTCTTCCTAAGAACTAGTTATTCCCCCTTTATCATCGGAAAGGTTGTTATCAGTCACATTTGGAACTTCAGTGGACTTATATAGATAAAAAAAAAAGTTTAGATTATTTATACTGTAATTATCACCTCCAGAGGTTGTAACAGTATCATTAAGACTTTGTTTAAATGGAAAATTTTCTTCATAAGGCCGAACACCTCTAGAGTACTCAACAGATTTGGTTTCGAAACAATACAACTTATACCCCTTTTTAAAATTTAAGTACCCTATGAGAACACATTTCTCAGCCCTAATAGATAACTTATCAGAATTGTTTAAGACAATACTAAAACAGAGACAACCAAAGTTTTTAATGTGACTGAGTGTTGGGGGAACCCATACACAACTTCATAAGGACCCTTACCTAACAGCACAGATGAGGGTATCCTGTTAATCAAGTAAGTAGGAGTTAGAATATAGTAAGCCTAGAACCTAAGTGATAAGCCACTCTGAAACGCTCTGGCTGTATTTAAGAGGTGCCTATGCTTCCTCTCGACAATACCATTTTGCTGAGGAGTATAGGCACAAGAAGTTTGATGTATTATGCCATTAGTATTACAAAAGGATTGCATTTGTTGGTTAACAAATTCAGTCTTATTATCACTTCTGAAAATCTTAACATGAGTTTTAAACTGTGTTTTTATTAACTCATAGAAAATTATTTAGTTTTCAAAAACCTTAGTTTTAGCATATAACACCAAACTGTCCTAGAAAAATCATCAACAACAGTTAGAAAATACTTGTAGCCTTCCTTACTAGTGACCCTGTAAGGACCCTAAACATCCAGATGAATAAGATCACCTATCTGTTTGGATTTGTGATCACTAATAGGAAAAGGGACCCTCACTTGCTTAACCTTATGACACACATCACAAAGATGTGAGTTCCTTTGTCCAAGACTCAAGTTTTTTTTTTCTTAAAACAACCAATACTTGATCAGAGGGCTGCCTAAGTCTAATATGCCACAGGTTGGCATCATTAACACTATTAAAAAAAACTATTATTAACACTCACATGTTTTCCTACAAAGTATAATCCATCACTTTATTTACCAGTCACCAGGATTCTTTTGAACTTGGAATCCTGAATAAAACAGTTTTGCTCATCAAATAAAACACTTAACCTATTATCCCTAGCCAATTTATGGACAAACTGCAAGTTAACACAATAATCAAGAACAAGGAAGACATCATACAAAATAACACCCTCAGCAAGTTTTATGTCCCCTATCTTAGTGACTTTGGCACTTGTGCCATTAGGATGTTTAACTAGAATGTTGTAATCAGACACTTCAACACTGTTAAACATGTCTTGATCACTATTAGTCATATGTTGATTAGCTCCTGAATCAGAAATCCAACCATGACTAATAGCAGTTTTAACAAAACTAGAACAACTTGCAAAGTTTTTGAAAATCTTTCCAAATTAGAGATCTTAGACATACATGAAAAACCATTAACAAAGACACTCTTACCTCCTGCATTATTAAGTTGAGACTTATTTCCTCCTTTCTCATAGATCAGATTTATAAGTTTACCACTAGACACATTAGAAGACATATTTGATCTCACATTTTGACCAACCACTTTCCTTTTAAACCCAGGTGGATACCCAACCAATTCATAACATCTGTTAACAATGTGCCCTAACATATTACAGTGAGTACACTTTAGGTTTGGATTAGGACCCCTATTCAACCTTTTTTATTATCAAAACTTTGAGTAGATTTGGACATAAAAGCAACATTATTACCTTTACCATCGTTACTATTTCTATATGAATCTTCTCTTGAAATGATAGAATAAGCAATTTTAATATCAGGTAAAGGGTCCATTGTTAACAAAGTAGTCCGAACTGGTTGGTATATCTCGTCTAAACTTGTTAAAAATTGAAACAACTTTATCAAACTACTAAAGGTGTTGAACTCTCTAGCAGCTTGACAACTACAAGAAGGTAATTGCACAATGGAATCAAACTGTTTCCATATTGTGTTCAACCTGTGATAATACTCAGACATAGAACTCCCAGTTTGACTAAGTGAATTGATTTTTTGGTATATATTATACACCATGAACCCACCCACTTTGTAATAAGCTTCTTTCAAATCTACCCAAACCTCAGTGGCCAGTTTTGAGAAAACTTGTCTAAAAAAGAGTTCCTCACTAATAGAATTTAATAACCAAGACAAAACCACAAAATTGCATCTATCCCATTGTCTCTTAAGAATCTCATCATCTTCTGGTTTAACACTAGTTCCATCTATAAAACCAATTTTATTTTTAGCTTGCAAAGCAAGTTTCATAGAACTAGCCCAAACAGAGTAGTTTTCAGTTCCTTTAAGTTTGATTGTTATTATAGACAGACTAGTAGTTTCACTAGGATGTAAGTAAAGAGGATCATTAATATCCAACTTACTTATCAAAGTACCTAAGACCCCATCCCCATTATTAGGATTAGGATCAACATTAGGGTTTGGATCAAGGTTAGGGTTAACCACTGCATCACCCATAATAAACAATCAACAAGCAAATAAACACACAGAGAAAGCAAACAACAAAAAATAGCACAAAGAATCATCAGTCAGAGGATTAATCACAACAGGATACAACCTAGAGGACGAAGCTGTGTAGGTGTTCAGATCATGGGTTCATCACTCATAGATGCCCACGCGGATCCTTACACAGGAGTCCTTTATTAACTACTATATGTATATATTTATACGTTGACGAGGTATGGCCCAGACGAACCTGGCCCAAACCTCAAAACCATAAGCCCAAACAATAGAAAGCCCACCGACTCTACAAAGTCAGACCAGTCAACACAGGTCAAACGTATTAAATAAGGAGCTGGTCAAAAGGCTAATTCAGCGAGGAAACAATCATGCAAGGATTGTCTCCCCTCGATAGGCAAAAGAACAACTATAAAAGGAGTGGTAAAGGTAAAGGATGATCATACACAATTTCTATACTCAATTCACATAAATATTATCTCTTAAACAAAGCAGATACTTATTCTCACGCCGGAGGGTGGTCACAGGGTTACCCCCAATCCTGTGGCGAGTCCTAACGGTGTTCTGTTTTACAGGCTTCATACCTACTGTTTTGAGACGAGTTGGAAGGAATTCCCTTTTCTGCATCAGATAGAAGATTCAGAGCACCCCAACCAGGTTCTTACTTCTTCATTGGCGCCATCCGTGGGACGGAAACAAGGCAGAAAGGCATTCTTTCTACTCACAAAAAAATGACGACCAACAATGCATCTCTGCGCGGAATCACCTCTGGAGTTCAGGAAAGGCCGGGAGAGGACCGTAAATCACCGGAACATGTCGACGAAGAGATTTTGATGGAACAATCCCCGGGGTTCACATCCCCCCTGGGGACGCAAGGTGGGTTCCGGCCCACACCTTCTGTGACACCGGTCCCCTCCACGCCACCTTTCATCGGACCAATCCCAACTAACACATACTCGCGACCAATCACGACGCCCATGGCAATGATGGGGGTCTCTTCCGCTCCGGGAACCACTTCATGGATGATGGCTGCGTCAACCTTACCGCTTTTTTCGGCTGCTATGAACGCGTCCCTGGCGCCCGTTTCAATGCCGATGTATTCCCCAATAACTCCCGGAAATCAGCCATACTTCCCGCAGCTACCTATACCCCCTTACGGATACATGTACCCTCCAGTAGCAGGAAATCCCTACCCGTATGGCTTTCCCTACGTGTACCCGCCTACACAATCCATGCCCTTGGGATTAGGGAATGGCACCCAGACTTCCAGACAGGATAGAGGGGTGTCTTACGAAGGGGCGGGAACAAGGCTATCCTACGAGGACACGCCAGCCCTCACCCAACCGTTGCCTCATACGACACAACCTGGCCGGGTAGACACGACTCACGCACGGGTCCCAGACCATCGAGAAGAGGGGGATGATGAAGATCTTACTCGCCCCTATCGTCCCCCGGCAATGGTCACATACTCTAAGTTTACTGCCCGGATAGCTAACGCACCACTCCCTCAAAACCTGAAGCTGCCGTCAACTGTGGGAAAATATGACGGGACAGGTGATCCAGACGATCATCTGAGCATTTTTGAGTCGGCTGGACGATCGAAAGATTGGCCCATGCCAGCTTGGTGCCATATGTTTGTTCAGACTCTCATTGGGGCGGCCCGGGTCTGGTGGGACAGCCTGCCCACGGGGTCGGTATCCAATTGGAGGGAGATCGTAAAGGGTTTCTCCCAACAATTCAGCCAGCAGAGAAGACACACGAAATACAGGGATGAAGTGATGCACATCCGACAGAGGGATAATGAATCAATGGAACATTTCATAATCCGCTTTAACAAAGAAAGACTACAGATCCCCGGTCTAACGGAGGAATTGGCATGCACGGCTTTCACCATGGGAGTAAATGATGACGGCCTTTTGCGGAAGTTACACGGCCCCGCAGGCTATCCGCAGACCATGGACGAAATGATGACTATCTCGAAGGCCTACGTGAAGCAAGAAAAGTCCATAGCCATGAATCACGCTGTACGAAAAAAGCAAGAGGCAGCGAAGAGCCAGGAAGCTCCCAGGGAGCACCAGGGCCACAAAAATAGAGGACGCTTGGAAAGGCACCCATATTCTCGCAATGACACACGAGAGGATCGGAGGGATGATAGGCGAAGGTCTGAAAGGTCACAAGATACTTTTGCAGGAAAGGGAGAGGGCTCGTCTAGGCCTAAATTCGAGTACCCGGACCTAACAATGACACCCCTCCAGATACTGGAGTCTGAAGACCTGAAGTTTAATACCCCCCGCCCGATGAAAGATTCACCGTCGCAAGACAAATCCAAATATTGTGCTTACCACAAAGGAAACGATCACGAGACAAACGACTGTTTTCTGCTGAAGAAGCAGATTGAGTATTTCGTCAGGACAGGAAAGCTAGCCCACCTAGTAAGAGATATCAAGTCGGGCCCGTCTTCGGCCGGGACAGACAAAGCCGCGGGAAAAAGGCCATGGGAAATAAACATGGTTAGATTTGAAACAAGGAATGATCGAGAGAGATCGTTTGAAAGAATCGAGCCGTGGATGGAAGCAGCAATAACAATCCCACCTCATTATCGGATGTTGAGCATGGAAGCTTTAGTTATTTCAGCGGCAGTCGGCGACTACAGCATGAGAAGAATCCTCGTAGACACGGGAAGCTCGGAGGACATTATATATGAACCATGCTTCCGGCGCATGCGCCCGGAAGACCAGAGAATGCTTGAGCCTGCCAGAGGACCTGTCCGAGGGTTCACAGGAGAAAGCATCGAACCTTTGGGGCAACTAACGTTCACCGTCATGATAGGGGACGGACGGAAGGAACGGACCGTGTTAGTAACTTTCCTGGTCATCCCGGCTAACTCTCAATACAATGTGATCATGGGGCGGTATACCCTGGGGAAAATAGACGCGTTGGTTTCTACGGCCAGAGGTTTCATGACGTTTCCAACTCCTCAGGGGGTAGTGACAGTATCCGGAGATAAAGCCTGCGCAACAACAGATCGCAAATCATTCCGTCAAGCACCCACGGGATTAGTCGGACCGGAAAGGTGGGTATTGAACACAGAATACCCGGAGCAAACAGTAACGATAGGGGATACCCAATCCGCGGCTGCACGTGAAAAGCTCAAACAGGTACTGAGAAACAACATAGACATATTTGCTTTCAAGCATGCAGACATGACAGGAATAGCGAGATCAAGGGCGGAACATAGGCTGTCCACCTATCCATCCATTAAACCTGTCACACAAAAAAGACGGAGCATGGCTCCTGAAAGAAGAGCGGCAGTGGTCCAGGAGGTGAAAAAGCTAGAAGAGGCAGGAATTCTGAGGAAGACGAGATACCATACTTAGGTGGCGAACCCGGTTATGGTCAAAAAACATGATGGAACGTGGAGGATGTGCGTAGATTATAAAGATCTGAACAAAGCATGTCCGAAGGACGCATATCCACTACCAGAAATAGACCTCAAGGTGGACGCAGTAGCACCGTATAAGTTCAAGTGTTTTTTGGACGCGTACAAAGGTTACCACCAAATCAAAATGGCACGAGAAGATGAGGAAAAAACGGCGTTCCACACTGACGCCGGTATATATTGCTACACGAAGATGCCTTTTGGGCTGAAGAATGCAGGGGCCACATACCAGAGGCTGATGGATCAAGCGTTTGAAAAACAAATCGGTCGCAATCTGGAGGTTTATGTCGACGACCTCGTCATCAAAAGTTCCACAGAGGAAAAAATCATGGCTGATATCGATGAAACATTCAAGACGCTACGAGAATACAATATCAAGCTCAACCCGGGGAAATGCTCTTTCGGGATGGAGGAAGGAAAATTCCTCGGAGTGGTGGTCACAAAAGACGGGTTCCGGGTAAACCCCGAAAAGATCACGGCTATAACCAGCATGCTATCCCCTAAAACGCTGAAAGAAGCCCAGACGTTGAACGGGAGGTTAGCTGCCATTAACCGATTCCTAGCAAGACACGCGGAAAGATCCCTTCCCTTCATATCAACCCTAAAAGAGTGCCTAAGCAAGAACAAGTTCAGATGGACGGAGGAAGCGGAAAAAGCGTTTCAGGAAATGAAGGTATTTGTCAGCAACTTACCAGCCCTCACAGCCCCGAGGCCCGATGAAACATTAAAAATGTACCTAGCAGCCGGACACCACGCGGTCAGTGCGGTCCTTTTGGTGGAACGGGAAAAAATTCAAACACCAGTGTGCTACATCAGCCGGGTTCTCTCGGATCCTGAAGGAAGATACCCCACGTTGGAAAAACTGGTCCTGGCCCTGGTTCATGCATCCCGGCGCCTACGCCGGTACTTCCAGGGGCATAAGATCGAGGTTCTGACCGGCTATCCTTTGGCACAGGTTTTAAACCGGCCCGAGGTTTCAGGAAGACTGGCAAAATGGGCTATTGAACTAGGGGCCCATGATATATCATTCAAAAAGAGAACAGCCATCAAGGGGCAGGTAATCGCGGATTTCATGGCGGAAATCCCGGAAGGAGAAGAGGTGCAGGTACCAAAAGACAGCAGCGCGACCGCGACGGATGATAGCCACCCAGCATGGCAGTTATACACTGATGGGTCATCTAACAGCAAAGGATCAGGCGCCGGACTGGTGTTGGTTAACCCGGAAGGCGCGAGATCCTTACATGCACTGCGATTTGAGTTCGATTGCTCGAACAATCAATCAGAATACGAAGCACTCCTGGCCGGTATGCGGTTAGCATTATCAATGGGGGCCAGAAAGGTGGATGCACACGTTGATTCATTGTTAGTAAACAACCAAGTGAACGAGTCATATGAAGCTAAGGATGAGATCATGGCAAAGTACTTAAGGATGACAAAAGAGTTGATGGCAAAATTTGAAAAAGTGACGTTAACTCATGTAAGGCGGCACAAAAATGACATTGCAGACGCCCTCAGTAAACTGGCATCCTCAGGGACGGAAGAAAACGTCCACATTGAAACCTTGCAACAGCCGGCAACCCGGGAAGCAGAAGTGCATACTATTCACATGCAGGAAACATCGTGGATGACACCAATCCAAGAGTACTTAGAAAGGGGAATTCTCCCGGAAAACAAGGGAGAAGCAATGAAGGTGCGAACCAAGGCCTTACAGTACGAGATGCATGGGGGAGTGCTATACAGAAAATCATACTTAGGACCGGCTTTGCGGTGTGTAACCCCGTCCGAGGCAAGGTTCCTGATACAGGACATCCACGCAGGGATATGTGGCATACATGCCGGCCCTCGGGCGGTGGTTGCCAAAATAACCAATGCAGGATATTTCTGGCCAGGAATGCGCAACATGGCAGTAGAAGAATTACAAAAGTGCATCAGTTGCCAGAAGTACGCGCCACAAACAATACGGCCCAAAAACAACCTAATCCCAGTCACGGCTGCTTGGCCATTCCAGAAGTGGGGGGTTGATTTGGTGGGGCCTTTCCCTTTGGCCCCAGGTAAGTTGAAATATTTGGTGGTTGCGGTAGACTATTTCACCAAGTGGGTGGAAGCAAAGCCACTGGCAAAGATCGAGGCTGCAAACATCAAAAAATTCTTATGGGAGCATATAGTATGCCGTTTCGGTGTCCCGTTATACCTTGTAAGTGATAATGGAACACAGTTCACGGACAAGACAGTCAAAGAGTGGTGTAAAGAACTACACATCCAGCAAGTCTTTAATTCTGTTGCACACCCACAAGGAAATGGCCAGGTAGAAAGAGCAAACAGGAGTCTCCTGGATGGTCTAAAGAAGAGACTGGACGCGGAAGGAAAGTCCTGGGTGGAGCAGCTGCCTCACGTGTTATGGGCTCATAGAACAATGCCAAAGACAAGTAATGGGGAGACACCTTTTAGCCTAACGTATGGTTCAGAAGCAATGATCCCGGCGGAGATCGGGATCCCTTCCCCAAGAAGAAATAGAAGTGAAGAGGCTAACGAGGGACTGATCCGGCAAAACTTGGAGATCCTAGAAGAGCGCCGGGAGACAGCATGCATCAATGAAGCACGATACAAGCGGCTCTTGGAAAAGTACTATAACAAACGGGTGCAGGAAAAAACATTCAAAGTTGGAGAATTCGTAATGAGAGATAACGAGGCAAGCCGGTCCGAGAAACAAGGGAAGTTGGGACCTAACTGGGAAGGTCCGTACCAGATAGCAGAAGTGCTTGGAAAGGGAGCATATTCTTTGAAGCAGTTAGACGGGGAACCAATCCCCCGGACATGGAACGCGGCACAACTAAAAAAAAATGTTATGTCTAAACAGACACGGACAATGTATAAGAAATTTGTGTTTTATGACAACACACACTCTATGTAAACACCATCATAATCACGGAACACCGTGTTAATAAAACGCCTTTTACGGCATACATTAATTACATATTCTTTTTTACATCCAACTATGATATTCAAAAAGTCATAAGCATGCATTGACAAAAATAGGGGGCAGGACAAAAATCCACATGCCACTTCCCTACAAACATGTTAAAACACAAAAATGGCCTCACAGGCACACATAATCTTCAAATCCTACCATCCAGGATAGCTAACACCTCCCAAGGAGAGTACAGCAACTCTTCCTCCTTAAAAGGATGAGGAACTGGATGGTCAGGAAAGTCTTCAACGTCTTCAACAAGAGGATCTCCATGGTCATCAGCACGACCGTCATCGCCTACCAAAATGATAGGACCTGCAGGAACAGGAGCCTCGGGCACATGAACAACCCCCTCTGGGTCAGGAACTCGAGGGATCTCCCCAGTCACATCAGGATCATGAACAGGCAGGGGAGCTTGGTCATTCTCACCATCCACGTCAAAAAATAACTTCCGTGGACCATGGGAATATACCTTCCCATACCTACGAGCTGGAACATAATCAGCATACCTAATATTAAAATCCTCAATGGCAGCTACACGAGCATCCATCTCACGAGATTGCTGATACAACATCTGAAGAGCTTCGACAGCATCAAGTTCTCTTGACAGCTGTGTAACAGAAGCTGAACGGCGTGCCATAGAGAAGAAAAGAAGCAAGAAACAAATTTTTCTCTTTCAGTGAAAATGGTAAAAAAGGTGAACGGTTTGATAAGTCAAGTGACTTATATAGATCCTTTTTTGGGAAGATCAAAAGATACGCTTTTAATGCAACTGACACAAATATCTGTGCAATAGTGCAAAAGGCGACCCGATACGACAGATAATGATGACATGCAAAAGTTAATTAATAACCGTCACTTCGTTGTCAGCAAAAAGTAATGATATCTGTGACAGGTGGCACACACACACACCACACATTCATAACACATGTAACATACAAAATAATTATGTTCAAAACAAAAATAAAGAAAAGAAGGAAGACAGTTCTTCAGTCTTGACTAGGGGAAGAAGCTTCAGCGTCAGACGAACCTTTGACAAAAGGCTCGAGCAAAGCACGAAGAGAAGAAATCCCATCATCACCTACGTGGCTGCTCAGCTGGGATATGGGCTCTAGAGAATCACTGCTCAGTGCCTGCATAGAATCAGCAATCCGGGTCCCGACCTCTTTCTCCTGCTCAGTTGGAGGAGGCACTTTCTGACCAACAAGACCAAGACCGTTCCCATACGTGAGCCCGCCAAGATACCCGGGAACGATCCAGCTGAGATTGGAGAGAAATGGCAAGATTCTTGGCAGCTTCGGTGGCATCCTCTGCTTGATCAGCACGGTCATTAGATAAACTCAGCTGCCTTTGACACTCCTTAAGCTTCTCAGCCATAGCATCCCTCTCTTCCTCTAGACGTTTGATCCGGGACTCGAAAGTACTGAACTCAGTGGACAAATGTTTACACCTCTCCATCTCCGCCTGATTCCGAGCAATGAATTCTTTCTCAGTAGCAAGCTCTTTTGTCAATGCTTCAACCCGTCCCTCAAGACGAGAGATAATACCAGCCTGGGACTCATTGGCACGAAGAATTTCCAGTTTCTCATCCATGTGTCCCGTAACCATACGAGCTTTATCCGCCTCAAGCTTGTCCACAGCAACCTGACGAGCGACCTACTGAACCTCAGCCTCGGATAATTGTTTGGCAAGCCTGTCATTCTGAGACAAAAGCGGTCCCTGTCTATCCCGGGCCTCTAAAAGGTGAGCAAGGTCTGACCGCCACCGGCGAAGGACTTCATATGAAGCAGCAGTGTAACTGGCACCAGCACCAAGAATGTTCTCGGCAAGTTGAGCATTATCCAAACCCTGCAAATAAAACCTTTCAGCTGGGGGGAAGGCATGCTCAGACCAATGACGAATGACCTCCGGATGGATAAGGCGGCTGGATTCAGCAATATGCCATTTAGGCACATAACAGACATCTTTCAGGGATGGCCGCCAATTAATCCCGGGAACGTAGACATTGCTTGGGATACCACCTGCATCATCAGGCGACGAACTATCGGTCCTAATACCACCAGGAAACTGGACAGGGTTCTTTTGTACATCCCGAAGGAGCTGGGAAAAACTGTGACCAGCAGGAAAACCAGAAGCCATAGATGGACCTGCAACAGAAAATACCGGCTTCAAGGGAATAGAGACTGGAACAGTAGTGGAGGGCAGAGAAGTTGCCACAGGAGTCACTGAAGCTGGGACCAATGTAGACAACGGAACCGAAGTGACAGCAACAGCAGATGCTGGAACAGAGCTATCTAGAACACACGAGGAAACAGCAATAACCTCCTCAGAGCTACCCTCAGCAATAGGAATAACCTTGGAAACTTCAGATGTAGAAGCAACTCCGGAAGCAGAAGCAGAGGTGTCTACAGAAATCCTCTCACCTGCATAGAATGATTGAATTCAAGGAAGGAACTGGCAACACAAAGGCAACAAAAGCAAATACAACATGCTTACCAAGTGACTTTTGCTTCATTTCCAATAACTGCTGCCGCCTGGCTAAAAGGGCTTCAGCATCCAAGGTCGCCGTAGCTTTCCTTTTCTTAGATTTGTCTTTCTTCTTCTCAACATTTCCCTCACCTTGAGGAGGAGCAACATTAATGGGATCAGCATCAAGGGGATCCGGGATATTTTCGTCAACACCTGTAGGCACGGTCTCCACGGTGGATACGGACCGGCCAACTATCTGCTCGGAAGCAGAAACAATTGGACCCGGGATAAAAAAATTAGAAATAGTCTGGCTAAGAACATCAAGCTCATCCGAACCCAGAGGACGGTCATATTCAATCAATTGAGAAGAAACCTCCTCGTCCAGGACGTCAAAGTATTGCCAGGCTCCCTGATCTTCACGTTTGTACTCCGGGAACACAGTTTCATCCACCCATAACCGGCTCATACCAACAGCAACTAAAGCCCGCTCCGGAATAAAAGTACATTCTGTGGGATTGTTTGTCAGGGCAAGATATAACGGATCTTTCTCATAAACAGAAGGAAGAGGGCACTCATCAGTCAACTTGGACTTAGCCTCTGGAAATCTAATCGGAGTAGGAACAGGAAAAACACGTCCGTGAATATAAAAGAATTTCTTCCTCCAATCCTTATCCCGAACACTTTGAGGAAAGCTGTCAATGCAGGGCAATGATCCAGGACGACGATCAAAAGTAAAGCATTCCCCTTTGAATTTCAATACATACAACACACGGAAAATCTCCAAAAGGGGTGCCCTACCCAAACCTAGGGCACAAAATTCAAAATGACGAATTTTTATTAAACCTAGGGGATGCAATTGGGAGGGGTGTACCTTATAATATGACATGATAGCAAGAAGGAAATTGGTAACCGGCAAACGGAAGTGAGAAAAAGTAAAAAACTCGCCGTACAAAGTAATTTTCCCTTCCTTGAGGGGAAAGGCCCGATCATCCTTACCAGGAAGCACAGGCCCCCATTCCAACGGAACATGGTAATCACTAAGGAAAGAGGAGAAGGATGGCCAGTGGCAAGGAATGTCGGATACACTTGTAGCAACTCGTGAAGAACTTGCTTTAGGAGCCATGGAAGGATTAAGCAGTGGAGCGAGAGAAAAATGAAAGGAACAAACCGTTCAATTGATGAAGGAAATAACGATTGGGTAAAGTTGAAGGAAGTTTAAAATTCAAATATATAGAAACGCCACATGTCAACTCCCTACACACTTAAAACTTATTAAATAGAGGATTGATGTGACGGTTATAGCCATGATTACATCACGTGCTATTAACCAATATATCAGGAATACAAAACAAGCCCAACACTTTTTTCTTTTTTATTTTTAAGTCTAGTAACAATCACATGTTCTTATCACTAGACTGGGGGGACATGACGAGGTATGGCCCAGACGAACCTGGCCCAAACCTCAAAACCATAAGCCCAAACAATAGAAAGCCCACCGACTCTACAAAGTCAGACCAGTCAACACAGGTCAAACGTATTAAATAAGGAGCTGGTCAAAAGGCTAATTCAGCGAGGAAACAATCATGCAAGGATTGTCTCCCCTTGATAGGCAAAAGAACAACTATAAAAGGAGTGGTAAAGGTAAAGGATGATCATACACAATTTCCATACTCAATTCACATAAATATTATCTCTTAAACAAAGCAGATACTTATTCTCACGCCGGAGGGTGGTCACAGGGTTACCCCCAATCCTGTGGCGAGTCCTAACGGTGTTCTGTTTTACAGGCTTCATACCTACTGTTTTGAGACGAGTTGGAAGGAATTCCCTTTTCTGCATCAGATAGAAGATTCAGAGCACCCCAACCAGGTTCTTACTTCTTCATACGTATATATCAACAGCAAACAACAAGAACACAGATAATACAAGTAAGCAAGAACCAAACACAGATGATTCAAAGACACAACACTCTCAATCAAAGACAGATCAACGCCGGTCCCCCTAACCCGACCAAGATGTCTAGACACAGACTAACAATAATACAAAAGATAGAAGAACTTACAAAGTACTCCAGTAGCAACAAACAATAAAATAAAATCAACAAGAAAGTAAACAGAAAGACTTACTGGTTGCACAACTTCCAGAACTCTAGAATTTACTTGAAACACATGATCCAAGCCAAGAAACGTTGACACCAGATGACACAAAGAACAGTAGTAGACAAAATATAATAAGATTAGATTTACCACAATTAAACAAGAACAAGGACCAGATCTACACAGATCAGATCAAGGTAACAAAACAAAGAAAAAAACAAGAGACACAGCGAAAAAAAGACCAGGATTAACAAAAAACAACAGATAACAGAGCCCTAAAGCTCTGATACAATGTACAAAACCACAGATCTAGTCTAATCCAATACATGAAACAATAAACTCAAACATAAACCAAAGTGGACAAGAAAAGTGACAAACAGTAACAAAATGTATTATTAAACCAACCCTAAAAGTTATCCCCAATACCCAGAGTTCTAAAACTCATAGAACTCAGATGAACAATACAAAGTCTGATCCATACACCGATAAAGAAGATCAGATGATGGATCTGAATACTGAATAGAAAGACTTACAGTGATAGGAAACCCTAATCACAATACAATATGAAGACGAAGACCTAACAATAATACAGAGAGAGAGAGAGAGACTGAGAGAGAATACAAGAGAAAATGAAAGTTAATGAATAAAAATAACAATAATAATCCTTTTATATTAGCTCTTGGAAGCTTCCATCAGACAATCTCCAAGAGTTAATCTTGACCATCCATATATCATCTGTTATAACAACTTAACAAACTCATAAGCCCAAGTGTTTATATGAACCTTAAATATAGCTTAAAAGAGAACAATAATGAGCCCAATATAATAATAAGCCCAAAGACAATTATGGGCTAATACCATTAAGGTTTGAATTATATCAACATATATTTTTAACACTTTAAAATATAAATGAATTAAAACTGTGTTGACATCACCTACTTATCCGGCTGAAAGTGTGTTGATGATTATTGATTATAACTTTACTTGTTATTTTAATTGCTATAATTAGAAATTAGTTTTCAATCACAATAAAACACACAATTCACTCTCAAGAACTAACCACTTGTTTATGCCACATGTATAATTTCCATGCGTTAATATACATGTAACAATATGTGGTAGTTCGAGTGCCTCACAATTCAATTGAAACCTTAAATTTTTGAAAAAGACAAAAACTAAAGAAATGATATTTTTGGAATATATATGAAGTTTATATATATTAAAACCCAGGACAGGTATAAATAATAACATTAAGCTACCTTGCATGCCCTTTCTTCTTCACCACAGCCTGTCAGTTATCGATCAACGTGTCTTCCCTTTTGGACCACTTTTGCCCTCGTGCCCATGGCCACCCTTTGCCGGTCCTTTCTTGCTATATCTATATGTTTGTATGTTTTTATTATACATGGATGTGTTTCTACATGCAAGCATGCATGCTTGTATGTCATTATATATGAGGACCACTTTGAAGATATACCTATATATTAAAACTGTACGTCTTGATACTTTGGGTGTAACATGATGTGATTTCATGCGAAAAGCCTATTATTGGTTTGTTTTTTTTATTATAGGATATAACCTAACAAATTACTAGGTTGGTAGCAACTTAATTTTGACGGTCTCAGGCGTCCTTACATGGGATTTTAATAAAGGGAAAATGGCCAAAATAGCCCTTTGACGGGGCGTTTTGCCTAAATAGCCCCCTCCACCGTCTTTGGAGAGACGGGACACGGTTTCCAAAAGGGCTGAACCATCTTCCGAGATCCTTTGGTTTCCAACCAGTAGCAACCCAACACGTGGCGGTTACGATCCCGATGTCTGCCACCCGGCTTCCGTGGCGGCTTGAGACGTGTCAGCGCCGCAAAGCCGTCTCCGGTGGGGTCCCTGAGACGGTTCACCAACGGCTCAAGTTAAGCCGTCTTCGGCTCGGCTTAGCCGAATCCGTTTTGGCTGAACCGTCTCCAGCCATTAATTAATTTATTATTTTTTTTTTCAAATTTTGTTTGGGTATAAATATGTGGGTTTGGTTGAAAAAAAAAACACATTTAAATCAAACCAAATCTTCTCAAATGTTTGTTTCAAGCCAAAATATTTTACCAAGCCAAAATATTTTACCAAATCAAACAAAATCTTCTCAAATGTTTTTTTTCAAATTTAGTTTGATTATTCGACGTGTTTTTGAGCTTCAGAATAGCCGAATATTTTTTCGGTAAAAATTATGGCACTTTTTAAACCTAAGCCTTTGGGATTTATCTAATCCCATTCAATTGAAAGTTTCTGCTCCGAAGTTTTTCACCCATTTTCTTTGGCCTTGAAAGCCTTTCACCCATTTTCTTTAGCCTCAAGTTGACCTCCAACCACTTGGGAATACATTTGGAGCGAAAGGTTGAAGTGATGGATAGGTTTCGGTCAGAGTTAGTGAGAAGTAAAGCGAAAAAGGCTTCTGTTGGATTGTTGTTACATCTACATAATACTACTTGGATTGTTGTTGCATCTACACGTGGGTTAACCCGTGTAATTTGCATCTACGATTTGGTAGTCTACTTTGTTGGCAAGTTCATCCTTTTCCTAAATCTCTATCATGATCTTCTGGATCATCCGTCTTTTACATGTACAAGACGGTCGGATGTGATATTTAGGAGAGTTTGTTCTTTGACTTGTCCGGACCGTTGGTAAGGATCTGTCCGTACATATATTTATGTATGTATTTAAGGTGATGAAGATGAAACTGGACAGTGGGTATAAAGTACACTGCGAAAATATATCTTGGCGTTCCAAGCAATGGAAATGTCTCGGTGTTTGACGTGTTGAACGACTTCGTGAATTATTATTGTTTGTATATTGTAATTGTTATAATACTTTAGTTGTATTTTTATTGGATCCCTATTATTATTTGTTTATGTTAAGTTTGTTTAAGGTCATGTGTTCTCTACTTTTTGGGGTTAAACAAAACAATCCCTTTAAACAATATAAACTTAAAATAAACATTTTTTTTATTAAAACGTAAAATAAAAGGAACATTAAAAGTAAGAAAAAAAAAACTAATCCAAAGCCCCGGCGACATCACGAATCATCTGCCACGCCGACAAATGAGTAAAGGGTGGTCGGCCCGAAAACTCGTGCTCAATCTTGGCATGTTCAAGTTTTTCATGGTCCGCAGTCTCTTGTGGGAGTTCACGGATAGCGGTTTGATAAAACCCCTCGAAGAGACGGCACTTGTTTTGCAAGTCCGTCCACTTCCGGTTGAGAGACTCCGTTGACCTGCTTGAACCTCCAACCAAAACTTTGAACTCGTTGAGAACGAGTGGCCAAATGGACCCTCGACGTGGTGGGTTTTCTTTAACAGTTATCCAAGCAGTGCACAGGGCAATTTCTTCTTCTTCTGTCCACGGTTTCGGTGCCATTGTGATTTTGGGTTTGGGTTTCTTATCTGTGACGGTGTACTGATGGTCTGTAATGGCAAACCGTCTACTGGCTTTATATAGGAAGGACATATGCGGGTGGGTTAAGCATTCAATAGGGAATATCAATAGATTTCATAGTAAAAATTAGAACATTTTTTAAAACACTAAATAAATTAAAACACTTTATTAATAATAAAAAATACATTAAAAAAAGAACATTACATAACATTATTTTTAATAAAACCTAAATTTAAATATAATCACGTAACAAATGCCACGCGGAAAGATATTCGAATTCTTCGTCGTAGTCCAAAAAGTAGTCGATTTTCGCCAATTCAATGAGCCCTTCCTCGGACTCGTTTGGCGACTCCTCTTTGTTGGAGTTGAAGAACCCTTCGAATACGGTGCACTCCGCCTTGACGTTGTGAAACTTTTCTATAACATCTTGGGTCGTACGGTTTGTCTGACCGCCGACAAGTGTTCGAAACTCGAAAAATACTCTACTCCAAAATGGAGTTGCACGAATTTCTTGACTGGTGTCCGAAACTCGGGTGTTTTCGGCAACATTTCGCCATGCCAATGTAACCCCAAGGATCTCCTCGTCAGTCCATGAAGACATTTTACTTGGTTTGATTGATGTTTTGTAAGAAAAATGTGTGATGTAGTGAAGAATTTGTTAATTTGGTGGGTATTTATAGTGTGAAATAATTTAATTTAATTAAATATTTAATATGGTAAATAAATAAATGTAATTAATATGGTAGGTAAAAATAAATAAGGACAATTAAAAAAAAATAAACTTCCAAAATAAGAACATTTTATTAAGAATTGCTTGGACGTGGTAAGCACCTCCAGAAATACATTTTTTCAGCCATGAATCGTCTGTAAGACGAACATGTTTGTTTTAGATCACCGTTCGTAGTAATTGGTTTATCAGTAACCAAATGCTCCATCAGCATACAAAGATATACCGCTTCATTACCAGACAGGTTGTTACCATCCATGCCAACAGCAAGGAATAACGTTCCCTTAAACTCACCTTTTAAGTGTGCCGCGTCTATAATAATGACCGGTCTTAAAGACAGAAGAAAACTCCGAATCTATTTAATAAAATGAAAAACAGATAAATTTTAGACTTCAGTAAACCAAAACATCAATAATTTATTTAAGTTGGTATGAAAATAGGTAAAAATATTTTACTGACCGTTGCACCAATGGCAATAAAAAGCATTTCAAAACGATTGTCTTCATCAGTTTTAATCTCAGTAACAGTCCCTGGATTTGCATTTCGCAAATTATAGCAGTAGAACGGAAGCTCGGAAAACGATTGTTTGCTACTTCCTTGCAAAAGCTCAAGTGCATGACACTTCCCCCGCCAAGCTTGAGTATATGATATATCAACCTTAAATCTTTCTCGAAAATCTTGTACTATTTCGTTTCCACGATAAACACGTCTAGTATCTCGCAATTGGTGCTTCAGTATGCTACCAATTACTTGCGGGTTAGCTTGACGAAGATGGGGATGTGTTTGAGTTTTAGAACATGTGTGGTTGTTGTTAAAAAATGTAACAAAAAACGTGTCTGAAGTTGGGACAGAACGTGACCTAAATTGCCAATCACAATCATCAACTACACATGAAATTTCATACCTCGTTTTAGATGACCTGTCGACTTTATAGGAAAAACGTTCAGACAAACAAAAATTTCCTAACTGCAATTTCAATTCATCTTTGTTACGAAATACGGAACCTTCAGAAAAAACTAAAGAGCTTTTGGTTATATCTGAAAACAATTCAGGACTTGGCTTTCCATAAAATTCTTCTTTTTCAGCTTTCTCATCATCGAAATTTCCAAAACACCCATATGGTGTGTAATGATCAAAATTTTCTATAGACACATTTAGATCAGGGACTTTTGAATCATTTGAAGGTACGTCATTTAAATGAGCATTACTAGACGAACCCACACCTGGTTCATCTACAACATACAACTTCAATACTTCATGGGGGTTTTGCAAAGCAACTTTAAAAAGAAAAGATACATCACGATCATTAAAAATGTCGATTGCATCATCAAAAGCTGACATTTTATAAGATAACCTTGAAATGTTTGGAATCTCACACACATCGGAAACTACATTTAAAAAACTAAGATACGAGATATTTGAATCAATTTCAAAACCACGTCTTTTACAGCTACTATCAACAACGTATTCCATTCGACCGTTGACAACTTCCCACCTGCCTCCACTATAGATTATAAAACTAACCATTTTTAAAAACACAACTTTTTTTAACACTTGGAAAGAAAAATAAGGAATACAAGAAAAAATTCAAACAAAATTGTTACAAAATTTACTAATTTTATAACAAACGGTTCGTCATGGACGTCACATCACCGAAAACGTCTCCGTCGATGTACGACGTCCGGCACCGAGTCGGTGCAGAAACAGTAAAAAGACGGTACGGGAAGCCGTCTTTTTCGTACCCGCTGACGTCTCAGGAGACGGTTGATAACTTTTACAAGACGTCACCGGAGACGGCTTTTTCGTACCCGAACCGGCTCAGGAGCCGTCTCCGGTGGGATCGGATATATTATTTTATTATAAGCCGAGCCGAAGACGGCTTAACTTGAGCCGTTGGTGAACCGTCTCAGGGACCCCACCGGAGACGGCTTTGCGGCGCTGACACGTCTCAAGCCGCCACCGGAGCCGGGTGGCAGACATCGGGATCGTAACCGCCACGTGTTGGGTTGCTACTGGTTGGAAACCAAAGGATCTCGGAAGACGGTTCAGCCCTTTTGAAAACCGTGTCCCGTCTCTCCAAAGACGGTGGAGGGGGCTATTTACGCAAAACGCCCGGTCAAGGGGCTATTTTGGCCATTTTCCCTTTAATAAAACAATCACCATCACATAATCATAGTTATGCTATTGATTTGATTGATATGTAAATGTAGTTTATATATAAAAGTTTTGTGTTGATAAGAATGGAAAATAGTAAAAGGGTTTGTGACCTACAATATTTTGATATATGCATCTCATTAATTGTATTGATATGATCGTGCTTTTTATGCTGTGAGGAATGGAGACGGGGGAAGGGGATGACACATAGGAAAAAGGTGGGACCGGGGGAAGGAGAACGGGAGGGACGGGGGCAGGGGGCGGTGTAGGCAATCGGAGACGGGGGTGGCAGGGGGCGGTGATTGGTGGAGGATTTGGTGGGTGATGGTGATTGGTCAGTCCCTTTCGTTCGCAGAGGGACGTGGGGGACGGGGGGAAAGGGGACGGGGGCAGGGGGCGGTGTGGGGGTGGGGGACGGGGCAAAAAGTGAGGGACGGGGGGTTGGGGCATCTCCATACCCTTCAGCCTTACAGATTATAAACAAAAACTAAATACATGAAACTAAATTAATGGTGTAGTATGTTGGAACTTGGAAGTGTTAATATGCCACCACACAAGTGAAACGTCTTCTCTTGAAAATCCAAGCAATAAGGTTGGGTTCAAGAAACCCATAATAATGCGCCGTAGAGCGTCTCTCATCTATACATCCAACTCAATCAACATCTGCATACACATGATTTAGTGATTTAGTGTTACCCTTTTGGTACCAAAGAATACGTTTAACAAAATTTCATTGAGGATTGGTACGTTTCTAAAGGAACTGATAAACGTTACTAACAGCGTAAGCAATTTTTGACGAGTCAAGACAATGTATTAAATGACACCAACAATGTTGCAATATAATAAAGTATCATCCATAGGTGCACGGCCATCCCTGAAAATTCATGTGTCCGAGCCGAACCGCGAATTATATGCCCTTTAACCTTAGGTCTTAATGAAGTAAATAACGTAAACTACTTTTTAAAACGATGATTAAAATAATATCAAATTGATGAATCAATTATTCACCGTTTATTTTTCCAACAATACGTTTTCGATAGCTATCATCGCCAATCCGCAAAGTTTCTTTTTTTTAACTTAAGTTGGCTAAGGTTTCATAAGTATTGGCTAATTGACTAATGGTTACCTAAGTGTGTTAATAGCCTAATAGGCTTGAGTTTTAGACTTTGGAGTTATAATAGACCTATTACAAACTAACAAATTTTCCTCACTCTTTTAAGGTTCTACATTTAACCTACCCCTATACAGTAACGAATGCAGATTGTTTTTGACAGAAGCACAAATCAAGTTAATTAACAAAATGAAAATTAATAAAAATGTGAAAATTTTGGTAAAAGCATTTGAAAACTAAATTATTGTCTACTGCAGTTTTTACTAAATTTTAAAACTAAATTAAATTATTTGAAAAGAAGTTGTGTACTACCGAGAAAATGACATTGACCAACTATATAAACTTTTTTATTGGATTTTACTTAACCACCCTTCATCTTCTTCATACATCTTCTTCACAACTCTTTAGCATCACTCGCAGGTTCTTAACAGTCACACAAATCGAAAGTATTTCTAATGAACACAGTCCAACCATACTTAATGTGCCCCTCTAAAAATTGGGCCCGGGCCGGAAGTCCTCCCCACACCCCCTCAAAACCGGCCCTGCATAGGTGTACCGTAAAATCAGTAGAGTTGTCGTGAGACAATAGTAGACAAAGGTCTAATCCAACAAAGATCAAATAGATCATTTCTTGAATCTTCATGACGACCGACAAATCACGAGTATTAGTAGGGCCTTAGTGTTAACCATTTAGCCTTTTGATTTTAGAACAGTTCATACTTAACTAAGGTTCCTCTGTTAGTCTTATCAAGTCTATATATACATAGGTTGATATAAGTTAATGCTATAGAAATATATGAGTAATCTACATATTTCATCTACAAATCTATACACATAACAACAAATTATATCGATTTTAAAAATTGTTATTTTGAAAAAGTAGAAAAGATTTTAAAATATCCAAAGAGCTTTTCAATACAAGTATCACATTTATCTAATTTATTATACTAAATTGATATCTAATAATGAGACAAAAAATAACGAATCATTGATACACCCATGTTGTATACATACAAGCTACATGAAACTACTAACGTCAAGTGTTTGTAGGTAGGGCTAGAAATGGGTAACCTGTGTAATACGATTAGACCTGCTAACTGAAAAATTCACTATGCCATTTTTTACTTTTTTTTTATATATAATTAGAATTAAGAGGCAAAGATCCATTATTTCTCTTTTTCGGTACATAAAACTTATAACTGTGTTATAAACACAGGATATAAAGTACTTAAACGAGTCGTGTTCATGTTTAGAACTTTTGTTGTTCGCGTCATCAGAGACCTGTTAAACCTGTTAAGACACGATTTGCCAGCACTAATTGTAAGTATGTGGATATAGAGATGCGTATGTTTGTATGAATGTATGTATGTAGAGGCATGTCTATGCATAGTTTGGGATGGTCCACTCCTTGTTGATGAAGTGCTTTTGCTTTGAATTATTTGATGTCATTTTCCATGGAGAGGGGGCCATGCATCCTTTAAAGTTGCCCAAGCTTCTCTCTATAAAGAAATAAAGGTGTCAAGGCAACACATACCCACCCATTTTTTTCTGTTTTAATGTTATTCCTCACTTTCCTTTTCCATTTTATATTACGTTAAATATATACATATCCTTTATATATATGGCACTGTTAGTGTCCCGCGTATACACGCGGTACATATCCATGTCAAATGAAAAAAAAATCTATAAAGATTGTAGTGTGCAAATTTTATTTATTGAAATTTTTTATTCAATCAGAAATATGCAAATTTTATATATTGAAAGTTACGTAATACAATTCGTATGAATTTTGGTTGAGTGTAAATTATCATAAAAAAATTTAATGTTACCCAATAACAGATATATAAATCATAAATGTTTGATTTGATGTGATTTAAAAAACAAATAATAAAGACGTAATACTATTAATATGATTGAAATTTTTTTTGAATATAGTATATATTTTAGGAAACTGTTAATTACTGACAAAATTTATTTTAATAATATACAATTAAATGATTGAGGAATTTATCATTTATTTAGAAATGAATTTCAAGTAAATGCTAATTAAGAAATTATAATTTTCATAATAATTATATGATATACATTCATATCTTCCAATAAAGTCTAATCAGAATTTAAAAATTCTTATTAATGTCAACAAATAACATTACAACTCTTAATAAATAATATTAAAACTGCTACAATCTCAATAATGAATCATTTAAATCAATTACATTAAAACATCCGCGTCTCAAATTGCCTTACACATCTTTAGTAATCATTATTAATTGTGATTGAAGTAATACAATTCTATAACAAAAAGTAACATTTTGAAAATTTATATTATCATTTAATTTCTTTGTTAAAATATGTTCAAAATTATCATTTAAGATTAGAGATATAATTGCAATTGTCAATAACTATCATTTATCACAAATTATAAAACGTATATAGGTATGGTCAAAATTTATCACAATGAATAGCTAAATTTAAGGAAAAGAAACACAAATTTTGGTATTTTTGATGTATTATAGTTGGTAAAGACATTGAGTTTGAAAATCAGTCATCTATATGCACAGCCGTCGTTGCAAGAATATTAAAGAGGCTCACCTAGGATAAACTTGATATGTAAAAAGAAAACTGATAAATCTAATTGCTAGCTATTTAACAAAACGTGCATATAGCGTCTTGCTAGTTTTGTTATAAAATTACTTTAATTAAGAAAAGGTAACAAAACTTGTAGTTACGACCAACAAAGCCGGTAAGATGGCAATTGTGATTGTTGAGTTATGTTCTATGGGTATATAACTCATTGTGAGCTTTCAACAGCAATCGTCCTTCCATTTTTTTTAATTATGATAAACATTGTTTAATTATGATAACTATTTGTATAATAATAAATGACATTATTAATTCAGTCAAAATAACATTAAATTAAAATCATTACGATATTAATCTAAATTCGGTAAATTGTTAATAGATAATAATAACTGTCATTAACTTTGGTCAACATATAAATTAATGTCATTAACTTTCTATAATAACCAATGACATTATTTATAAATAATTTATTCTGAATTTAAATAAAATTATTGTAATTTGCATTCAAAAACACATATATTTAACAAATTTAGTATTTGGTAAATTGACGTTCAAGTTTAATATTGGTAGTAAAAATCAACATTTTTTACTTTCAAGTTTAAATTTAGTAGGAATTTAAACATTTTTGACACAATAACATTATTTATTAAGTCAAAATAACATTAAATAACAATCATTATGATTTTAATCTAAATTTGGTAAATTCTTGAAATATAATAATAAATGTCAGTAATTTCGGATTTAGGAGAATAGTTTTATTAAAAGTGTCACTTATAAATAATTTACAATGTAAATTAATGTGTTATAATTTATATTAACATACTAATATTGTAAATATTGTAATTTAACGATTGGTGTTGATTTAGGATTTAGGAGAAAAACTCACAAATTCTGGAAATATAAATAATTTTTTCTGGATTTAAATAAAATTATTCTAATTTGCATCCAAAAACAAATTTGTCAAAAATTTAGTATTTGGTATATTGACATTCAAGTTAATAACAATCATTAGGATGTTATTATAAATTCGGTAAATTGTTAAAAGATAATAATAAATGCCATTAACTCCGGTCAACATATAAATTAATTTAAATATTTAGTCAAAATAACATTAAATAACAATTATTAGGATGTTAATATAAATTCGGTAAATTGTTAATAGATAATAATAAACGTCAATAAATTCGGTCAACATATAAATTAAAGTAAATAAATAACAATTATTAATATTCAAATTCCAGATTAAATGACATTAATATCAGTCAACTATTATTATTTGGTATTTGGTAAATTGACGTTCAAGTTTAATGTTAGTAGGAAAAATCAACATTTTTGACTTTCAAGTTTAAATTTAGTAGGAATTTAAACATTTTTGACACAATGACATTATTTATTAAGTCAAAATAACATTAAATCTAAATTCGGTAAATTGTTAAAAGATAATAATATATGTCAGTAATTTCGGATTTAGGAGAATGACTTTATTAAAAGTATTACTTATAAATAAATAACACTGTAAATTAACGTGTTATAATTTAGGATTTAGGAGAAAACTCGCAAATTCTGGAAATATAAATAATTTTTTCTAGATTTAAATAAAAATATTGTAATTTGTATTCAAAAACACATTTGTCACAAATTTAGTATTTGGTAAATTGATGTTCAAGTTATTAACAATCATTAAGATGTTAATATAAATTCAGTAAATTGTTAAACGATAATATTAAATGTCATTAACTTCGGTCAACATATAAATTAATTTAAATATTTAGTCAAAATAACATTAAATAACAATCATTAGGATATTAATATAAATTTGGTAAATTGTTAATAGATAATAATAAAAGTCAATAAATTCGGTCAACATATAAATTAAAGTAAATTAATAAAAATTATTAATATTCAAATTCCATATTAAATGACATTAACATCAGTCAACTATTATTATTTAATATTTGGTAAATTGTCGTTCAATTTTAATGTTAGTAGAAAATATCAACATTTTTGACTTTCAAGTATAAATTTAGTAGGAATTTAAACATTTTTCAGACAATGACATTATTTATTAAGTCAAAATAACGTTAAATAACAATCATTATGATTTTAATTTAAATTCGGTAAATTGTTAAAAGATAATAATAAATGTTAGTAATTTCGGATTTAGGAGAATAGTTTTATTAAAAGTATCACTTATAAATAATTTACACGGTAAATTAACATGTTATAATTTATATTAACATTTTAATATTTTAAATATTTTAATTTAACGATTGGTGTTGATTTAGGAATAAGGAGAAAAACTCACAAATTCTAGAAATATAAATAATTTTTTTTTGGATTTAAATAAAAATATTGTAATTTGTATTCAAAAACACATTTGTCACAAATTTAGTATTTGGTAAATTGGCGTTCAAGTTAATAACAATCATTAGGATGTTAATATAAATTCGGTAAATTGTTAAAAAATAATAATAAATTTCATTAACTTCGGTCAACATATAAATTAATTTAAATATTTAGTCAAAATAACATTAAATAACAATAATTAGGATGTTAATATAAATTTGGTAAATTGTTAATTAATAATAATAAATGTCAATAAATTCGGTCAACATATAAATTAAAGTAAATAAATAACAATAACAATTATTAATATTCAAATTCCAGATTAAATAACATTAATATCAGTCAACTATTATTATTTACTATTTGGTAAATTGACGTTCAACTTTAATGTTAGTAGGAAAAATCAACATTTTTGACTTTCAAGTTTAAATTTAGTAGGAATTTAAACATTTTTCACACAATGCCATTATTTATTAAGTCAAAATAACATTAAATAATAATCATTATGATTTTAATCTAAATTCGGTAAATTGTTAAAAGATAATAATAAATGTCAGTAATTTCGGATTTAAGAGAATAGTTTTATTAAAAGTATCACTTATAAATAATTTACACTGTTAATTAACGTGTTATAATTTATATTAACAAACTTATATTGTAAATATTGTAATTTAATGATTGGTGTTGATTTAAGATTTAGGAGAAAAACTCACAAATTCTGGAAATATAAATTATTTTTTCTGGATTTAAATAAAAATATTGTAATTTGCATTCAAACACACAGTTATCACAAATTTAGTATTTGGTAAATTGACATTCAAGTTAAAAACAATCATTAGGATGTTAATATAAATTTGGTAAATTGTTAAAAGATAATAATAAATGTCATTAACTTCGGTCTACATATAAATTAATTTAAATATTTAGTCAAAATAACATTAAATAACAATCATTAGGATGTTAATAAAAATTCAGTAAATTGTTAATAGATAATAATAAACATCAATAAATTCGGTCAACATATAAATTAAAGTAAATTAATAACAATCTATCTCGTGAGAAAAAGAAAATTACCACAAAAACCATTGAATAATAAAGTATATGCAAAACAACAAAACATATAATATTGTTCTTGTAAGACCCTAACCCGTAAATACGTGATTATTGCTTAATCTTACGATTTATAGCTTTAACTGAAAACCACTCCCGATTAAAGCTTTGATATTTAAGAAAAACTTATACCGTTGCTATCAATACATTTTTTTTTCTAAACTCATATATTAAGATTTTTTTTTTGCGTTGCAACGGGAGTCTCTTGAATTCTGGTGCGGAAGCTTGATGAGTGCTCGGGTGTGTTCAGTTCTTCTCACGACTTGATCCTTGCTCCAGAACTTCCATCACATATTTACCTAACACCATTTCACAAGAAATGGTTAGTGAGATTGATAATATTGCATTTAGATTAATGGAAGTGTTTATCGTTGGTATTTGGGTTTAACGAAGAATAAGCAGTATGAGTTTACGAAATTTTTACAAATTTTCCACCCATATTAGGCTAAGTCAAACCATGACTTCAAAATACTTATAACTTTCATGTGTTCACTTTAGTGAAATAGGTCCCATTAACCCGTTTACTGAGATTCGAGAATAATTAACCAAATTATTAAAACATACATATGAGAATGTTTTCTTATTATATAGAAACCCAGATGTCACATCCGGTTTCACGTCCTTAGTTTCTCCACCAATTTAGCGATTTATTATCCGAAGGCGCTACTAGACCCATTAGGATACCTTAATCCTTTAATTCATGCCTTCTTAAATCATAATAAATACCTGATGGGTCAAAGTTATGACCGAGTACAAGTACATTGCAAATTCCAGTTAATATGCTAGGACAACGCGTGCCCTTTGCCTTTATGCTTACTTGTAGAGGAACATCTCGACAAGGCAACATTAAATTCCGGATTCAAATGGTAATGACTTCCCCATTTGCCCCAATGAACCGTTTGGTTGATTTGACCCGTTCTAAACTTGTTCTTAAGGCATCCAAACCTTATATCTTAAGGTTTGCTGCCAAATAAGATTTATTCCGCTTTATTTTGTTTACTCAATTCGACCAATTATAGTTTATGACATTGGGTGTTTCCTTATTATATCAATGTCTCAATCAATATGATATAACTCTACAACATTTCGCCGTAGTTTTAACAACATTTTCGTTGTAGTTTTCTTCAGCATTTTGCTGCATTTCAACAGCTTTTCGCAGGCATTTTGCTGCAGTTTTCTGCAGCATTTTCGCTACATTTTTAACAGCATTAAGCAGGCATTTTGCTGCAGTTTTCATCAGCATTTCGCAACCATTACACTTTAGTTTTCTGCAAAATTTTCAGCAACTTTTTGCTGCATTTTCTACAGCTTGTTCACTGCATTTCCAGCTGCGTTTTAGCCGCGTTTTAGCAGCTTTTCGCTGCACTTTTGTGCAGTGTTTCAACAGCGTTCGACGACACTTTCATGCAGCATTTTGGCAATGTTTGGCTGCACTTTTATGCAACGTTTCATCCTCATTTTAATAGCATTTTACACAGTGTTGGTAAATCTTAGGGCGTAAGAAATACTTACATTGTATTCACTCTCATTTCCTTGCACTTTAAGCTTGTATCCGCTTGACCCGTTTTGCTCGTTGATCCATTCCTTCCAAGCTTGCACCTAGCTTGACAAGATCAACAGTCACTATACTCATAAGATTAGTTAAGTTAGTCATCATAATCAATAACTAACACATCTCATGAGTTTATTCACACCATCATATCACTTTCCCAATTATCATTGGGCTATATATTTCATGTGTGGTGTGATCCATCTTTTAAATATGTGTTTCACATTTTATATGCGGGTAATTCCGATTACCCAAATCAAGTTTTCACCTCAATTTGCAAACAAAACTATTGAGACGTTTCATCAAATACTTGGTGTGCATCCACCAAATTCAATTGATTTTCATGGGTTTAAGCTTAGCTAAAACACACCCATTTATCAATCATCATCATAGCATGTTGTTTAGGCTCTTTAGTCTAAATTCCTCATTATAACAACTCCTAAGAGTCAACTAAATCATTAAACATAGAGGGTTTCAACGTAGAGGTTAAAACCCAAATTTTGCATACTAACATAATCCTTATGAGCATGATCAATTTAACACGTAAAAATGATTCATACCCAAACTAAGCATGATTGTGGCTCCCCTAAGCTAGAGAAACCTTCAACAATTTAGAATCCCACGTTTTTACAAAACCCTAGATTTTCATCATAACCAAGCATGAACATACCAACAAAATTAGCCAAATAAAATGTTACCTTGGTGTGTATTATGCTTGGATGATTCGTTTTAGGGCTAATGCACACAAAAACCCTTGATTTCATCTTGATTTAGCTTGATCATAGAGTTTCTTTTATGTGTGTGTTTTGAGTGTGTGTATGGATGATTTTCCTGATGAAAAATCCATACTCCCTTTTTCCTTTATCAAGTTCATAAGTCAACTATGGCTTAATGACATATTTGGTCCTTCAAGTTTCACACAAGTGGATTTGATTAAACCCACTATATAAGTTAATCTCTTACAATGGGTTTTAGCCATGTTTAGCTAACAAGGTTAACTGGGTCATTTTCCTATGTTAGGAATTTCGTATAGGTCGTGCCTCATTCGGTTCGATTAAAAGCCCCGTGTGTTTATATTATCATAAATTACGATTTAGAAATTTTGGGGTGTTACAACTCCACCCCCTTTAAAGAGGGTTTCGTCCTCGAAACCAGATATATATAAATGTATTCCCATGGGCCGCGCCTCATGGTTAACCTTGAGTTTTATTCCTCTTTGATGAGGGTTATTTTAATGGATTTTGATTACGCCTCTAAGCTTATGTATACATATTCGTTTATCTTTATCGGAGATTATTCTAGTTTAGGCGCCCGTTGGTGTCATGGTTTGTCCAAGAGTCATCGCTTTGACTACTTTGCGTGTTTGGAACCCCTAAATCCCCGAAGGCTTAGGGTATACATTTAATTATTTACTCTGCTTAGAATCATTTGTATGTAATGAGGCACATATTGGGTTTGGTTATCATATGGCTTCCCGAAGACCTTCACCCACACTCAACGTGGCTTTAATTTCAGTTTGATTTCGACTGAAAGGCCTCTTATAATGCCAGGGTTTTACCGGAAAGCATCAAGTCCTTTCCATACCTCCTGTTTTCCTTGTCATAGACAACGCGTGTCCTTTTTAATCGTGTTTTCACCTGTCACTAGGCTTAGTTATATTTTTGAATTCCCCTGGTTCCAAGTGGTGACGACTTCACTTGAACCGTTTGAACCTTCTAGTGATTGCTTAGCTATCACTAGACTATTAACGGTTTATCATTCGTTTTGTTACTATCTAATTAGTAATTTTGTGAATAGTTAATTTATTAGGGTTTTCGGTTACACGTAGAGTTAAGTTTCATATGTCACATACTTTAGTCAGTCATTCAATCCAATGACTACGACTTATGATGTGTTTCTACACATCGTTTGCCAAAATTTATAAGTTAGTTTGTTGGACTTTATAAAAGTCAAACTTTTGTTTAACATCTGCATATGTCCTAGTTCAGAGGCCCTCACATAGACTAGTATATTGTATTACTCATTCAGAGTTAGAATGTTCCATGGAATCCTCCATATAATCCTTAGATAGCATTTAGCATGTCTCATGTATGCTTTAACGCGCATTAGTATCATTTTATCTGAATTTTAGTGTGTGAGTTTCAACTCTTAGTTGAAAATAATTCTAGGCAATTGCTCATCTGTTATCTACTTGCCCTATGGTATTAGCATAGGGTCCATGGCCCTTTCTTATCTAGCCTTTTGAATTTACATTTCTAGCTCTCGCATGCATCTTATTTGAGATTTAACTCGAGTCTTCCGACTCTTGTATTTATCTAGGTATTATTGCGTATATAACACCCCGTCTTCAAATCCCCTTCCGGATTATGTTTTTATTTAATGCCTCGGAACGCTTTGGTTCCAAGGCAATTCCTTTAAGGGTCCATCCTTATAGGGTCTGTTCCTAAACTATGACCCGTTTATGTTTATTTATGTCCTTCAGGACCTATTGACCCTTAGATCAATTCAGCGTTTCTCACAAGAGTCCTTGCTCGTCTGTGTTTTGTGGTGTCACATTACCATGTTTATGCACACAAGTTTATTTACTTATGTTTTCTTTCTTTAGTATTTGTATGCATAATGATCCAGTGGATCGCGTTTGGCGTATTATGAAGGCATTGCCTTTATTTCTGCGATTAACAACCATATCTATATTTTAGACCTTTGATTGTCCATTCATCCATCATGTGCTAAGGCACATGAGGTTTATCTCGCTTTGTTCATTATTGACATGCCTTCCTTAAGCCACATCAATCATTGTTTACTCTGACACGATCCTTGCTCGAGGCTAGGATTGTTCCTCTGGTGCGGATGCACCTCTGGTAATCCAGGGTCTCATACGAGCTCCCGTTTTGATTTAGCGTTTAATTTCTTTTTTTATTTAACGTCATTTCACGGTCTAGAACCATGTTTTTTTTGTGTGTGAATCATTTTTCACGCTTTCCCCGTGGGGTTCTATTCTCGTTTGCATTCCCGTTTAGTGAGACGCGTAGTCCCTGGTTGCCCGTGAGCTTTCACGGATCGTCATGATTTTGTGTGATTCTTAGATCACAATTACTCGTAGGTTTCACGAGTTCATTACGATTAGTGTGACGCATACTTCATATTTTCCCGTCGGCTTTCACGAATTTAATATGATTGAAGTTTAAATTATGACTTTACCTTGAGCTTAGCCCGAATCTTGGCTTTTGTTTTCCTCATTACAGGGTTCATATTGGAATATGATTTAGGCCTCGATTGTGGTTTATATTCGTTAAAAGCTTACCCTTCAGATGAGATTCAGATTGGTTTGTGATTTAACACTTGATTAGGGTTCATTCCATTTAGGAATTCACCTCCGTTTATGGTTCGAATGCATTAATGACTTAACCTTGGAGGTTCAAGTCCACTTATGTTTTACCCTTGATTAAGGTTTGAGTGCGTCTATGACTTAACCTTTGATTAGGGTTCAAGTCCTTTTTACGGATTATTCTCAATTGAGGTCCGAATGTGGTTATGACTCAACCTTTGATTGATGTTCAAGTCTATTTACAAATTCAACCTTCTATAAAGGTTCGAGTTTAGTTATGAAATCCTTTGATTAAGGTTCGAGTCTATTCACGAATTCAACCTTCTATAAAGGTTCGAGTTTAGTTATGACTTAACCTTTGATTAAGGTTCGAGTCTATTCACGAATTCAACCTTCTATAAAGGTTCGAGTTTAGTTATGACTTAACCATTGATTAAGGTTCAAGCCTATTCACGAATTCAACCTTCTATAAAGGTTCACTTTTGATTATGACTTAACATTTGATTAAGGTTCAAGTCTTTTCACGAATTCAACCTTCTATAAAGGGTCACTTTTGATTATGACTTAACCTTTGATTAAGGTTCAAGTCTTATCTTGGTCCATGTAACCGTTGTGGTAATACCTTTGGCTCTACGGCCCTGCGGGTCATTTATGCATTGGTTTCACATACCCGGTCTACGAGACCTCTTAAATGTTTGGCAGAATCTCGCAAGTTTTATATATATCTTTATACATATTTTTGAAGAGGTTCATATGCCTTTTTTTCCTGACCCGGTCCTTGTCACGTGAAAAGCAGGCGTGTAGATCACGAGAAGCCCACCGCACCATGTGTTTAACACTTACCTGGCCACGGTAAGCAACCCACACATGACATGGTGATCTTATCACAATCACCATGGTACTCCCCGGGTGAACAATTTCTGGTCATGCATTTTGTTTAAAAAAACATTCTTGTTTGTTTGTCTAATGCATTTTCGTATACGGGAGTTGTTAAGCTATTTGTGTTTTTAACCGATCGTACAGTCTTAACCATACAATCACGTTTTCCAATTCTTGGTTTGGCTGAGCCTTGACCCACCATAACCGTGCAATTGGCAAGTATTCGCGTCTTAGGTAATCATTGTACCTTTTTATTGTATCACCGCAGTGGTACAGCTAGAATTCCCCCAACTTCCGGTTCACTCTGACCGTGTAGTTGGAATTTCGTGTTTTCGAGTTTCTAAGTGCTTGTTTCACTCAATCCATCGCATCATCTAAGTGAGGCGTTTAGTTTCCCAATTTCTGGTTCGGCCGAGTCTTAGCTCATCATGACCGTGTAATTGGTGTGTTCATGGGCGTTAGTGTTTAGTACACTATTCCCTTAGTTCGTTCCTGATTGACTCGTGTTCAACCATGATATAAATCGTTTTCGACTAGATTCTTACATTTTGAGAATGAATTTCTTATAGATTGATGATCAAGCTTGAACCGAACACCCTTCGACACTTTGAGCGCATAGTTTGATTCCAAGGATCCTTCCCGACGCTCGGATCCTTCAAACCAATGGCTCTGATACCACTTATAGGACCCTAACCAGTAAATACGCGATTATTGCTTAATCTTACGAGTTATAGCCTTAACTAAAAACCACTCTCGATTAAAGCTTTGATATTTAAGAAAAACTTATACCGTTGCTATCAATACATTTTTTTTTCTAAACTCATATATTAAGATTTTTTTTTTTGCGTTGCAACGGGAGTCTCTTGAATTCTGGTGCGGAAGCTTGATGAGTGCTCGGACGTGTTCGGTTCTTCTCACGACTTGATCCTTGCTCCAGAACTTCCATCACATATTTACCTAACACCATTTCACAAGAAATGGTTAGTGAGATTGATAAGATTGCATTTAGATTAGTGGAAGTGTTTATCGTTGGTATTTGGGTTTAACGAAGAATAAGCAATATGAGTTTATGAAATTTTTACAAATTTTCCACCCATATTAGGCCAAGTCAAACCATGACTTCAAAATACTTATAACTTTCATGTGTTCACTTTAGAGAAATAGGTCCCATTAACCCGTTTAATGAGATTCGAGAATAATTAACCAAATTCTTAAAGCATACATATGAGAATGTTTTCTTATTATATAGAAACCCAGATTTCACATCCGGTTTCACATCCTTAGTTTCTCCACCAGTTTAGCGATTTATTATCCGAAGGCGCTACTTGACCCATTAGGGGACCTTAAACCTTTAATTCATGCCTTCTTAAATCATAATACATACCTGACGGGTCAAAGTTATGACCGAGTACAAGTACATTGCAAATTCCACTTAATATGCTAGGACAATGCGTGCCCTTTGCCTTTATGCTTACCTGTAGAGAAACATCTCAACAAGGCAACATTAAATTCCGGATTCAAATGGTAATGACTTCCCCATTTTCCCCAATGAACCGTTTGGTTGATTTGACCCGTAATAAACTTGTTCTTAAGGCATCCAAACGTTATATCTTAAGGTTTGCCGCCAAATAAGATTTATTCCGCTTTATTTTGTTTACTCAATTCGACCAGTTATAGTTTATGACATAAGGTGTTTCCTTATTATGTCAATGTCTCAATCAATATGATATAACTCTACAACATTTCACCGTACTTTTAACAACATTTTCGTTGTAGTTTTCTTCAGCATTTTGCTGCATTTCAACAGCTTTTCGCAGGCATTTTGCTGCAGTTTTCTACAGCATTTTCGCTGCACTTTTAACAGCATTAAGCAGTCATTTTGCTGCAGTTTTCTGCAGCATTTTAGCTGCACTTTTAACAGCATTAAGCAGGCATTTTGCTGCAGTTTTCTTCAGCATTTTCGCTGCATTTCAGCAGCGTTTTCTGGAGCTTTTAGCTGCATTTTCGCTGCAGTTTTTCTGCAGCATTTTGCTGCGTTTTCAGTAGCATTTCACAACCATTACGATGTTGTTTTCTGCAACATTTTCAGCAGCTTCTTGCTGCATTTTCTGCAGCTTTTTCACTGCATTTCCAGATGCGTTTTAGCCGCGTTTCAGTAGCTTTTCGCTGCACTTTTGGGTAGTATTTCAACAGTGTTCGACTGCACTTTTATGCAGCGTTTTAGCAATGTTTGGCTGCACTTTTGTGCAACGTTTCAGCCTCATTTTAGTAGTGTTTTACACAGTGTTGATAAATCTTAGGGCGTAAGAAATACTTACATTGTATTCACTCTCATTTCCTTGCACTTTAAGCTTGTATCCGCTTGACCCGTTTTGCTTGTTGATCAATTCCTTCCAAGCTTGCACCTAGCTTGACAAGATCAACATTAACTATACTCATAAGATTAGTTAAGTTAGTCATCATATTCAATAACTAACACCTCTTATGAGTTTATTCACACCATCATATCACTTTCCCAATTATCATTGGGCTATATATTTCATGTGTGGTGTGATCCATCTTTTAAATATGTGTTTCACATTTTATATGCGGGTAATCCAAATCAAGTTATCACCTCAATTTGCAAACACGACTATTGAGACGTTTCATCAAATACTTGGTGTGCACCCACCAAATTTAATTGATTTTCATGGGTTTATGTTTTGCTGAAACACACCCATTTATCAACCATCATCATATCATGTTGTTTAGGCTCTTTAGTCCAAATTCCTCATTATAATAACTCCTAAGAGTCAACTAAATCATTAAACATAGAGGGTTTCAACCTAGAGGTTAAAACCCAAATTTTGCATGCTAACATAATCCTTATGAGCATGATCAATTTAACACGTAAAAATGATTCATACCCAAACTAAGCATGATTGTGGCTCCCCTAAGCTAGAGAAACCTTCAACAACTTAGAATCCCACGTTTTTACAAAACCCTATATTTTCATCATAACCAAGCATGAACATACCAACAAAATTAGCCAAATAAAATGTTACCTTGGTGTGTATTATGCTTGGATGATTCGTTTTAGGGCTAATGCACACAAAATCCCCTTGATTTCATCTTGATTTAGCTTGAGCATAGAGTTTCTCTTATGTGTGTGTTTTGAGTTTCTCTTAATGATACATTTGGTCCTTCAAGTTTCACAAAAGTGGATTTGGTTAAACCCACTAAATAACTTAATCTCTTACAATGGGTTTTAGCCATGTTTAGCTAACAAGGTTAACAGGGTCATTTTCTTATGTTAGGAATTTCGTATAGGTCGCGCCTCATTCGGTTCGATTAAAAGCCCCGTGTGTTTATATTATCATAAAATACGACTTAGAAATTTTGGGGTGTTATAGTTTCTCTATTTATTGTTATATATTACGGAATGTATGTTTGCATTTGATATTATTTCGATTGGTACTTACAGAATATGACAACACTTCCTTATACAATGACTAATTTCAGTTCAATATATTTAGGATGATACAACTGCTTAAATTGATGATATACCTGCATAAATCAAAAATAAAACTGCATAAATCAGAAATAAAAAAAACGAGGACATAACTGCATAGATCGAAATAAAACAAATCCGAGATCAAACACAAAAGATAGGATGACATAACTACACGATTTAAATAAATCCTTTACAATCTATCTAGGATGATATACGAGTTTAAATCGATCATATACCTGTTCAAATTAGAAGTAAAACAGCATAAACCTGTTCCAAAGATAAATAAAACTGCATAAACCAGGAATCATCGATTCAATATATTTAGGATTATATAAATGCTTAAACCGATGATTTACATACATAAATCCGATTCAATATATTTAGGATGATTTATCTTCTTAAATCGATGATATACATGCATAAATCAAAAATAAAAATGAATAAACCAGGAATCAGAAATAAAAAAAATATGATTACATTACATAGCTGCATATATCCGAAATGATTTGAAGAATGGAGAATGAAAATTAATAAAAAAAAATAACTAAATGAACTGTGTATGAACATAAACATACAGTCATGAGTAGAATATTGGGAACCAAAATGAAAAGCAAAAGAAAAACTGAATATTGAGAAAAATATGATGCAATATTACCTTGAATAAAATCGAACGGAAGAATGGAGAATGAAAATTGGAAGACTTGTCAAGGAAGAATGAAAATTGAATGTAGAATGAAGAAAAAAAACGGCTTTTATATAAATAAGTTGATGGAGCTCCATATAATACTTGGATCCTAGAGGCCCTACTCAATTATTATATAGGTAGATTATCATTCTATCTACACCAATAAAGGGATGAAACTAAAAAAAGGGTCAAACATAAAATGGAGAATTATTAAAAAAAAATAATAAAAAAAAAAGTTGAACGCATTTGCTGGTCAATAGTGTCAGTGAATGCATAAATGTACAAATAAAGTTCTTAAAATTTAAACAATGGTCATGAAAAGTGAGTTATACCATGAGAATGTTGGTTTACTTAATGAAGGAATGTGAACCTGATGAGAAAGACACTGCCTATTTCTGGTTCTCGATCCCAATGAACCAGGACCAGGTCACCATAACCATGAATGTTGCACCTCCTAAACTCAAGTGAGGGTAACTTCTTTCTTCTTTGCAAGTTAGAAAAGTCTTAGGTTGTTAACTAACAATGTTTAATGATTGGCAATTTAATTTTATGCATTATTACTTTGACCAACATTATCACATTTGGTCCCTATCCTAGTCTACTTGATAGTTCAGCTTAGTCTTCTTCTTCTTTTATTTTTTTTCTTGTTCTTTTATGTGGCATGGTTAATTAGTAAAGCGCGCATCATCATCTTTCACCTCATTGCCAGTGGCGGATGTAAAATAAAATTTCAAAAGTAACGTTCAAATATTTTTTTCTTCCGTTCATTCATATAAATATATAATATAAACGAAACAAAAATATGATAATAAATAAAGTTTAACATATACCTAATAGATTTTTCCTCTTTCGCATATAAAAGTTTAAAATCAAGTCATTACATTGTCTAGTTTTACTTTATGAAAAGTTTTCTTGATAAGCTTCATTCTAGAAAAACATCAACCGCCCAAACTAGAGCATTGTTCAAATACTTTTCACCCATTCAATTATGTAAATCCGTCTTAATAAACTTAATTTTAGAAAAAAATACATCTTTCAGCGTTTGCGGTTGCAACCGGTGAAGGAAGAGCACTCACATCGATTGTATTTCATATATAGAAGGAATTGAAGCCGAAGGAATATTTTTACCACTGTCATTATTGTCATCATATCATTACTATTATCAATATTTATACTTAAAGTAGGACTAATATGGTCATCTTCTGAGAATCGTCTTTTAAACAGACTTCTAATAAGAGGTTGTTTAGAACGTGGTTTCATGGTGCAACAATTGCAATTTGAACATAAACCCAAAAGATACAAGTGAACAACATAAAACTAGGAACAATTATAATTGAACAACATATAATTAGTAACAATTATAAGTCAATAAAATACAACAATTGCAATTTGCCCATAAACCCTACAATTATAAATAAACAACTGAACATAACCCCTATAATAATTGCACATAAACCCTAAATCCCTAATATGAGGAGTTAGAATAATACCGTTAATTTTGGACTTTGGAGCTCAAGGCTAGAGCAGGGGCGGACCTAGTGTATAACTAGGTGTCGCGTCCGCTGCTCCTCAAACGTGCACGTGTAGTGGAATTTTTTTTTTCTTTTTTACGATTTTTCAAAAATGTTACTACTAAAATAAAATTTACGTTGATAGTAAAAATTAATATACGTTACTACTAAATGAAATTATACGTTACCACGTTACGTTACTCGAAAAAATATTTACCGAACTCGACTAATGATAACCCAAAAAAATTAACTAATCTAATTAACTTTATTATTTATACTTATCCTACAATAACTAAAAGCCCACCATTATTTATCTATAATCTATTTAACATTTTAACCCAAGCCCACCCCACCCCTAACCCATATCAAACCACAAAGCCCACCCCACCTCCATATTCCCTTCACAAAAAAAAAAAAAAAAAAAAAAAAAGGAAAGAAAGAAAGAAAGATAGCAGCAAAACGAGCAGAAGTGCAGAGAACCAATCCAAACCCTAACCCCAGCCCGTCCCATGCTGCGACACCGCCCTCCCCCGCCGCCCGCGCCGTTCGCCCCTGTTGGCTGCTGTTGTGAGTTTTTTTATTTAATTCAAGATTACATGTGTTAATTAGCTTTATTATTTCTACTTAGTTAGTTAGTATTAAAATATACATATAGTTAATTAGTTATTGTAGGATAGTTGAAATGCTGAATTGCTTTATGTGTTTTAGGATTTAGGAATTTAGTTGATTACTTGATTATGTGTTTTTTGGGAATTAACTTGAATATTTGATTATTGAATTTGAATGTATAGTTAACTATTTAACTTGATTAATTGTCTTTGATTAATTGATTAGGTTTGCGATTATAAAGATGAAACCACATTCTAATACTAAACAAGCACTTATTAGCAATTTGTTTAAAAGAAAAACCCCTGAAACTTCTGAAATTGGTTCAAGTAATTCTTCAAATATTGAAAATAAGGAAGTGAATGATGATGTTGGTATGCAAGAGCATGATGATGTTGCTAATAATGATAACGATATGCAAACGGATGATGATGTTGCTACAACTTCAATTCCAGTTGTTCCTAATCCTTCGGCTTCATCCGCGAGGCCATATATAGATTTGAATGATCTTCTTTCAGATCCCGCTGATAGACCACCCATTTCTAGCTATCACCCTAATCAAATAGATGACATAAGAAGAGCATATCTTGTGAAGAAGGCTTTTCAACCACGAGGTCATGAATTTAAATGGACACAATATGGTGATGAACGGAGACGGTTCAACATAAAATGGTTTAAAAAGTATGATTGGTTAGAGTATAGCCCTAAAAAAGATAAAGCATATTGCTTACATTGTTACTTGTTCAGTAATAGTGTTGGTAATCAAGGTAGAAGAGATACTTTTACAAGTGGAGGCTTTTCTTATTGGGCTAAACCGAAGGCCTTTAAAGATCATGTTGGGTTACAAAATAGTATACATAATAAGGTTAGGCAAAAATATGAAAATCTTATGAACCAAAAGGGATCATTTCATGCACAAGTCAAGAAGCATACCACGAAAGAAAAGATTGCAAATCGGTATTGATTGATGGGTTATGTTCGTAGAGCTGGATTTTTATTACAAAACTCTTTACCATTTCGTGGCCACGATGAATCCAAAACATCTAATTCTAAAGGTCTTTATCTTGCGGGTTTAAAATTGATTAGTGAGAACAACCTGGATATTGGTAAGTACACATTAGAGAATGCAAAAAGGAATAATAAGTTGACAGCTCCATCAATACAGAAAGAGATTATCGATTGCTTTGCGAAAGAAGTAACCAAAATGATTTGTGAATAACTTAAAGAAGATGTGTTTGGTTTATTAGTAGACGAGTCTAGTGACTTGTCTTTAACGGAACAAATGGCTGTAGTTGTGAGATATGTTGACAAACTCGGAGTTGTTAAAGAGAGTTTAATTGGAATTGCTCAAGTGAAAAATACATCTTCTTCAACTCTTAAAGAAGCCATCGTTTCTTTATTAGCAAATAACCAGTTGAGCATAGATCAAGTAAGTAATACGTTTCTACTTTAATAAAGATTATATGCTTATTGTTTATTTTGTTTAAACATGTCAGGGCCAGGGTTATGATGGTGTGAGCAACATGCGATGAGAGTTTAATGGATTAAAAGCTTTGATATTGAGAGATAACCCGTCAGCGCATTACATACGTTGCTTTGCTCTTCAACTTCAGTTATTGATTGTGGCTGTTGCAAAAAAAAAAACATACAGGTGTTAAAGAATTTTATGAATACCTTGCAATGGTTGTTAATACGGTTTCTGCTTCTTGTAAGCAAAAAGTAATTATGTTGGAGGCAAAAAGAGAAAGAGTGAAAAAAGAAATTCTTCTAGGTGAGATTAAGACCGGAAGAGGATTAAACCAAGAGGTTTCCCTTGCACGAGCCGGTGATACATGACGGGGTTCTCATCATAGAACAATTATAAGTTTGCTTAAATTATTTTCGGAAGTTGTTGAAGTACTTGCTTTTATTAAAGAAGAAGGAGAGAGTATTCAACAACGATCTAATGCAAGAGGTATTTTATCATATTTTAAGAAGCTTGAATTTGTGTTTTATATACACTTGTTAGATGATATTCTAGGCCTCACAAATGCTTTATCAAAACATCTTCAAAAAAAGAGTCAAGATTTGTTAGAAGCGGCTAAATTGATAAACTGAACGAAGCGAGCATCGAATAATTTAAGACAAAACAGGTTTGATGGAATGTTGGCAAAGGTGACATCTTTTTGTGAAAAAAATAAGATTGAGATGGTAGAAATGTCGGAAAGTTATGGTAATCAAAGAAACCGCAAGAATGTCGTTACTAACCGACATCATTTTGAAGTTGAAGTTTTTAATACGGTTTTCGATTTGCAAATTCAGGAACTTGGAAGTTGATTTAGTGAGGTATCAACTACTTTGGTAGAAAATATGTAGGGTTTAAATCCTTGTGATTTGTTTTCTAAGTTTGACATACCTAAGATCCTAGCATTTTGTGAGATGTATCCGAATGATTTTAGTGAAGAGGAAAGAGGATGTCTTTCGGGTGATCTTTCGGTTTTTTATCACACATTAAAGGAAGACGATAAATTTGCAAAACTAAATGGAATGTGTGATCTTGCTCGTGTAATTGTGGAAACCGGAAAACATAAAACTTTTCCTTTGGTTTATCGGGTGTTGAAGTTAGCATTAGTTTTGCCGGTTGCAATCGCAACCGTTGAGAGGTGTTTTTCTAAGATGAAGCTTATCAAGACGGATTTATGCAATAGAATGGGTGAGGACTATTTGAACAATGCTTTGATTTGTGCGGTTGAAAGACACACTTTTGATAAAGTAAAAGAAGATGACGTAATGGCTCGATTTCAAGCTTTCAAGAACCGAAGGGGCGAAATCTATTAGGTATGTGTCTAACTTTATCTATTATCATGTTGTTATCTTTATTTCCTTTACATTATATGATACTATGGCGAAATTTTTTTTGAACGTTGCTACTCAAAATTCTTTCTAGATCCGCCACTGGGCTAGAGGCCGGAGGTCTATTGAGGGAGGGAGCTAGCTTTCAGTTGTTGCTCCACTACACAGTGCATGTCAAAGGAAAGGGTTGTTGATGTGTTGCTCTTTTTGTTGTTTTGTTGGTTCCAAATCAAAACAAAAACAAAAGGTCATAGACTTTTTGCCGATAGCCCATAAGCCTACAAATTAATGGTCTTAGAGTTTTTTTATTAAGATTTCAGTGTTAGAGTTATTTAATTAAATTTGCTTATTAAGCCCAACCTTTTATGGTGTGGTGGTAAAGGTGTTGAAATTTTAAATAAGATGTTTGGAGTTCAAGCCTCATAAGAGGCAAAAAAATGGGTGAAAAATTAGCCGTTAAAAAAATTTTGCTTATTAAGTTTTAATCTATACTATATTATAAAACATGAGGCAAGGATACCAACCAAATTTAAGTAATTACTATACTTTATGCTTTTGGTACAACACCTTAATGAAGTTAGTAAGAGGTTAAAATAGTCTTTCTATAATATTATTAAATTATATTAATTAAAACCCATCTAGCATTAAGTATAAATATTGATAATATAAAAGGATAGTAAAAAGAGTTGTGATATAATTAAAATTTCTTTGTTATAAACATATACATATGACGACTATACATATTCTAACTCCCATATACCATTAAGTTTGTATTAATGTTTTTCTTTGTTATAAACATATATATTATGGCGACTATACATATTCTAACTCCCATATACCATTTAGTTTGTATTAATGTTATGTCCCTATAAATAGAGTCTTACTGTACTTGGTATAACTCATTGATAAAGAGCTCTCTCATTTTCCATCCTATCTTTCTCTCTATAATCTTTGTTCTTATGTTTACATACGTTATATAGTGGTTGCTAAGAATAACCATTGAGAATACGGGAAGTGGTAGCATCTTGCGATAAGCTTTAACAACTCATGCTCCTGATTGAGATATAACTCAAAAGAGAAACACGCAAGATGTGAAGAGAAATGCATTACAAGGGAAATTGTGGACAATGTTGGAAAATTCATGCATCATGACACATGTCAATGATGTAACACAAACAAAAACACTTCCGTTTTGTAATATGATTAAGCTCGTTGTTTGTTTAATTTCGCATTAATGTTGGTGATGATGGAACTCTAGCATCTAGGACGATTTGTGGCAGTTTGATGTTGTTATTTGAATCTCTAATCTAATTCACATCAATTCGAATTAGAACATACCAACATGGATGGCTTCCATGTTGTTGTTACAAAACCAAATACATTAACTTTCCTTGTATTCATTACATTTATTACTAGTAAAAGTTACTATAATTCCTTATATACGTTGTCTTCATCATGTCATGTACAAAGAACAAAAAGAAAAGAAAGACTGATTTTGAAGTGAAGAGGTTAACAAAACAATAATAATAAATACACGACAATACTAAATGCATGTAAAGTTATATACATTGCTTATCTAGGTTTAGATTACCGAATAAAATTCATATTTTATTTATATAAAGAAATGTTAAGAATATCCACAAGTTTGACTGTATCTAATATTGGTATATCTTATTGACGTAGTTTAAAGCAACTATAACCCTCATTACTCTTAAGTTTTTTTATAAATTGTTAACTCCTACAGCTTATAGCCGTTTTATAATCTTCATCCTTTTTTCAACTTATAAACTATAATAATTGGTTAGATATACTATGGTAAGCATAGGTAGTGGTTGCATTGCAGGTGATAACGCAACAGGTAACCGAGCCCACGTTGGGTCAAAATATAACATGGGTGGGATAGTTTGAAAATCGGTCTGGATCTCACACAAACATAAACATGCATTCACCCAAATTGGCTCGTCTTCTTATTCTTAAACAAAAATTCAAATGTCGGAGTTCATTATTTGTTTTTGACGTAATTATAAACTTATATTTGAAGCAAAACATTAATAGAGATTACCTATGTAAGAGTCCGTTAGCATATATAAGCCCTTACAAGAGTTAATAAATTGTGTAATATGCATACTTAGTCCTTTGGCTAAGAATAATTTATATGTTTGACCCTCATGGTAAATTAGTTGTAAAGTCTATTCAAATCAAGTTAAGCAAACCAACTTGATTTTTGATCAAGCCGAGCTCAAGTTTAAGATTCCATCTTTATTTTAAATTAGAGACAACCCAAACTAACTCGGTGTGAAGTGCAAGTCAAACTCGAGCAAGCCCTGGCTCGACTCAACCATTTATGTGTTGTGTTCCCCGCCGCATCACGCGAGCATCCCACTAGTACTTATTAAGTTTTAATAGTGTGCTTGCTTTAAATAAAAGCCTAAACCTTTTATTGATGGCTAGCCTAAAATAATTTTAGGAAAAGGTAAAGCATAAGATGAAAAAAAAAAAAATACAAAATATTAGTTTCGTCTTAAAAGTTGAGGGATAGCAGGTGCTACCACTTATTAAATGTGCTTCGTCTGCCCCTTGTCCTCATCACCATCTCTTTCTTCCACTATTCAAAGGTGTGGTTTACTATCCTATCCCTTCACCATCACTAAAGGCAAAATCACAAATAAAAAATAAATCATAGCCCTCTGAGCCCACAAACCATCTTCAATATCTCACACCCTATAGCCTTATAGGAAATTGTTTTGCAACTTAATTTCGATAATAAGGTGTTGATCACCTCATAATATGGATTTGCTCATTTAAAACTTGATTCATTGTATATTATATGACTACTTTTTAATTGAAAAGTGAAACAACCAACAATTTATGAGTTTAAGGCCTATGGTTTCAAACAATTTTATTACAAATTTTTCATTTGGAAACATAACTTTTTAAATGCTTTATAAATAAAATGTAGAGAGTTTTGAGATTTAACACTATTGTTTAGCTTGTTTGTTATTCTCATTATAAATATTTTGAAATTCGTAACACAGAGAAATTTCTCGAACCTAATTACAACTAATGTAAGAACCCTTCTTGCTAGTAGTATAGATAGTCAAGATTCAATGTCTCATTCAGGTCAGACACGAGTGACATGATATTTTTTGTGTAAATTGTGTAATTATTAAAGGTTATATATACATAAAATCATACTGCCAATCATGTCGGACACGAGTGACATGGTGAAAATATTATAGTAGACAAACATAAGCTACCAAACATTCCTATCCTATTGCACATGCGGCTCCAATATGGCCAGAGTGTTATTTAAATTGTATTTAAAGCATATTATTTTAAATACAATGCATACGAAGACTATTGATATCTTATCAATGTCCAGGTATAAGTACGTAGGGCTGTGCAAAGGCTTCGGAACCGACCCGACCCGGACCTACTAGAACCGTATACCCTTTTATGGTTGAAATTAGGAACTACGAACCGAACCTTAAAAGGCTATGTGGTTCCAGGTCCTAAAGGTTCTGATGGGTCGGGTAAAAGGGTCTGACCCTCTAGAACCCTTTAATGCAATAGCCACTTTTAGAGAATTTACATAAACCTATTCTTTTACCATGCTCGTAAAAGAATTTCTCCATATGGTTCTAAGGCCGTCCGTTGTGGACGTGCGAGCGAACGTGCACAAGCCACCAACGTGACTATCAAGTAATCCGGTCACTTGACCCTATTGTGGCTAGAGGTGATCAACGGCGCGACCAAAGGTCACTTTTTCCCGTTAACCCACGCGACCACCATCGCTTGTGCTCGCGCCGGGACTGTTCAGGTCGGGCTGTTGTGGCTGGGGTGAGCACATGCACTGAAACCTCGTTCGCGTCGTGCTACTCGCGCTTCCACAACGAACAGTCTAACAATAGCCCATGAGTTTTTTAAGTCTTTTTTCGTTTCTCGACTTATGTTTTCGTAACAATTTTGTCATTCTCATCAATAGAAACATTATGTGAATCTGTTATGTATACATAATAAATACACACACACATCAGAGCGATATATATAAATATTTACTTCAAATTTGAATATAATATATATTATATAATATATCACATCTATGCATATCCATTAAGCCGAAAAATATTTCAAGAAAAATACATTGTTATTATTATAAATAATATTTTAAATATTTTATTAACATTATCTGAAATCGATTACAATAAAACGTAAAAACGAATAGTGAAAAGACTAAACAAGATTTTTTTAATTTTTTAATTAAAATACAAACGGTTCTTGTGGTTCTTATATTAGAACCATGGGTTTGGAACCGACCCGACCTGGAAACGATAATTCATATAAATCTAGAACCGGAAACCGACCCTATATTTAAAAGGTTCGGGTCCAAGGTTCTCGTGGGTCGGGTCCAAGGGACCTGTGGGTCTGAACCACGAAATGCTCACCCCTATAAGTACGGCGAAGCAACATCACACACAAACGATTAAACTGTAAAAAAATAAACGAACACGAGAACCCAAGGTTATACCTGATTCGGTTGATGTGATCTACATCAACGGGCTGCAACCGGCACTAACTTGTTTCCAAAGAAAACTAAAAAATCAGATATAATTAAATGATATGGACCACCTCTCCAAATTAATTAGGTGTTGTTTGTTTTTTGCTCAAAAGCACTTCTGACCCTCTTTTGTCTGCGTCACGCAGACGCGCACAGACGTTTCGGGTCTGCAGATTGTTTGTTTTTTGGAAGACCTTTTACTCAAAAAGGTCTTCCTGACCTCTTCTTGGTGCAGACTTGTTCCAAAGTCTTCTAAGGTCTTCAAAGGTCTTCTCCACTTCTCTTTTCCTCACCCACCACCACCACCACCATCTACCATCCACCACCACCACCACCAACCACGGTCCACCACTACCACCATGACGGTCCACCACCACCGTCCACTACCACCATGGTCCACCACTACGACGGTCCACCACGGTCCACCACCACGGTCTACCACCACGTTCCTCCACCAACACCACCACCAACCACGGTCCACCACCATCCACCACCACCACGGTCCACCACCACCACCACCCTCGTCCACCACCACCACCCACCACCACCACCATCGTCTACCACCACAGTCCACCACCACCACCAACCACGGTCCACCACTATAACGCCCAGCTATTTTTCTATTAAAATATTATATTCGACTCGTTGACAACAACATATTGTTAACAAGAGTACATTCTATTTCGTGAATAACTTAGATTATTTATTTTAGTTACTCTAAATTTTTGGAAATACTAATAATATCGTGATACAAAGAATATGCTAAATGATTGTCGATCATTCAATCCTCATAGCTCTAACGCGTGCGGATATATATATATATATATATATATATATATATATATATATATATATATATATATATATATATATTTATATATAAAGTTAATATATAGTCCAAGTACTCGTTTTATATTGGTTTATAAAAATATACTTCGTAGAATAATTATCTAGGTGAGATTAAACCACTTCGTAATTAACGGGAGTCACGACATAGCGAGTTTGTATACGTGGTGCCTTCCACTTAACCTACCCAAAGAACCCTACCTATTTAAATCCCACTAACTCTTCTTCTTCTTCATCTCAACACAAAACCCCTAGCCCTCATCCCTTTCTCTTAATCAATCACCTTATTTTTCTTCTACTCCTTCAATTGCATCCAAGCTCCATCTCTTCTCCCCCTCTATAGTAGTGGCGGCAGCCATGCACACAACCATACCCTGCTTCAAGCGGAGCAATACAGCAAGGTTTATGCCGCCGCAACAGGGACCATATGGTCAACCTTACAGCCAGCCACCCGAACCACAATACCCGCCACCCAACTCTCATCCTCCTCTCGCAGCCACACACCAGACCACCACTCCAGAAAAACCGCCTCCAACAACCACCTTTTAACCTCCTGTTATCTCTACCTAATTAAAACCGGACGACCACCACCATAAATGGTGGTGGCGACGCTAGTTGAAGGACGCGACAGGGGAGACAAGCAGCTCGATTGGGTTATTTTTGGGCCGACTTTGATAGGATCTGGTCCTGTGGTGGTCTCGTGGATGAGGTAAGAGAGCGTTCCTGGCGGTTGATGTTCTGGTTCGGAGCAACAGAGGGTTCGTTGGAGTAGTCGTGTAGCGACGGGTCGGGGTGTTTGTCAGGTTCATATGGGTGTGTGGTCATGACCGGTGGTGACTGGCCGCGAAAAAACAAGCAGCAGCAACAGGTCTCAAATCTTGTTCTTCCTCTTTCGGGTCAGGTCTAGTTAGCTTGTTTCTGGTCGAGTGATGGTTGGGTTTTGCTGAAGACATCAGGCGAACATTAGTGTGTTGCGGGTTTGGGGTTTGAGTCTCGTTCCTTGTCGATTCTGGTCGGGTCAAGAGTTCAAGTGGTTCGGGTGGTCGAGACATGAGTCAACAGGTCAACATTGGTCAAACATTTCAAATCCGGTCAATCGTAGTCAATGGTTAAAGCTAGTCAACTCTCGATTCGAGGTGAGTACGAGTCAGTTCAAGAGTTTGTTCGCGAGAAGGTATAACGCGCGCCTTATTTTAACTCATTCATTCCGCTCTACATCATATGTACATATATTTATATATTTATATATATATATATATATATATATATATATATATATATATATATATATATATATAAACTTAACCGAACCGACTTGTGACTAAAAGTTAGTTTACTAATCCTTTGAATGAACTAAAAACGACTAACTTATAATATACTTAATGTCGCGAGATTAATCAAATGTCAAACCATATATGTATACCTTTACTTATCAAAATGTTTAGTTCTCACTATTATAGTTTTAATAAGTGAAACCATTCGTCATGTTTAAAGGCTTAGTTGATGTGTTTAGAATATTGGACGATTGATTTTTGGGATAATATAGACAACGTGAGTTGTCGGTTTTAAACAAAAACAGAGGAAACTCTGCCCGAATTTTTACAAAATATAATGCGCTTATCGGACGTACTAAAACTATAAGAAGATACATGAACACTTAAATATATATATATATATATATATATATATATATATATATATATATTATCATTTGTAAATGACGCGACGTTTTGCAAATAAATCCTAACTTCCAAACTTTTCATCGTCAAAATACAAATATTTATAACTATATAATACATACCCACACTATCCGAGCTACAAAACGAGTTAACATTCAAGTAGAATTATTGCGAATGTTATAATTCGAATTGAATTACGCAAATAATATTTTCGCGATCCAAGATGTTTCTTTAGCAATAAATTCAAGACACGACTATAAATACTAAATATCAAAGTACTTATTTTAAGTAACTATACAAACGTTTATATTTTCAATAAACAAAACCAAGTTCTTATCGGTTCGTTAAGTTATACACACATTGAGACACGTATTATTTACAATACGAGCCTAGGTAATTGGATAAACTATCTTTAAAACCAAGAAAAACGAAACAAGTTTATTTGCATTAGAAATTAAGGCATCGTTATTTGTAATAGGATACAAAGTTCAATTAATCCAAGTTCAGACTTGTTACTACTTGCTAGTACTTGCACAGTGAAATTCAGGTGAGTTTACGTAGCCCCTTTTTCCTTTTCACTATTTTGGGGTGAAACATGTTACAACATCAATTTACAATTCAACATTAGTGTCTATGTGTTATTTTATGTTGCATTATGTCTTAAACATTACTAGGGTAAGCACAATTATTCTAGCATAATCATTAACATTGATCAGCCGACGATATATAATGATAGATCTATTGGACTGACGACCCCACCCGGATACGTGTACCTCCTACATAGGTAGCGTGGGTGATTGTTGTCACACCCCGAAAATCCTTGTGGGTTGATCTCTTTAATACTACGCAGCGGAATATATACTTCTAAGACTCTTTGAACTCCAAACGCCATTTCTAAACTCTAAGGTTTCCAGTTCCAAGATATTTGCCTATTCCAACCATGCCATTGCCAAAATCTAAACCTGAAAGACATACTTAAAGACGTCAACATAAAGTTGGTGAGTTCATGGTTTTATATTTGTACTTTGTAAACCCATATTCAATGACGTGATTTCTTCCCATAAATTACCCAACCTGAACCATCCTGTTCAATATTGAGATTTCTTCCCATAGTTTAAAATGTATTTAAAAGCAGAAGTAGTAAAACAAAACATTCGATGCCAACATGTTTTATAAAATAAAAAGCGATTGTCGCATTTACAGGTTTTAAGGCAAATACTCATATTTCTTTAGCTTTTAAAACAAAAGGCGTATGATTTCCGTATTACTAGATTAGAATCAAGTAGGGTTGCAAATTCTACAAGCATGATGTATCCAAAGGCTTTTAATCAATCCATAACTTTGTTTCCCGGGGTGCCGTTCTTATCCAAGAGGGACTTGTTGATGTTTATGTTCATTTTTCAATCAGATCCCATGACAATCAATACAATACCTTGATCATGAAAACGGGGGAGTCAACCCAATAGTACTACAACATAAACAACGGCCTTTTCTGAAGGCTAATGATTAAAATGTGCTGGGAGTGTGAGTGGCAACCCGTCGGTTGACACTAGTGGTACGCTGTGATACGTAGCACCGGTGCACAAACCAAAGGGCATCATATATTCTTTATTTCCAGTTTATTCATCATACCCGCATGTTAATCCCTCCCTGATTGTTAAGATGTCCGAAAAACATTTAAATGAAAAGGGGTTGAGAAAAACATATAATACCATTTAATACCAATTTGTATCTTCCCGTACAAATTATCCATTTAATACCAATTTGTACCTTCCCGTACAAATTATCCATTTAATACCAATTTGTACCTTCCCGTACAAATTATCCCTTTTAATACCAATTTGTACCTACCCGTACAAATTATCCCTTTTTGTACCAATCTGTACAATCAAATCTTTGTTACTTTTAAAGTAAACAGGTTTTCATAAAACAAGTATGTCTTCCACCCCGAAAACAGTTATAAAACAGTAAAAAGTGGGGCATGAACTCACCTGAACATTCCTGCTAAGTTAGCTGTCAACGCTTGAATCATTAATCACATCTTTGTGTCCTAATTACCAACAAAGACACCTTAAGATTTAACACGAAAAGCATATTATCCAGCTATCTAGATTCGTATGTACGAATCCGAGTCTAGAAAGTGGTGTGACTCAACGAACCAATTACGACTTATTTAGGTGTTAACATACGACGTAGTACTCAAGTTGCGCACTTGTTACCACTCGTGTGCAACCTACGTTGGACTTAGTGCTACGAAACGTATAGCTCATCTTTAATCATAGAATCGGATAAATATATTTGTTTTGTACATTTGTTTCTAGGAAAGTATATTACACTCGTTGTGCTCTGGATCTTATAAAATTTCGGCAGAGTTTCCTCTGTTTTTATACCATCCAGACAACACAAGTTGTCTATAGTTTACCCAAAAATCAATTACAAACGAAACATTCAATATATTTATCTATATTTCCATCGAACGAGACTTTATACATTTCGCCATTTTATATAAATTATAATTGTATAATTATATACCTCATAATTTATATATATGTATATATATATATAATTATATAATATAGTCCAACGGTCCAGTCCAATATACAATATTATCGAATCCGTCTTTAATATACAATATAGCTTATTATATAATCAATGTTGGTTCGTGTCGTGAGTCACATTAGTTTCGTATCTATAGTATATATATACACTTATATATATAATAATAATAACAAATCAAGATAATATACCATATAATATATGCATGCATTGCTTGTTGACCAGATCTGACCGGACTTGCTTCTAACCGGGATCCAAACCACAACTTAAACCATCTTTTAATCCTTTACACTCAGGACCCGAACCCGAGCACCAAACTGAACCCGAACATCCTTATCATCATCATTAAGCAACATGCAGACCAAGATCTATTAACATAACCAAGATCTAGCCCGAACCCGAACTCGACTCGAGACCCGAACCTGACCCGAGCATTTTTCAGATCCCAACATCAACATGCAACCAAAAACCATCAACCACAACCATAACCTGACCCAGACCCGAGCCCCATCGGACCCGAGCCGGAGCCAAACCAGCCGAACCATCACCACCATCAGCCGAACACCACCTGAACCCACCAAACAACAACTATAACTGACCTGAACCGAGCCCTACCAAACCCGAACACCACCTAAACCGGACCGCCGCCGCTGCCTGGCTTTTGAACCCTACCGACGCCACCACTGCAGCCCGTAACTGAACCCCTAACCCCATAACCGAGCACCACCAAGCTCCACCATCAACAACCACCTGATTCCATCCCCATCTCAACTCTAATCGGGCTTTTAATACCTGTCGCCACCCCTTTTGGGTCTGGAACAGTGCGCCGCCACCACCATTAGGTGGGTGGTGGCCGGCCGGTTCTTAACCAGAGAAAGAGAGGCACGAGCGAGATGAGAGAGAGAGAGAGAGAGAGAGAGAGAGCTGGAGAGAGAGAGAGTTACCTTAGAGAGAGAGAGAGAACTAGAGAGAGGATGAGTGTAGAGAGAGATGAGAGGATTTTATCTTGTGATTTGGGTGAGGAATGAAGAAGGAGAAGAAGGGTGGAGCCCTTTTATAACCAAGGTTCAAGTTAGGTAGGTATACACCGCGTATCGAACCCGTAATCTCGCGAAACGTCTCGGTTTAGATTTAGGCTCGATAATTAATCATAAGAATTAGTCGTTTTTATTCGTAATCTTAAATAACGTTAAACCAAGCAAAAATATAATTAATATCGGTATCCTACGCGTTCTTTCGGAGCATCCGTTAGAATCGCGTTATCCTAACCGGTTACCGTTTCCTCCATTTAAACGACCCGATAGCTTTCGATATTATATAAATAACATTATTTAAAATAAATAATTATTTTGAAAGCATAAATGCGGTTAAAACCACGCATTTCGATGTCCGGTTCTCATATCGGTTACTCTCCGCGTTCTCCAAACGCTACGTTTTCATCCGTTCTTCAAGCCGATTCCACATCCGATCGCTTCAACAACAAATACATGCCGTATTTGTACGCAATAATTCTAAGTTTGTCCATTCTGACGAATTCTCATCGATATCAGTTCGTTAGCGTTAAGACGCACAGTCTTTCTTTATAACATCTAGACGTCCACGAACTTCACGAAAGACATTTATTGGACTTGTAACAACTCAACTTAACCAAAATCAACCTTAGTATATGCGAAGCACATAGGGATCATGATCAAGATCCAGTCAACGGTTGACCGAATTTTACCGGTTGTCACAATTGTTATCGAACATATAACAAAATCGAGTGAACCATATGCGTATGGGATGGACCACAATATTCTAGTCACAAGGTTTGATTATGCACTCGATTTACCTAATAGTTTTGTTTTCACATATGGACTAGACTTGCCATGACACTAGAATTGTACAACTTTTATTCAATATTCAAATCTATGTAATTCTCACCAACTTTTGTTGACCCAAAATATTTTCAAACTTAACATTTTCAAACCACCCCACCACCCCCACCACAATCTACCACCACCACCGTGTACCACCACCACCGTCCACCACCACCACGGTCTACCACCACCACGGTCCACGACCACCTACCACCGTTCACCACATACCACGGTCCACCACCGCCCACCACCACCACCCACCGCCACAACCGTCCACCACCACCACCACCGTGACCACCATCCACCACCACCGTCCACCACCACCACCGTCCACCGCCACCATCCACCACCACCGTCTACCACGAGACTGCTATAAAAAATCAGTTTATTTAAATTTTAATTTATTTCAGCAGCCTGCAAGCATTAACAAACAAACAATCTTCTTCTTGCAGACTGCAGACCTTTGGTCCACCTCTTCTCCTGCAGATGTCTGCGGATGTGGTCCGCAGACTGTAGACCTTTTCCTGCAAAAAAACAAACAGCACCTTAGTCTGCTCCAAAATCGTCTTCCAAAAATGAACTGGGTGGATTCGCCATTTATGTTGAAATACAAAAAAAAAAAAAAAAAACCGACAAAATACATCAAAATTTTGAAAGACTGAAAAAACCTTTGGGCCGACTAAGTGCTTCAGTTGAAATGACTGAGCCTTAGTCGGCTCAAAGTAGGCCAACTATACAAATTATATCTGGCTGGACAACATGTCCCATTTAAGTGTGCCCAGACCGACTAAAGGTCTCAAACCGTCCGACTAAGGGTTTTCTTGGCCAACTAAACATGAGTGGCTCCGATTGAGTATGAGGGTCCTACTAAGCTGATATAGACCGACTAAGCCTTTCAAACGGGGAGACTCTATGGTAACAAAGTTAAACATGAGCAATCATCCAATTCAGCCACTCCCCGTTCGACTGAAACATCAGTCACTCCTACTAAGCTTCATTCGGACTGATTGGAGTTCTAATCATTGGTCAGTCAGTTAGAACACGAACCACCATTTAAAAATCAATCGTTCAATTTTTGAGTGTTTTAACACAATCTAAAACAATAACATCATGCTAACAGCCCCAAAAATCATATCCCAACAACAAATTTTAACTAACAAGTACATTTGGACATATTTATAAAGACTTGTATAACCTAGGGCTCAAAGCACAAAATCCTGATTTAGATCCTTAAAAATGAAGTGTTATACCTTGAAATCAGATGGAAATGATCGGAATAATGAGGGGAACACGATTCTAAACTTTAAGATTGACATAAAAAAACACGGGGTATAGGGAAGATTTGAAGTATGAAACAATGATAATGAAAACTAACGGTCAAAAACCTCAATTCATACCCTATCCACAATTGAAATGTTTTTATTTTTACTTTCCTTTAATCGGCCCGAATGAGAATATGTGGCCTATTTATGGGCCGACTAAGCCTTTGTGGGCTTCAGTCAGTCCGATTGAGAGTTATACACCTATAATTGGCTCATTATCTTAGACGACCAGGTGACTGGAAAATTACCAAAATGCCCTTAAGCCTTTTGAATACCAATTTTTCCCCGGACCAGTCAAAATGCACAATTTTAAACACTGAACTTCTGAAATTAACATTTTTGGACTTAGTTTTTTAAGATTTTCTTTAAACACTAAAACTTTCAGATTTTTCATGATTGAACCGGTTATATTTTTCAAAACTTCAAATTATTGTGATTCAGCTCCGATTTTCTGAAAATAGATAAATACAGAGATTAGATTTCCATCATCGGTTAATCAAGAAAACCCAGGTTTAATAGAAAACCTCAACAATTTGAGAAAAACCAAGAAAACCCTACTTCTCAAGCTTTTTTATATTTGAAAATTTTAGGGCATGTAATATACATGTTTTTAAGAGTTTTGAGCCAAAAAAAAATCAAAAAAGCGCCGAGTTGTTTTTTTTAAATAAAAATCAATCCTATGGCATTGTGAAATCTCTAATCGGAGGCATTAACAATTCAACCTATAAGGACAACGCCAAGCGGAGGAGTCGGTTTCAACAACCCGTGAAGACGAAGGTCTGTAGTAAGATTTGGTAACTCTAAATTGATTAAAAGAATAAATTAGCGTATAAAGTCTTGCTTACTATCTCCTAAGAGAAATGCGAAAGGAGTGGAGGCTATACTAAAGGTGCGCGAGTTTCTTTATTGCACTCTGCATTCAAGCAAGATTGGGTGAGTGTTCCGTGTGAGTAATAGTTGGAGCTAGTGAGTCTACTGTCTGACCTAGTCCACTCAAGGAACACAAATGTTTTTGAAAAGCAGATAGTTCACGGTGCTCGTTGTATAGAAAAACCTGAGAAGTAGTATGCTCGGGCGCTCACGACAATGAGAAGAAAAAAAGAAAAAGAAAAATGACAAATTTCAAGCAAACGGTGTCAACTTCAGTGTATAAAGTGTCTACAAAACAAATGAAAGTACAAATGACAAAGGGTGGATCTTCAGTGAGAATGAGCAATGCTAAACGGACGTTCATTCCGTTTCTCTTATTCATCGCTCTTCTGATGCTTTTATATATTCTCTATCTGTTGATAGGGGGAATATCCTTTTAGTTGATGTTCTTTCAAAAGTAGCGAGCTTCATAGGGGTGAAGGCCTTCTTTATGCTTTTTAACAAGATGGGCTGCTCCTCCATCCTGGCCTTCATGATTAGGTGTGATTTTCGAGCACTCGTCATTACGGAAGCAAGCCCCTATCTGGTGCATTGGATGCTTCCCGGACCTTCTCCCCAGCCTCACATGGCAGAAAAAGATTACCTGCGGGAACATCCTGTAGCGCACCAGAGCTCCCCTCCTGTAGGTCTTGAGATATCAAACCGACTGCAAAACTTATTTATTTAAAAAAAACGCTCAGCGCTTTCTTGATTTTTTTTGTCTCAAAAATCTTTAAAACATGTATATTACATGCCCCAAATTTTTCAAATAAAAAAACTCGGGTAGTAAGGTTTTTTTTTTTTTTTTTTTTTTTTCAAAAAAGTGGGTTTTTTCCCTATTTATATACAGTAGCGTTTTTAGGCTTTTTTTTCTAAACGGGGACGATGTAGGAAAGAGAAGCTCCGAACTAATTTTCTATTTTTTTACTTAAATTTTGAGTTATGATTTTCTTTATTATTATTATTATTTTGCATTTTATTAGGAGTTCTCGAGTTCTTTCAATAAAATGAGTTTTCTATTGAACCAAGATATATATATATATATATATGCATTTTGAGATTTTTTAGAATTTAAAGGATAAATGGCACTAATTAAATACTCATAAACAATCTTTTTTAGAGTTTCATCGGTAACAGAATCATATCAGTATCCGAACCTATCAAGATAACTTTTTTTTCGATTAGTTAGATTTAGAATAAACAAACGACTAACAACGTTGTTGTCCGCTTAAACCCTAAAATCAAATTTACTCATTAGACATTTTAGATACGATTAAGATAGAATTAATACTCTTGACCGGTGGTTCCCACTCACACAAAACGTTCCTGTATCAAGGTTTGCAGAAAGCTTCCTCGTAACTGGTGAGTAATTTGCTATCAACTGTTTTCGACAAGGTGCGAGTTGACCGGAGATCGTGAGACATAGACGTACCTTAGTTCGCTTGCGAACCCAACGTATGACATGTATGTCAACCTTCGATTCTGAGAGATATCCAGTCCACCGCAGATGATTCAAAAAATTTAAAGACATGAAACCTCAAATTTTGGCAATCTAACAAATGAAATTTCAATACTAATACCATACGTCACACTGTCAAATTCCACTTGCGGGGTTTTACCACGAGGAGCGTGACACACCAAGATCCAAGTCAAGTGTCACATACAACGACTAGTATATAAGTAAAGTATGTGATAAGATAAACAGTTTAAAACCCAAAGTTTAAAGTTTAGCGGAAGCTGTTAAGAGTTGCATTGAAACATCCATAAAACAGTTAAGAAAATAGTTTGACAAAGTTCTTGAAACACAATAACATGCAAGTGATGTAGCGCGACTCAAGTGCGCCCTATCCTTAGCGACCTGAGAAAACATGTGACAACCTGCACCCTTCACTTTTCATAAATGTGCATAATTGGTCCCTTAACTATTTCAAAATTTTCATTTTAACCCTCCTATTTTAATTGGACCAAAAGTCACAATTTAATAAAACTGATAATTAAGTAAAAGCATTGCACGTTTTATACTCACATCTACACCCGAGCACGTATGTTTCAGACCTTGATACTCAAATCCCTTAATTTCCGGTCCTAAAACAACTTAGAAACCGAAGGAAACAAGTTCGGAACTTAAAATTGATTAAATTAGAAAAATTTGATTTTTTTTAGTCATCGCGGTCCGTGAAGACAGTCAAACAATCAAAGTCCTAGTCAAAGTCCGAGTCAAAGTTCTAGTCAAAGTCCCGGCCAAAGTCCTAGTCAAAGTCTTAGTCAAACAGTCAAAGTCCTAGTCAAATAGTCAATTCATCATAAAACCTTACTTTATGGTGTTGACCAATTTTAATGGCTAATTGAATCCAAAACTAGTATAAAAACCCACCTATGACCCATTACACTGGGCACCTCAAAATCGATTGTTTCAATCCGATTAAACTTTCCCTCATACCTTGCTTCTATAGTCTATTACTTCTATAATTGAAGCTTTGATTGTAAGCTCTTGTAATTGGCGAATTGGAAGCTTGATATTCTTTCTTTTTCAGTTTTTATTTCTTCAAATTGGACTAGCTACGTTGTTGAGTCTTTAGGATTCGCCTCACATACATTCACAACACTTAGAGGATAATTCAGCTTAGCAAATGTGAGTATATCTTTCCCCTTTTTCATGTTTACACTTTTGGGGTGACTTATGTACGCTTATTACTTTACCCACTTAATCATGCTTTAGTCTATTTTCACAATCGCAATTCTTGTATGTGTTTTACTTGTTGATCGTTGATAGTGTGTACTTATGACCTTAATCATTAACCCGGTGTGGGCCTAGCAAAGAAATAAATAGTACTTGACTATTGTTATGTGTAAACTACTTGCTTTGTCGCATACTATATATAATCATACTATTGTGCTACTATACATATATACTAGATATCCCATTATTCTTAGATATCATTTCTACTAAGGCTTGATTTTAGGTGACATTTGTACATAGCTTGAACACTAAATTGTAGACAGTATAACACGTGAATTGCGAAACTCTTTTCCTACTATATTTATTCAAACAGGGTATACTCACCAATACATTTTGTATTGACAAAATTATTTTCATACATGTTTCAGGTTGTTATGAGATCATTGTTAAGCTTTTGGAACTTAGACTTAGACTTGAGATTTACAAAATTTTATTTTAGATTGTTAGTTCTTAAACGTTGTATTCTTGTAATTTCATTTCAATGTAATAAATTACTTAGTCAATGTATCAATATTTACATTTCTAGTCCATGAGCTATTGAACAATCGTTACCTCGTGACACCTCGATGTTTCCGCCATCGGTTGGGGTGTTACAAAACATGCTAAAATGTGTCAATAAAAAATATATTGGTGAGTTAATAGGTTTTAGTTTAGATGTGTGTTTTACAAGATCAAGTAGGTTTTACTATTTTTTCGAACGTTAGCTAGACGGTAAGCATGTTACTTATGCGATTGAAACCCTTGCTAATTGTGATGTTACTCAATGTGTAGTGTAGCCTTCTCGACTTGCCGTCATCCCATATCCGTTGTGTAATTTGACACAATATGAACCCTTCCAACCTCCAGTAGACCCGGGTGAGATTTGTCAGGTTTAATAGATCTATCCACATTTCTGATATTAGTTGTGCGTAGGACTTAGATGAATAGCAAAGTAAACTAGTGATAACAATAGTAATAAATGATCTTAAAAAAATCCGAGTCTGTGGATTTATTGTCCCCCATGAAACAGTATATAAAACTAGGGCAATGAAACTCATCTAAAATTGCGTCTTTTAGTGTTTATAAAACTAAAATGTGTGATGATAGTTCCAATTACCAGAAACCTATCATAAGATGTCTATAAGTATGTTGACCAATAACGTGTTGGACTAATAAACCTTGGTTGTCCAAACCTAGACTATGTGTGTTTGCATAAGCGCTTTGACTCCGACACGACCACACAAGACTCGACATTCCGTTGGTGACCCACAATATTAGTTTAATAGTCAGATATAAGTACACATAAAACACGTAAATCTGCATTTTATAAGTCATATAATCATGTTTTACATGAAGGGAACACAACTACACACGAAGGGGTCCCATTTTTAGGCTAAAGGGGTCAAAATGGGCGAAGAGGTTACTTTTCATGGCGAAGGGGTTTCATAAGGGTGAAGGGTTCACCCTATACACTAAAGGGTGAGTCCTTCATGTATGTATCATGGGCGAAGTGATTGAGCCCTTTGCCTATGTTGCTGTTGATTCCCCTTTTTCGCGCGAAACCTCTTGAATCGATCCCAAAACTTGCCAACGCATACCCCATCAAAACCAAATCAATACCTAACTATAGTCATCATGACATACCACATAGCGCCTTCTCTGAACACGTTTCATCTACAAATAACAATTTTTATCCAAAATGGCAAATATTATAAACATGCATGAAAATGCTTCCATAAACAACAAAAACTCCTATTAAACCACATAATCACGTTCACAATCACTTCAAACTTAGATTTCAGCTTCCTAATATTATTTCAAACATATCCTAATCATATTATCATTCATATCAATCCCCAATCTTATCAAAATCCCCAAAATAGCCCTAAACTCATAAAACATCATATTCCAATCAAACATACCCTAAACATGCTCCTAACACATATATGGTATTCATCGTAACATCATCATATAATCATTTCCATAACATCTAACGTAAAAGCCCAAATTATTTAATCATTACAATCTTTGAAAACCTTGGTGTTTAGAAGAAACCACAGTAATAGGATTCGATCAAGATTAGAAAAGGTTTTAGATAGGTTTTGTTGACGAAAACATTTTAAAGTCAGATCTGGACATCACGGGTTTCTGACAATAACATTAAAATGAAAGGAAAGGTTTTGGATAAGTTACACACGTTGGATCTTAGCTTAATAATGGGTTTGTGAGTGTTTTTATCTATGAGTCAATGGTTTAAGAGCAAAAACTCATTTACAGATGTTGGGGGTTGAGAGAGAGCAATTGGGGGGTGAGCTGTGGGTTTGTAAAATGATGACAACATGTTAAAACGGGGTACTTATACCTGGTGGTGTTACAGGGGCGAAGGGATTTGCCCTTCCCTTATTTTTACAGCGAAGGGATTTGCCCACCCCCTATAAATACTTAGCATAAGGGGTTGCCCTTCCCCTATAAAATGAAGTTAACACACAAAACTCATATTATCATATAATTTCACGTAAACACATATTTGCAAGTTACCAATGATCATATATCATGTAATTATCAATAAATTACCTATATTGTATTATTGTTTTACCAATAGACGGGATACGAGACTTGTAGGATCGTGATTCTATAAGATTTGATGATATCACGCGTGTATTCGGATCAAAGGCGGAGTCAATGATTTGATTAGTTGTTATAAGTGTTTGATGAAGGCTAGAATGATACGAAAATGCAAACAACACATACACAATATCTCACGTACAAATGGGCAGCATCTTGTTAGAAATATGGAAAAGTTACAAAGTTTATGCACAAGGCACCCTTATATAGGGTCCTGTCCTTCGCCTAGAAAAGTCCAGACGTAGGACTCATACACCTCCAATGAGTCCAGGCGTAGGACTCTCCTACTCCTGGAACTTAATCTAAGCTACAAACCGATGTGTAAATGACTAAGATGCAACCTGTAAACACTAAAACACTATATAATCAGGCCTCCAATTAATATAGACTTGTCACTACATACACGAAGTGCACTAATAGTCTCCCCCTTGGACCTAGCTAGTGATCTACAGATTAAGCAGTCACTGAGCTGGGAATGTCTAGAAAGATGTTCACATACTCCCTCTAAGGTCTAGCTAATGATCATCAGTCTTCAAGTCTTCATATCTTGCAATCTTCAACTTGGGAAGATACACCGCAATGTATTAACAATCTCCCCCTAAAGACTTGAATACTTGCTAATTTGAGTTTTTGTCATGGCTTCATGAGATCTTGTCTTGGTCTTCGATTAGCTTCGATAAATTTAGAGGAATCAAGAAATCGCTGCTGATTTGATTAAAGATTCTATGACAAAGACGGAGATCAACATCATTTGCACTTTCATTTCTCGATTCACATCTTTTTCAGCTTCGGCTGCTGAGCTCTACCACGATCTTGTGTCTCTGAAGATGGAATGACGGGTTCTTGTTTTTTGGGATAATCTATTTATTTAGGTTCGGGTCTTGTTTAGCTTCAAGCTTTGTCATTTGAATCATTATGTGCACACTCGTTGTGTTTGATTCTGTAGAAAAATTGATAAAAACTGCACACAAGCTACAACTTGTATTAGAAACAACAAATAATCTGGACTTAATCAAATTCTCAAATTTTGATGTTCTTAAAGTTTATCAAATGATAGACTTTCAAGATTTGTCCAATTTGATCACCATTTGGAGAAACGAATCATTCTCCCATGATCATTTGAATCTTTTCAAATTTCAACCCGAACATTCAAACTTGTCAATTTAAACCCTTTAATTTATGAAAGTTGCATTTTGTCCCTTGAATCATCTATAGTACACTCCACACGTACAATGGTTTACCTGTTCGAATAGCTAGAGAAGAAAGATGCTTGCACTACGCAGCTAATATTCTCTTATTTATGAATGTGAATAAGGGTTTAGCATAGATGATTCTTTTAGCACATTTAAGAATGCCTTGTCTATTCAATCAAAAATTGAGGAAATCCAAGATTCAACCAGTTGTTCCCGGATGTATCATAGACTTAAAGACCCGAAACCTCAGATTTTGGCAATCCATCAATCGAGAATTCAGTACTAAGACCATATGCCAATGACGTGAGGCAGGATAACCATACAACTTTAAGTTGTTTATGTTTATATAACTGTGCCATGTTTGAAATGATTTTCAAGCCTAGTGGTATATCACTTGTAAGACTGATTATCATTTGTAATTGAAGTTTGGGAAAATCAGACAATCCACTGATGTACTATTATTTTCTCTGTTTTTCTTACATCAAAAAGTCATTTTTAATTTTTCAGTTGTTTTGTTTATGTTTTTCGGGAGTTTTCTCAAATTCAAATATTTTAAATAAATTGAAATACTTTTGGATTTTCTGATAGAAAAACGGTTAAACAAAAACTGATTTTCCAATGTGGTTTACTCAGATTTTTTTCCAAAATGCCTTTTACCTTTCAAAATTAGTCAAATTTGGAATTGTCAAATGATTTTGTAAATTTTTTGGCAGTTTGGTAGTCAGTATGGACTTTAGCAATCACTGGATCCTTAGCGATTGCTATGGAAGTTATACTATCAACAAAAAAATAGGAGGTGACAATAAAATGCAAACCGTAGTCACGTATGTGATGTTGGCATGTTAAAAAAAACCTGGAAACAACAGCTCAATGCAAATACCAAATTCGACTTCGCAAGTTGTAGGAAACACACGCGACGACCTCCCATGAGCTGACATCCACCCGTTGCGGATTTAGGTTTGACTTTGTAACCACCAATTATAGAATTACCAAGTTCAAAGAGATCCAACTTATCGCCATTAGGGTACCATAGACCTTTGGTTGGTAACCGTTTAGATAATGAAGGAACCATTCTACAGCAGTCACGTAGTCCACTCTTATTCATTACTGACATCCGTTGTTAAGTCAAAACACTAGGTCATGAAATCAAACTTATCAAACATTTTATCTTTCTTTTCTTCTTCTTTCACAACAAACTCTCTCATTTGATTAGCTAAGGTTACATATCCTCCAAAGATGTTCTGATAATGTTACCGGAGTGATACGTCACCTATTTTGTGCTAAGATTAAGGGTGTAAATGATGTGCAACAACTCGAGAGCTACTTGGGATCGGATCCGTAAAAATCATGAACGAACCGAGCCTTAATGAGCCTGAGCTTAAGCTTGAAACATGACTCATTTACTTATCGAGCGCGAGCTTGAGCTTTTCATACAAGGACCATATTGGCACGCAAGCCTAAATGAGCCCAAACAAATTTTATATCATTATTATTTCTTATATAGTATACCTACTATTTAACATTGGCGAGCTCGAGCTCGAGCCGTGCTTTTAGCTACTTTTAAATTGATCTATAACTGTTTCGAGCTGAGCTTGATCCCTATGGTTGTACTTTCGAGCCGAGTTCAAGCTCAAAGTTATGGGCTCGAATTGAGCCAAGATCGAGCTCAAGCTTCATAAAAGCATGACGAGCCGAGCTCGAGCCCAGACAGGCTCAGACCCGGCTCGACTCGACTCGTTTACAGTCCTAGCTAAGATGCCCCATTGTCAACAATCAATTACTGATGATAGTGCCTCCTGGAACACCTTCACACTCATTCAAAGATTAGTTCTGGCGGGGGGGGGGGGGGGCTAGGCCTTGATTATCTTTGGTCATCTTAGGTCATCAATTGTAGGTAGATCCATCCACCTACCACGAGGAGTAGGACTTGGATCACTAGATATCAAACCCTTAGAGGAATTTATTGATTTATGTATCCAAACCTGCTTAAGTTTATCTTTGAAGAAATTTGGTTTTGCAGGTTTGGGTTTGGCCTTAGGTTGTGCTTTTGGTCTACCATTTGAACTTGCCTTTGGTTTGTCTTAGGCTTTTAAACCTTAGGTATTGCAACCTTCTTAGTTTTAGGCTTTGGATTTTCAACAACTATTCTTTGTTTTTTTTAAATGGGTTTGGTCTCTTATTTTGATAATAATTATCATAAAAGTTTTGGTTTGGAGAACCAAAATGATTTTTGTTGTTGTTTCTCGGGGGTTCATGAGTGCTAGCCTTCATCTTTCTCAGATAGGGACAATGAGTCTAATGTGTCATACGTCATTGCATTCAAAGCATGACCTCCACTATTCATAGTATTGAGGTTCATACTGAGAGTACCCAAGCTATACTGGAAAGATCACGGGCTAGAACTTCCAAATCTAGTGGTACTTGAATATGCTTCATGGTCATGAGATCTAGGTGCATTAAATTGTTGATACTTTTGTTCAAAGTATGCAAGATTTGAATGATTTTTGAAATATTGCACCGGATCTGTTCCCATAGATTTGACAAACTTGACTTCTTTAGTCTTAGGAACTGACTTGTTCTTCCCAAACATATTCTTTGGAACCCAATTCAATTTCTTAGATTGATTTTGTTGGTTTTGTTGGTTTTGTTGATTCTGATGAGTTTTCTTAGAAACAACTTATGGTTTACCATGCTGATTTTTGACTTTGGGTTTAGGATCACATTCAATATGATTTTCAAGTGAAATAACTAGTTCTAATCCTAAAACCGGTCTCTCAAATTCCTCATTGGAATCTTCATACTCTGTTTCAACCAACATATAATTTTCATCTTTAACCATTTCAGTTACCTTGATCTCAGATGGGTCAACAACAAGTGGTGTTGTGATAACAAAATTTGTGAGATCTGTCTCCTCTGGTGACTGGTGTAATTGTCACGCAAAGGTGGAGGAACTGCATTGTAACCCAACCCATTCCTAGTTTCCTTAGTTATTTGACTCCCAATGATATGATCCAACACATATCTTGAGTTAGAATAACTTTCTCGCCTTTTCTTGATTGTTTCATAGTCATAGTGAGCTGTTGCTAATGCTTTCTTGGTTTGATGCAAATCAGTGATGTAATTGTTTATATCATCTTGTTTGTTTAATACTGTTCTTTTAAGCTCACTAACATCCTTCTTTAGCAACTGAACCATTTGTTTAATTCCTTTTCATTCTTTTCAGTGTTGTATTAGCATCAGTGCATGACCTCAAATCACATACCAGACTAGTGTTGTATTCTTTGATTAACTATAACTTAGTGTCATATTTTAAGCATTTAACACAGACAAGCTTAGAAGAGTTAGAACTTACCTGAGTCTGCTGCTAATTCTGATCTTTATTTGACTTAATTGGAATGCCAACATCTCTAACTTATCCTTTCTTCCTCAGAATCATCCTTTCTAGATGTTGAACACTCTACATCTGTGTTGCTGTTTAACTAACAATTTTGTTCATCAGCAGATGATTCACTTCCTTCACCCGACATGTCTTCATACGTCATAGAGCTTGAACCGGAACTTTGACTTTCCTCACTTGAGCTCTCATCTGCTCCACTTCTTTGTTCCTCTGAACTCTGAGCATTGTCTAAAGATTCTTCTTCATCCTAAACTCTTGTAAGCCCTTCACACCCTTTATCCGCATGTTCAACAAATGCTTTGACTGTAACTGTATTTAACAGATCCTTGTTAGAGGTTCCAATTTCCCTCTCGCTCACATGGATCCTTTGGATGCTTTACGACTGATTCGCATATGCAATGATTTCCTATGGATCTTTCTTGTTGATCCTTTGTTGATGTGGAGTTTAAGAGAATGGATCCCATGAAACAGATGAATTCACTCTCGGCTGCATGTCTTCAGCACGAATGATATCGTTGATCCAGCATTTGAATATGTTAATATTTTCAAAAAAAATATTAGACTTAAAATTTTCCCAAAAACCAATGTATACCGATTTACTTAACAAAAGTCAACTATAAGTGATGTTTGGACAAAGTCAGACTTAAAATAAGTTAAAAGTTGACTAGTTCAGCCTTTCACACGTATGACAAGACTTTCCACATGTATGAGTCATTTTCCACACGCATGAGAGTCACACGTAGGACTATCAGGTGTATGAAGAACACCCGCAGGACTACCAGCCGTATGATTGTCTTGTGCCTGATACAGGACACGTATGAGGATCTTATGCCTGAATGGTTCTAGACGTAAGAGAGAACTAGTCGTATGACAGTAGCAAACTCAAGAACATGGATGATTTTGATGAATTTAGTGAAAATGAATGTTTAGATGATTAGATTATCAGGTTATGTTCGGGATTTGGTCTAAAACACGAATCTAATGCCCAAAACACTCCAAAAACATGAATTGTAATCCAAAATCATCAAAAATCTAACGTTGTTTTTTCATAAAAAAATTGATTCACACACTTTCTAAAACTAATTTAGAAGCTAAAGTAACAATCAGATCTAACAATTAAATCCATAATAAGAAATTCAACCCCAAAAATTCAATATTTCAATAAAACCCAATTTTCAAAAAAAAAAAAAAAAAAAAACCTTGAACAATTGCTTCCAAAACTCATATCTGATGCTACTCAACTATAACAACACGCGTGATATTGAGCCTTGGCTCTTATACTACTTGTAGGATCGTGATTCTATAAGATTTGATGATATCACGCGCGTATCTGGATTAATGGTGGAATCAATGATCCGGTTAGTTGTTATAGGTGTTTGATAAAGGTTACAATGATATGGAATTGATAAGAACACACACACACACACAATATCACACACATAAATGGGGGCACATTGTTAGAATTCTGCAAAAGTTACAAAGTTTATGCATAAGGCACCTTTATATAGGGTCCTGTCCTACGTATGGAAAAGACCAGACGTAGGACCCATACGCCTCCAATGAGTCCAAGTGCAGGACTTTCCTACGCCTGGAATTTAACCTAAGTTACAAAATGATGCGTAAACGACTAAAATGCTGCTTGTAAACACTAAAACACTATATAATCATGCCTACGATTGATATTGACTTATCACTAGCTTTGGACATACATGAAGTGCAATAACAAGACTCGTGCATGTGTGCTTTCCGGTGATTCCCCGAATCACTAAACCGTGACCACTCCGTGTGTAAACTACCTTCTGATGATTCCCGAATCATTGAATTGACTCAACTAACCCAGTTAAATTCGTTTAATGAATGTTTCGTTAAGGTGGACATAAATGTTTGTTAGGAAAGTTAACCTGAGTTTTCAGGTGTCACATCATCCCCTGTTAAAAGAATTTACATCCCAAAAATTGCTCAAAGTCGCTTAAGAAAGAAAGATTTTTTGTTGCTATATGTAACACCCGGGCCCTCTAACCACCAATATTTTCCGCTTTGCCCCGAAGGGTTGCCCATACAGAACTCACAAATTTGTTTTTTGGTTGCCCCGATGGAGACTTCCTAGGAGGTCACCCATTCTAGTACTGCTCCCAGATGAGAACGCTTAACTGTGTTGTTCTCCTGTCATACACTAACATTATGCCCCAAAACGCGTTGATGATTTAAGAGTGTATGTGCTAAAAGGATCGACAAATAACAAAGAATTGATCAAACAAGTTTGTTTTAGGTGCGGAAACCCTAAAACAATCACAAAATGATAATAAAACAGATCAAAACATGTAAATCATCATTTCAAAGCTTTTTCATTAATTACGAACTCAATTACACGTTTACAGATTGAAAGCAACAGGGTATGAACGTGAATTAAGCTAAATAATATTCTAGAGAGAGAATCAGAAAGTGGAGGGAACAAAATGACTCAAAGTTACATTCAAAAAATCAGCTTGACTATATATAGACTGCACATTCGCCCACTTAGTTCGTGCGAATGTGCAGGTTCGACCACTTCATCCGGTCGAACCAAGCCATACATTAAGAACCTATTCTACCTTCGTCCAAAACATCTCCTTTGCACCTTCTGAGTCTCCTTCGCACCTTCTGATTCACCTTCGCACCTATCAAAAACTTCCTTCTCCCATTCGACAATTAACAAAACAAGTTTATTGAACAATCCGAAGCACTAGTCGCATAAATGCATCTACAAACTCCCCCTCGACTATTGCTAGGATTGTTGTCGACGTTCTTCGTCCATTCTGATGTTCATCAACTTGATATGTCGCTGAATCTTCTGTTATTTAGTCAATACCGGTTCATGAAATGTCTTCGGCTTCGTCTTTTTCACTTCAGGCACTTTCTGTATCTCCACAAACCTCCCGAGCTTCTTGTCATAGTCACATCCAGCATTTATATCATATGCAAAGCACATAAATACCACACGTTGGTATTTGCCTGCTTGCTCAGCATCCTTAACCTCAGAATAAATCGGATTATAGAACAACATTATTATATCCTCATGTGAACAATTAATCAGCCACATGGGATCAAAAATGTGTATCTTCTTGAAGTTCTTTTCACCATCTTTCAACACGATCATAGCCTCTACTATCTTCCGATCATAGTACCACCAAATAAAGTCTTTGGCGAAGTGTTGTGGAATCGGCATCAAAGGAATCTTCTTCAACACTCGCGGTGGCTTATACTTCAACGAGTGTTCTTCGTCCATTCTGATGTTCATCAACTTGATATGTCGCTGAATCTTCTGTTATTTAGTCAATACCGGTTCATGAAATGTCTTCGGCTTCGTCTTTTTCACTTCAGGCACTTTCTGTATCTCCACAAACCTCCCGAGCTTCTTGTCATAGTCACATCCAGCATTTATATCATATGCAAAGCACATAAATACCACACGTTGGTATTTGCCTGCTTGCTCAGCATCCTTAACCTCAGAATAAATCGGATTATAGAACAACATTATTATATCCTCATGTGAACAATTAATCAGCCACATGGGATCAAAAATGTGTATCTTCTTGAAGTTCTTTTCACCATCTTTCAACACGATCATAGCCTCTACTATCTTCCGATCATAGTACCACCAAATAAAGTCTTTGGCGAAGTGTTGTGGAATCGGCATCAAAGGAATCTTCTTCAACACTCGCGGTGGCTTATACTTCAACGTCACTCTGGGCATTCCAGTAATCATATCAATATCCTTTTTATGAACGATTCGTTTTGGATATTGAGGTGCAAATAAATCCCACTTTGTTCGGCTCTCTCTCGTCATCTTCTCAGCAAAGTATGTAATTTGATTATTTGACGCTCCCGTTAAACGGTGACGACAAATATCACGAATAGCCCAGTAAGGAAGAGTCTTCAAATGATGGAATTTATCAAAATATAAGATCCCCTTCTCCCACTTTACTGCTACACATTTTAATTGCTTAACAAACTTCCAGGCCAATGCACGACCTTTGAAAATTCCACTGTGAAGTTTGTAGAAGCTACCTTGTATCTTAGCTTTAGGACGGTTATTCTCCTTCTCTTTCAACTTCCTCAAAAGTTCTTTCAAACTATCAGATTGCACGAACTGTGGCTTATCATGCCCTTTGAATATTTCATCTTCAAACAATTTGCTCTTTTCCTTAGCAAGTTTCTCGGCCTGGTTTAGCACTTCATCAGAAAATCTAGGAAATCCAGAATCTTGATCATTCTTAAAGTATTGTGGATATTCCTCACTTGTAATGTCTTCCATCTCAACTTCTTCAAAAGCAGGAACGTCACGGTCATCTGAATGATTACCGGCTTCCTTTTCAGGTATCTTTGGAATGAAATTATCAGCAAGTAGCTCTTCCAAAGTCTTTCCAACCTGTCTAGCTAAACCTTCAAGTATTTCCTTAGAAACTGCCGCAGAAACCTCTCCATCTTCTAGATCTGGGTCATCAAACTCCAACTCAAACGGCTTATTACTAGACTCGAATATTTCTAGAAACCTGCTTGTCATGTCAATCGTCCAGACTCGATCTGTAAGCATCTGGCGATACATGTGTTTGTCTTCTTCTGATAAAGACTGCAGTTTTTCATTCCAGAAAATGTCATCATCTACATTTTCACCTGGAGTCTTTGAGCTTGACTCTCCACCTTTGCTCGAATCACGCTTCTCATACGTATACTTCTCAGTGTTGTCATCATCATTGTCATCATCACTATCAAAAGCAGAGCTGTTTCCATCACTCGATCCACCATCTGAACCACCATCATCTCCATCATCTTTCTTCTTTTTCTTTTGAGGATCGTTACCAGCATCTTCATCAACATCTTCATCCTCTTCATCGTCAGATAGTTCATAATCAACTTTCTCTTCTTCTTCTTCTTTATCTTCTTCACCAGCTTGAAGTAGAGGAGCTCGAGAGTATAAGTCTTTTATCAGATCATCCATGTTCTTGTTACTCTTCTTCAGCTTTTTCTTCTCCTCTTTCAAGACTATTATTCGTCTGGTGTTTCTTTGCTCGTGCTTCAGCAACTTCTTGTTCTCTTTCTTCAACTTCTTGATTGTTTCCTTCAACTCTTCACTGTTATCATGAGATGTGACTACAACTTCCAACATCTTTTTATCATTCGACTTCAATTTCTCAATCTCGGTTTGCTGTTTGTTGATAATGCTCATCATTTCAGATAGCCTTTGATTCACAGCAGTCATTACGTCACTATCAACTGTGACCTTCTTCTTAATAGGTGCCTCAGCAACTTCAGGCAGTTTGCCTTCCCTCATCTTCTTGAGCACATTATCTAATGCTTCATTGAACTCATCAACAGGTAATTCATCTTCCTGTTGTGTGCTAGAAGTAGTTGCAGTCTTTTGCTTCTTCGATACAGGTGCAGTAGAAGCTGGTAGTAGTTTCTTACCAGCAATGAGTGTCTCTATCTCCCTCAATCTCTTCTGACTTGGTTTCAATACATTCTCTTGTTTCTTGTACTGAGGCTTCTTCTTTGATTTCACAGCCTGTACGGGTGAACCGGGAAAATCTTTTTCTACATTCAGACTCTCTTCATCTTCATCAATTGGAATTGGGCTCTTATTTCCTTGATCTTCAACAGACTGACTAACAGACTCACCAGCCACAGTGGCCTTGGGCGTGGTAGTCTTTAGCGTTTCAGTTTCCGAGTCCCAATGTTCATCTTCTTGCGTCTCCTCAGAATCAATCGACGCCTCATCCACAATATGCAAACCTTTCTTTGCCATTGTCTTGTTTCTTCTTGGTGTACTCTTCTTCTTGGCAGGTTCAGGAACAACCTCTAATCTGATCTCTTTCTCCTTACCCTTTCCACTCTTAGCACCGACATTAACAACCTGTCTTTTGCGCTTCGCATCTGGATCAATAGGATGTAATGGGTTATCTGGATCTGAATCACTGTTAGCATGTCTTACAAGCCCTTCACCTGGATCCGTATAGTCAATCCTTGCTAGATGTCCAAATAAACGCCTTACAGGTGGACGTTTATTTGTTGACAATCCTTTATAAGCTTTCATCCTAGCAAGAGTATTGATCGACATATGTTCTTGAACAACAATGTGCTTAGGATCCCTCTTCAAATCTTTGTATTTGTTATCAAACACCATCTGGAGGAAACGAGGATATAGCAAAAACTTCAGATTCCTTGTGCCGTTCACAGGCTCCAACAAGTGTTCCATTAGCATTCCTGATACATTGAACGGTTTGTTCAATACCAGTGCCACCATCATCGAGCTAATACTCTTACGCATCAAGTCATATCCTCCAGCGGCTGATCCAAAGACGTGTATCAAAACATGTGCCAAGTATTTGAACTGTGGACACAGCTTTCCCTTATGCAATGAACCATCAGTGATCGGTCCATTGCACTTCATCCTCAGGAAGCACTTCCGTTGATCCATGAAACTAAGCTCTTTGGGATCTGTCTTCTCATCTTGCAGATTCAATGCTTCTCTAATATCCTGCTCACATACAATTATCATCTTCCCTTGGATCTTGCTAATCACAGATGAATCGCAATTCCATAAATCTAACTTCGCTTCTGTCTAGAATTCTTGCATCATATCTCTGTAAATAATGGTAGGTGTAGCAATCGCGTCAATCACCCGACTCCTCTTCAAGAATTCTATGATCTCGATAAACTCAGTATGCTTTTTAACTTCTCCAAGATACGCACAGAAATTATGCGCATTCTTGAAGGTTAAAATCTCTTCAGTAGCTTTCTTTGCAGGTTGTGAGGATGATCCGGCTTGCTCAGTAGTCTTCTCCTGCTCAGACATGGTTTGATCTGCAAAACAAAACAAAGAAACATGTTAAAAATCGACAAAAATTTCAAACATTGAAAATTTGGTAATTAATCTTCTCATTCGCCTAAACGGGGGTGCGAATGAGAAAAACTTGGTGCGAATGTGAAAATTTAAAGGTACGAATGTATAGTTTTTGATAAAATGTTTCATTCCCCACATGTTTGTTCATTCGACCAGTTAAACATCTCCTTTGCCTATTCGAAAGGTGCGAAGGAGTCTGTTCATAATTTTAAATTTTCAATTCTGAATTTTATTGTTTCTAATCATATTATTATGATTTGTTTGGCAAGTAAAGACACCGATTAGTGTTTTTAAATCAACAGTTTTATCAATTTCACATTATATCTGTGTTTTCTTATTAAACCTAGGGTTCGAACTAAAATGATGATCAATTGATCAATCTGCTGTTTTTGAATCATTGGTTTATGGATTTTCTCCCCCTAAAACACAGAAATAATGAATCCCCAACATCAATTCAAGCAATGAACATGTTTATTTCAGATTTTAAAAACTAGGGCTCAAAACTGAATAACAACGATCAATCCTTTAATACTTGATATTAACCCGTAAAAAGTAGTGAAAATTGATCAGAAACACTTGATGAGCACAATGATATGGTGCAAAAGATCAGGGCAACAAGGTGAGTTCAGTTCAGAAATTTTGAAAAACTTTTGTAATGGGTCGAATGAGTCTGAGAACATATATATAGACATGCTCCTTCGCCCATATATACTGGTCGAATGAGAAACTTTTGGTTCCTTCGACCCTATTTAAAGGTTCGAAGGAGTCAAAAGGGTTCGAATGTGAAAAGTAATCAAGAACACTCTCATTCGCCCAAATATAATGTACGAAGGAACAACCAAAATTCCACGTTCGACCAAACGAATGGGCGAACGAGAACTGGAATTTTGTTAAATTTTCCAAATCTCAAAAACGAGTCCCGTTCCAATTATTTTTCAACTTTTAAGCATCCAACATTCAAATTTTCACATTTAAAAGATTACAAAGCTCAAATGGGTCATCAAGGTTTAGAAATCGACAACAACCACCATCAGTTATCAAAAAGAAGATAGAAATGTAAAATCTTTTTGGATTTTCTAAAATTTATGTTAAAACACACCTAAAATCTTTTTGAGTTTTGTAATTTTTGACGAGAAAATAAAATGCAGAAATGTAAATGAAAAACAGTAAATATTTTTGTGATTTCCGGTAAAGGGATCATATCAGTTATTGAGAAATCTGATCACACCGTTGATCTATTGAATTATTATCATTAGAGACAATGTGTGATCTGGCAACTGCTGATATTGTGATCCACATAAACTCACATGCAGACTTTTGTGCAGTGCTTTAAACTGATACTGTTATTTATAGTATAAACATAATTGTCTGTGGTTCCCACGCACACGACATACTCCCGTATCAAGAAGTAAATGCACAAAGACTCATTGTAAAGCGTGATTATGCTTTCGTCGTCTGTAATGTACAAAGTAGAATGCACAGAGGTATACAGGTCAGCAAATTAATGCAGCAAAGTAACATGTGCACTTTACTAGGTTGAGGACTGATATTAATCATGATTTGCATCAGTGATTAATACGATGTAATAGATAATCTTTGATCATCATAAAACATGGAAAGTTCCTCAATTCGGTAACTTTAGGATTTGGCATAAAGCTCTTTTATAAAGACACCATGTCTGATCTAGGTCCGTAATGACTTACAGCAGAAGATCAGAGAGGCTATCCCCAGACAACTAATAACATAACGACCCTAAACCTCCGAGTTTTGTACAAATACCCTATCAAACGAAATTACTGTACTAAGACCATATGCCCATGAGGAGTTCATCCACACATCAATTCGTTTGATATGTATGTATCAGGCACACAGTACTAGGTCTACAAAGCCTATCAGCACATCGCACAGACTCAGACACACGCCCTATATAGCAGTACATTTCTTAGAATGTGTCAGATCCCCACTGATGTACTATCATTTCCCCTTTTATTCCAGGAAATCATTTTTGATTTTTCTGATTTTTTTACAAATTTTTGAATTTACTGTTCCCAAGGATAAGCTGGAGCATTTCAAATATGTGACTGCCCAGATATTGTTTGTTCATAGAAATCTGACGGCATTAATCTAAGGGAAGAAGATATAGCAGTCAGCAAAGAAATTTTCTAATTTTTATGGAATTTTGAAATTTTTCAACGTTTTTGGATTTTCGAAATTTTTCTGGAAAGCAGTAAAAATTAAACTAAAATGTGATAGACTGAGGTGGTGATCAGTCTTGTTTTTCTTTAATACCATTAGCTTTTAAAAGATACTCAAATCTGGATTTGTCAAAAGCTTTGGTAAAAAGATCTGCGCGTTGGTAATCAGTGTGGATTTTGACCATATCGATCAACTCTTTAGCATAACAAACACAGATAAAATGATATTTAATCCGGATATGTTTAGCCTTTGAGTGATTTACTAATTCTTTTGTTAATGCGATTGCGGCTTCATTATCACAGTAAATAGGGGTTTTAAGAAATTGCAAACCGTAATCCACCATCTGTTGTTGGATCCAAAGAACCTGTGAGCAGCAGCTCGATGCTGAAACGTATTCTGCTTCACATGTGGACAGTGCAACTGCGGTCTGTTTCTTGCATTGCCAGGTCACAAGCCTGCTCCCCATAAACTGGCATCTAGCCGTTGTGGATTTGCTGTCTTTGTCACAACCGCCCCAATCTGCATCACTAAAAGCGATTAGGTCAAAATTATCATCATGAGGGTACCATAGTCCTTTCGATGGACAACCCTTCAGATATCTAAGGATACGCTTGACAGCTGCAAGATGACTTTGTTTCGGCTTCGACTGATATCGTGCACAAAGACATGTTGCAAACATTATATCCGGTCTAGACGCGGTGAGATACATCAGAGATCCGACGATTGCTCTATATGTAAATGGATCAGTCAGCTCCCCCTTAGCGTCAACTCCAATCCCGTGATTAGGTTGTATCGGGGTATCCATCGGCTTCGAATCATCCATCTGGAATCGGCTCAAGACTTCAGAAACGTATTTCGTCTGGTGAATAAAGATCCCCGTTGGTCTTTGCTCCACCTGCAAACCTAGGAAAAACTGCATTTCTCCCATTGCGCTCATTTCGAACTTTTCCTGCATAACATTTTCAAATTCCCAGCACAGAAGTTCGTTAGTAGACCCGAAAATAATATCATCAACATAAATTTGCACAAGAAGCAAGTCATCTCCTGCTCGTTTCGTGAACAGTGTGCAATCCACCAATCCGCGTTTGAATCCTTTCGAGAGAAGATACGTGCTCAGATCCTCATACCATTGTCTCGGAGCTTGGTGCAACCCGTAGAGAGCTTTGTTTAAGACATAAACCTTATCCCGGTGAATAGGGTCCTCAAAGCCTGGTGGTTGACCTACGTAAACTTCCTCTTTGACCACACCGTAAAGGAATGCGCTCTTTACATCCATCTGATACACCTTAAATTTCTTCCAGGATGCAAACGCCAGAAACATTTGTATAGCTTCCAAGCGTGCAACAGGTGCATAGATTTCATTGTAGTCGATTCCCTCAACTTGATGAAAACCTTGAACAACCAAACGAGCTTTGTTTCGCAATATAACACCTCTATCATCCCTTTTACACTTAAAAACCCATTTGGTTCCGATCTTCTTTCTTCCCGGGGGCAAATCTGTCAGCGTCCATACTCCAAGTTTTTGAAATTGTAACAACTCTTCTTGCATCGCTTCCACCCAGGCATCATCCAAAAGAGCTTCCTTGTACGTCCACGGCTCGACCTGCGAAACATAACAAGCGAAAGACCAGTCATTTTGAAAACCAGATTTTTGTATTTTGGCATATAAAGCAAGATTGCCAATATTCTCTGGTGCTTGAGCATTTCTCAATTGCCCTCTTGTCATAACGCTGCTACCAGGATCACCAATAACCTGTTCAAGCAGGTGTATCCGATGTATCTGAGATTCCGGATAATCAGTGACTTGTACTCCCGTTTGAGTCGTCAAATTTTCTGTAGAAACCAGATCATTACCCACATTCAATGTTGAAGCATCAGTTGTAGTTGGGTTCACTGGTGGTGTCACTGTAGCATTGTCCAGAATAGTTTCACTTGTAGCATCATCGTCTTCATCTTCTGAATCTGATGAATTAAGCGTTGTTGAAGCTTCTTGGAACACCTCTTCTTCCGTCACAGGAGCAGTGGTATCATTAGAAGCTGATTGTGGATTTACAGTGATCGGACGCACTAACGGTGAAGTCACTTCGTTTTCGACCTCGTAATATAAACGGAGTATAGTTTCTTCAACCATGCTATCTAGATTGAATGATTCAAAGAAGTCTTTGTAATCAAACATCCAATCTGGACCGCCACCCTGTACATTTTGAGTGTATCTTTGTACTTCGACGTTAGCCCACTCCTCGACTTTTCTAGTTCTTTTGTTGAATACCCTATTTAGTGGGGTTTCATATCCAACAAAATAGCCTTCTTCAGCCTTTGGTGTGAACTTCTCCGAAGGATTAAGCATTGTACACGGGGCTCCAAATGGTTCTAGATACTCTAGATTCGGCTTTCGTCGGTTCAACAGCTCATAAGAAGTTTTGCGAAACTTCTTCACTGTTAAAACACGATTTAAAGTATAACATGCTGCGTAAATTGCTTCGTTCCAGAACATGACTGGAAGATTTGAGTCCGCAAGCATTGTTCTCGCCGTTTCGATTAGAGTCCTGTTCTTTCTTTCTGCGACGCCGTTCTGCTGGGGTGTATACGGAGTGTTGTATTCATGATGAATTCCCTTGTTTTCACAAAGATTATCCATCTGAGCGTTTTTGAACTCCGTCCCATTATCACTCCGGATTCGTTTGATCTTTAGACCATAGATATTCTCCAGACGTGTAAACAGAACTTTCAGGTTGTCAAACGTGTCGCTTTTCTAGTGTAAGCACATAACCCATGAGAATCTTGAATAATCGTCAATCACCACAAGACAGTACAATTCCCCGGCATGACTTTTATGCTTGACTGGACCAAATAAATCCATGTGCAAACTCTCAAGCGGTAGTTCAACGGAATTGACTTTCTTTGGTCTATGGGTCTGTTTGTGTGGCTTTCCCTTTTTACAACTAATACATTTGTCATTCAAATGGAAATGTTTCACATTAACTCCCGTGAAAAGTTCATTTTTCACCAACTGGTTCATCTTTCTCAAATGTATGTGTCCCATTCTCCTGTGCCACATGATAGATTCTTTTTCTGTAGCCTTTGAGAGGAAACACGTGACTTGGCCATGGGTGGTCATAGCTTTGGACATATCGAGAATATACAAGTTGTTTACTCTCTTTGCCTTTAGCATCACCCACTCTTTTGGAAGTTCAAAACCCGGTTTCAGGATGTAGCAAGATTTGTCGTCAAAATAAACAGAGAATTGCTTGTCACAGATTTGGCTGACACTGAGTAGATTGTAGTCTATCTGCTTCACATACGATATCCGCTCAAATGTCACGACCCCATTGCTAACACTACCCTCCATCGTAATGTAGCCTCCTTTATTTCCTGCAAACGCTACGTATCCTCCATTTATGTTCTTGATATCAAAGAGTAGCGTGAGATCCCCTGTCATGTGACCAGAAGCTCCACTATCAACAATCCAGCGACTGCTAACAGGGCCAGCTGGAGCTCCCTAGACATATCAAGTAAAGCAATTAGATCTCTTTGTGTTTTCCATTTCATTTATATAGTTGTTAATGGCAAGTTGCTTTATAGACAAAGTCTTTTTCAGTTCAGAAACATCCTTTTTATAACCATCAAGTACTTTGTTGAAATCTTTTGATTATTTTTGATAATTTTGACAGTTTATTTTAGCACTCTCAAGTTGTACCTTGAGAAGCTTATTTTCTTCTGTCAATTTATCAAAATCAGAACATTTAACACAAACTTTAGATTGAGATTCAGTACTTACCAGTTTAGGTGGTTCTGTCATTGCCATCAGTGCGAAATGAGCTTCCTTCCCTGCAAAGAATTTTGAGTAGTCAATCTTTGTGCAGGCATCATCCACCATGCACGACTTGCGGGTCATTAGGAAATCTGCTTCAGCTAGCAACTAATCAATGTCATCGTCTAGTGAATTCACACTAGCTTCCAAGTCAAAATCACTTTCCATATCCGAATAAGCTGAATCATATTGCTCTCCAACATCTGTGATAGAATCAAGAATCATTCCAGACTTCTTGTCTTCACACTCAACATTCACATCCTCATTCAACTCTTCTATTTTCAACTCCGACACTTTTTCTATCACAACATCCTCTTCAATCTCCACATGTTCATCCAAACTCATCTTTTGTGCCACACAAGCCACATTTTCAGCAGTAATCTCTTCCACTCCTAATTGCATGCCCGTCCAATCAAAACCTTCATCTTTTTTAATCACAAGTGCTTGGTTTTGATTTTCAGTTTGGGTTTGGGTTTGAGTGTTAGGTGTAGAGATGGGAACAATGGTTCGGTTTGGATTCTGTTGTGGTTGGTTTTGAGATGTGGATTGTCTAGTATTGGTATTTTGTTGTGTGTTTTGACGGTTCTGGTAGTTGGTTTGAGGTTGAAAGCTAGAGATGTTGGAACTGTTGTATGATACCTGATTCTGGTTTTGGTTTTGTCTGTTTTGGTAACTTTAGTTGAACGGTTTTCGATTACCTTGCTGAGCCGGCTGTGTACACTCTCTCTTGAAATGACCCTTCTCACCACAATTGAAACATGTGACCTTGGCTTTGTTAAAGCCGTAAGTGGTGTTTGGAGAAGTCGAAAGGTCAGTTCTTCCTGTTTTCTAGATAAAATCAGTGGCTCTTCTCATGATGCTAGCAAATGCCCACTGTATGTCCATAAGCTCCATTTCCTCTTTATCGATTTGTGCGTAGTCCTCATTGGTTAGATTGTTGTTTCCAATCTGACTAGCAACTAAACCGTTGTATGATGCAACCATAGCAGATACTAATGCTACATGCTGTTGAGCAATCTCAACAGTAACATTATTAAGATTAGAAGTCTCTAACACAATCGGACTTTGATTTGATTGTGTTTGAGTGATCTGCATTTGGTTCATGTGAGGATTATATGGTTGTTGTTGAGGTTGACTTGCTGTGTAATAGGCAGCTTGTTGTAAAGGTGAAAAAGGTGGAATGAAATTTGGTGTTTGATAGGGTTGTGGTGTGTATGATGAAGTTTGGGCAAGATAGTTTATTGGTGCTTTAGTGGGTTCAACAACATTAGATACGTAAGCAATATGAGGTGCAACACTTGAAGTAGAGCTAGAAGTAGAAAGAGAAGTAGATGTACCACTCACATTCAAATCTGGGTTCTGTGGAATCTGTGCTCTCTTTGCTTTCCTCTTCTCCTCCATTTCTTTGTTCTCCAGTTTTTGTATGAACTCATTGATAGTCGAATACTGGTATGCATCTTTTTCTTTCAACACTTCAATGTGTTGGTTCCAATATGGTGGTAAAGCATCAGCAAATTTATCCACCAGTTCTGACATCGGTATGCTAATCTCGTAGCTCGAAAGCTCTGTGAGCAAGGGGCAATACCTAGGAACCAATTCTTTTAGAGTCTCATTACCCATGTAACTAAAGTTCTCGAACTCTTTTCGAAGCTCTTCCATTCTTAGCTTCCTAGTCTTCTCTTTACCATCATGTCTGTTTCTCAGCATATCCCACAACTGTTTTGAAGTAGTACACGATCCGAACTGATGCAGCAAGTCAGTGTTGATCGCCTGAGATAACTGAGAAAACGCCTTTTTCTCGATCGTGAACTTCTTTTTCTCATCATCAGCCAAATTCTCCAACGGCATAGGTTCTCCAGTGTTCTCCAGAATAGGAGCAACATAACCTTTCACTATCATCTGCCATGCCTCAGCTCCCTCTAAGCCTTGTCCCTCCACATGTAACTTGAACTTTGTCTTCCATGTGTTGTAATCCATCATATCCATGAGCTTTGGTGGACGATTGCCACTACCTGATGATAGATCATGAATAAGGGTAGATATGGCATTGGTCGTCTGCGAGTGAACGGCAGCTGCTGCTACTCCTCAATAATTGTCAATTGGTTGCTGTAACGGTTGCACAACTTGCTGAGGAGTAGAACTAGTCATAGCCATGTAATTGATTGGCTGAGATGGTGGACTAGTCTTCTGAGCTACAACTGACCATGGATCTCTTGTTGTCTGCTGCTGTGGTGCTTGATTAGGTCTTGGCGTTGTTGGAAAGTTCCACATCTTAACCTGTAAATGTTCAAACACGAAAAGATTAGAAAAATTTTAAAACAGGTTTCTCTTTCGCCCTTACGGATGGTCGAATGAGAAAAATCTTCTCCTTCGACCGTTTGGAAGGGTACGAATGTGGACTGTGATAACACACAAACTCTTTCGACCGTTCTCTCTCTCCTTCGACCGTTCGATCAGTCGAATGTAACTCAGACGGGCGAATGAACACATATAAGCTATGAAAGTCTACGTTCGACCACAAAAACAACACCTTCGACCAGAATTTCACTCGTTCGACCAAATTTACTGGCACCTTCGACCGTCTCTCTAGGTTCGACAAATAACAAAGAATTGATCAAACAAGTTTGTTTTAGGTGCGGAAACCCTAAAACAATCACAAAATGATAATAAAACAGATCAAAACATGTAAATCATCATTTCAAAGCTTTCTCATTAATTACGAACTCAATTACACGTTTACAGATTGAAAGCAACAGGGTATGAACGTGAATTAAGCTAAATAATATTCTAGAGAGAGAATCAGAAAGTGGAGGGAACAAAATGACTCAAAGTTACATTCAAAAAATCAGCTTGACTATATATAGACTGCACATTCGCCCACTTAGTTCGTGCGAATGTGCAGGTTCGACCACTTCATCCGGTCGAACCAAGCCATACATTAAGAACCTATTCTACCTTCGTCCAAAACATCTCCTTCGCACCTTCTGAGTCTCCTCTGCACCTTCTGATTCACCTTCGCACCTATCAAAAACTTCCTTCGCCCATTCGACAATTAACAAAACAAGTTTATTGAACAATCCGAAGCACTAGTCGCATAAATGCATCTATAAAGAGGCAGTGGATTACATATGAACCAAGGATCTCTCCTAGCCACAGCCTATATGGGATTTTCCTAGGTTGTCACATCATATGCCAATGAGTGTAAATCCACACAGTTTCAAGTCGTTATATTTATTTCACTATGCCAACATTGAAATGATTTTGTAGCCAATCTGTACATCATTTGTTAAGCTGGTTATTTTTGCAGTTTTAGGTTTTAAGAAATCTGACAATCGAGTGATTTACTATCATTTTCTCCGTTCCTCCTAGTGAAAACTCAATTTTTGATTTTCTATTGTTTTTGTATTTTTGTGAATTTTCAGATTTTTTGGATTTTTCTTACTTTTCAAATGTTTTCTATTTTTGTTTGAAACTTTTCTCCCCCTAAAATGCAAAAAACATTTTGTATAAAAACCGATTACCGATGAGGACAAACCTGTTTTTCTTTGACACCATTTATAAAAGCAAATTTTTAACACATGATTTGTAAAAAGGTCAGCACGTTGGTGGTGATTTGGATTTTAATCACATCAAGCAGTTTCTTTTACCTAGAAATCGCGTTAGAAGTGACATATAATGTGAATGTGTTAACGTTGGAGTGGTTTACAAGATCCTTAGTAATTACTATATCAGCTACGTTGTCGACATAAATAAGAGTCCTAAAAATTGCAACTCGTAATCCCACATTTGTTGTTGAATCCAAACAACCCAAGAGCAACAGCTCGATGCTACCACGTATTCAGCTTCACGGGTTGATAAAGAGACATGCGTTTAATTTTTGCATTGTATGGATACGAACCGCCCTCCTATGAATTAACATCTCACCATTGTGGATTTTATGTCTACTTTGTAACTGCCATGGACTAAATAACTTAAGGCTATTAGATCAAAGGTATCATCAATAGGGTACCACAGACCTTTGGTCGGACAACCCTTTATAACTGAAAGATCTGATTATGCAGGTTGCGATATTGACGCTAAATCAACAACGGCCGGATGTCAATTTCTGGGGAGCAGGCTCATGACTTGGCAGTGTAAGAAGCAGACGTCGGTTACTCTGTCAACATGTGAAGCAGAATACGTGGAAGCCTCGAGTTGTTGTTCACAAGTGCTTTGGATACAACAACAGATACGCGACTACAGTTTTCAATTTCTTAGAACCCCCATTGAAGGATTGACGAACGTGTCACCCGACAATAACGAGGGTTATATTCAAGGTGCGGAATCCCTTGAATACTCTTTAATAACGGAAACAAACTTGAAACAATGATAAACAAGCAATTACAACACACAAACGGGTCAAAAGATAAACGTTTATATCATTAAAACATAGCATGAGTGTTACAATGATCAAACCAAGCAATCTCAGACTTGGTGGAGAGTGCGTGTGGCAAAAACTAATTATTAGGGCAATGATTTGGCCTATTTATACCTCCCGTACTCGTACAGGTCAGTATTGGCGAGTAGGGCCTATAAGACATGTACCTATAGGCGATTGGGCCATAATCGCCTATAGGGAACCCCTAATCGCATGATCAATAATGGCGATTAGGGTATAATCGCCTATAGCCATCTTGTGCTCGCCTATAGCCTTAATCACGCCCAAAAACGCGTATAAACGTCTCCAAACACCTCGAAACTCATCCAAACAACATATATACTAGCCTAGGGACATCATGCACTAATAGACTCCCCCTTGGACCAGGCTAGTATACGTACAGAGACTTCTAAAGACATCGTTTATAACAAAAACACAACAACTTACAGACTCGAAAATTTGAAAACAAACATAACATAACATAACATAACAAGATAAGCAGCATCTTCAGTCTTCTCATCAAATCGACAACGTCTTGATCCTTGAAAGTCTCGACCAGTCGCATCCAGCATGAACTTTGTTGGCGTGACAAAAGCGAATCACCCTTTGATACTTCAATGCTTGATCAGCTTCGGCCTTCAAATGCTGAATGGGATACAGGAACAACGTCTCGACATCTTTCTCTAAACAGTTGATAAGCCACATCGGGTCCCAAATCCTGATTTTTCTGCACGGTTTAGGAGAGTTGCTCAAGACGATCACTGCCTCAGTAGTAACTGCATCATAGTGCCAGTAGTAGAACTTTGAGGAGAAGTCTTGCTCAAACGGGACAATAGGAATCTTTGATACACAGTTCGGTGGCTTGATCTTATGTTCCCAAATAGGACTTTTGGTGCGAGGATGAATCTTGTCCGTTTTGTATGACTTGGGATACTGAGTCTTAAAGGATTTCCATTCAGTTCAGCTCTCTTTAGCTACAAGGTTGTAGAAAGTATCTAGGATGGATTCTTTCTCATAGTATAGAGGAAAATCTAGTCTGATCAGATCTCGGATATACCAGAAGGGGAGACTGAGGACATTCCGGTAACGACTGAAGTATAACAGACCTTCTTCCCATTTCACGCCCAACATCTTCGTTTTCTCCACATAAGCCCAACTGATAACATCTCCAGAAATCTTAGACAGACGTTTCTTGAAGATAGAAGCTTGTACTGGACCCTTCTTCTTCTTTTCCTCTTTAACTGATGGAAACCAATTTGGATATTTCTGCCTGATCTTGTCGTGTCTTTCTTTCACCTTATCGGGAACAGGAGTAGGATTAGATTTCAGCTTTTCTTCAGCCTTATGAACCATCTCCTCAGAAATATTGGGAATCCTAGTGCCCGTATGATCAACCACATATTCGGGATTTGGCACACTGGTTCCTTCTTCCAAATTTACCTCATTGTTTTCTGGATGCATCTCAGGAGGAGGATTATGACTTGCACCGGAAGATTCTCCGTGTGCGTGTCCGTACACCTCTTTCATGTCATCAGAGGTCATCTCAAGAGGTATCTCACCCTCCTCTAAGTCATACTCTGGTATAGCAGGTGGAGGAAGTAGGTTGTCTTCATCATCATAAGCAAAATAACAGTTCAAAGGCTCAACATACTCCACTGGAACTACGGCTTTCTTCATTGCATCCCGTAGCTGCTGAATCTTGCTTTTCACGGGACCTGGCTCCCCCTGAGCAGAAGAACCTGCTGCGGGATCCTTGCCTTGTCTGTCGTGATTTTTCTTAGTACGTCTCGACCCAGATCCAGCTGATGATCCGCCACCGCCTGTGGCTCCAGGATCACCACCATCACCACCTTTACCAGTATCATCATTACCATCATCCGATTCATCATCATCACCGTCCACGTCATCATCTTCTTCATCATTACTTTCTTTATCATCATCATCACCAGCACCAGCCGCAGCTTCTGAACTTGCACCACCAGTGAGTCTAGGTTGAGTTCCAGTTAACTCGTTTAACCTAGTTCTTAGTTCTGTGTTCTCTTTCTCAGATCTGGTGATTCTGCGTTTATTGTTTACATTAGCCAGTTGAAGCTCGTTGTTCTTGGCTTCGACACCTATAAGTCTCTCCAAAGTACTTTGGTTCGACTGTATCAGCTGCTCGTGAGATTCCATGAGCTGCCTGTTTGATTCAATGACCTGCTGATTCAACAGTGTAAGCGCGTTGACAGTCGCTTGCAGCTCTTTGTTGGATTGGATGGTTTCCCCGATCAGCTCTAGCATCCCTGATTCATTCTCTTCAATAGTTGCGTTCTTGGTTCTTAACTCAGCTATTTCATGCGTTTGAGTAGAAACTATAGCAGTTAACTCGCTTATTCTGCACTGAAGTTGTTCATTCGTTGCAGAAGCTGAGGAAGAAGAGGTCTGATCGGTTGACATAGAAGCCGGAGGTCGAACTTCTTGGCGCATCTTCTTAATCCGATCACCAATTGGATTAGAAACAATCTGGGAACTTGTCGCTGCTTCGGTAACTGAGACTGGCTCAGTGAAGATTACCGAAGTAGGCATTGACATGGTGACTCATGCAGGCATAATTGCACTAACAGATGTGGGAACTGATGAGGTTGCTGTTGTTGTTGTTGTTGTTGTTGTTGTTGTTTTCATTGCTGGTGCTTGGGAAGATTAAGTGTCTTGAACCCCAAACGCTTCAGGAAGATTAAAATGTCTTTTCCTTGAAGTCTTCTCCATTTGTGTTTTATGAGACATCGTCTTCTTTCCACGAACACTATCCTTCTTAGCAGTGGTCTTTTGTCTCTTTGGAGGAGGTGAAGTGTCGAGCTCTGCATCTGTATCTGCAACTAAATCGCCCTGATCCACAACAAAGGTGGGATCTTCAGCAAGAGCTCTCGCCGCAGCTGCACTAGCTTTCTCCTCTGCTGCCTTTCTCTTTGCTCTATCTTGTTTCTCAGCAAATGTATCAGGGGAATCACTTTTTGTGTTATCAGAGTCATCTTCAGCATCAGTTATGTTGACTGGGGCGTCTTCATCAACATGTTCTTTACCTTTAGCAGATCGAGAGGATTCTTGTTCTGTTGCAGCACCGGAAGGTTCTATGAAATCTAGAACATCCGGATCAAAATCATCCTCATTACCTGCAGCAGTGTCATTGGTTCTGCCAGGAGCGTTTTCACCTAACTCAGTTGTCACTCGCCCAATATTATCCCCTTCTTTAAAAACCAACTTATGAATTCGGGCGTCATCTTCCGAATCGCTATCATCGTGTCTCCACCTATTGCCCGGTGGTGACACATAATCATCTCTGCTCAAGTGCCCATATACGTGCCTGCTTGGAGGATATTCCGACTTCGGTCTGTTCTTATAACTTCTCATCCTGTTCATCTCTTTCTTAGTTATGTCTTCAATCAAAATGAATTCTGCAGGATACTTTATCAAGCCTGGTACTTGGCGATCAATAATCATCTGCAGAAAACGAGGATAGACGATGAATGAGGTCTTTGTCGTTTTCTGCAAAATGATCTCTTTCAGGTGATGTAGAATCATTTTGGAAAAGTTGAACGGCTTGTTGAGAGTCAAGGCGACTATCGCTGAAGCCAACGTATCCCTTATAGCATCAAAAGTTCCTCTCCTCGGACCAATACACTTCAAGACTACATGCGTGAGATACTTGAGTTCGGGCGACAGTAGTCCTTTCATGAGCATCTGCTGTTTCTTGACTATTCCCATGTATTTCATCCTCAGGAAACCGCCACGAATCAAGATGGCGTCAAACACTATAGGATCAGTATCTGCATCGCCAAACTGCAGGTCTTCTCGAATGACTTCTTCAGTAATAATAACTTCTTTGCCTTGTATCAAGCTTGTAATCACAATCGGTACAGCTTCGTAGTCTACTTTGGCGTTCTGGTAAAACTCTAGCAAGATATCCTTATACGCTGCGTGTTGCTTGGTTATCGCATAATGAATTCTTGACCGCTTCAGAAAGTCGATAACGCCTTGGAAAGTTTTGCATTTCTCCATTGTGACAGGTTCGAGAAAAGCACAAAAGTTGTGCTTGGGAGAGGTCTTCCAATTCATCGTCCTGAACATCAAAGCAAGTCATAAATATCACAAGCAGATAAAAAACGCATAAAACGGACAACACGGACAAGTTTTTGACAAAATTTGGTCAACAGGTTGTAATGGGCGATTACAACATTGTAATCGCTTAAAACGAACACGATTAGACCAATTTCAAGATTTTATACGCGATTAGGAGAATTTAGATCCTCATTCGCACTACTATTCACACGATTAGAAATCCTAATCGTGTGAACAGTACACTGGTTCACCAATCTGTCAGAATTTTGTCATGGGGTCGAGTTTGGTCCTGAATTTATCACCAAAGAACCTATAATAGCCTACTAGCCAAACCCTTATCATAAGCTTCATTATCAGTACGAATCTGGAGTTTATTAACTGGATTGTACGTTAGGGTTCTTAAGTTTTTAAAATTGGGGCTTCTGAATCTGAAATGTTTTGGATCAAAATTTTTGTACCCACAGATTCCCCATGCCCCGGCTAGTAAACCCCCAGCAACATTTATCATTAACAAATCGTTTTACAGGTCCATTGATCAATGAAACAGAAACCTAGGGTTTCGGCTCAAGAACAAGGATTTAACCCCTAAAAATGAGTTGTTTGAATCTGTAACATTGAGATATTGTTACGTTATTGGTGTATAACAATAATCCAAGGTCGACAAAAACTCGGGCAACAGGTTTGGTTAGAGCAGATTAGAGGGAATGAGAGCACAGTGATATAAGTTTTGAAAATAATGAAGAGAAAGTTTCAAGTGTTGGTTTTATACAGATTTCTAATCGCTTGATTTAACTAGCGAGTAGACTTCTATTCGCTTGACCAACCACACGAGTGGGTCTAATCGCCAAAAAGATGCACGAATAGAAATTCCTACTCGCCTTTTATGTTCAAGCGTGTTATAAGTAACCAACGGTCCTAATCGCATATGCATAAGGGTGATTGAGATGTACTCGCTTTAACTGTTACACGAATTAATCATAATCGCCTGAACCTACACGTGATTGGGAGACCACTTGTGTATACTTTTCACACAAATTACCAAATTGCCCCTGCAGCACCAAATCTCACATTGTTGACCCGTTAAGGTTCAAAACATGCGTTTTTCACCCCGTTTTAACACATGACTCAGATGACGACTCATATCTTTGAAAAGTTTTCATTTTCAACCCATGTACAAATGAGAAAGTACGGTTTTGACCCGGCAAAAACACAATTTTCAATTAGTTGATTTTCGGCGTTTTATTTTTGAAGAAGTAAGATTACAATGGATTAGGATTCCATCATTGGCAATCAAGAATGATTAAACAGATAAAATCAAGCATAAATAAAAGAAAACGGGAGATTAACTAACTATACACTATCATATTTTTACGAGTTTCATCAGTTAGGGAATCATATCAGTGTACGGACCATACTAGTACCCTTATATATTCAGTTTTAGTTTAAATTACCGATAAGCATCCTACAACAACTGCCGATATTCTTGTCCACCTAAACTCAAAATCAAGTTTTATCGCTAGGCACTTTAGATACGTTAAGGTAATATGAAGACTGATGAACAAGGTGTTCCCCGCCACGCGACACATTCCCGAATCAAGTCATGCACAAAGCTTCCTCGTAACCGGTGAGTAAGCTGTTGTCATCCGTATTTTACAAGGAATGGACTCAGTGGTGATCAGGTCTGCAGAAACGCTGCAACAGAGAGACCAGTGAGATCCAAACCAGGGTTCAAGTCGAATACCGTATTTTTTATTTTTCACGGTACGATGCTTTAGGTATATGATTTGATACCTTTGAGCGAATTCTCTTTGAGAATAGGGTTTTGGCATTTATGAATCTTTTTGCTCTTATCAGAATTTATTCTTTTTTTTTTTGTTTTGATTTTTTTTTCAGGAAACGACATAGAGGCGTCTCAGTTGTAGGCTGCGAACCCAACGTACGACACGTGTGCCACTCCTATTTATTCTGAGAGACGTCTAGTTCACCTCGGATGTACCAAACTCTTAAAGACCATGAAACCTCGGATTTTGGCATGCTATCAAACGAGATTTTGGTACCAAGACCATATGCCAACGCACGTTGATCCACACATGTTTTAGTTGATTTAGGTTTATATCACCGTGCCGAACTTGGAAATGATTTTGAGCCTACCGACACATCATTGTAGAGGCTACTTATCAGTTCCAATATTTTTAAGATGATAAGAGTCCAGACAGTCCGACTGATGGGTAAATATTATCTTCCCTATTTCACCAAAGAAACTCATTTTTGCAATTTTTCAATATTTTTTTTATTTTGGGATTTTCTAATTTTTTTTTTTGAATTTTTGCATTTTCTGATGTTTTGTATTTTTCTAAATTTTCTCCCCTAAAAATCTAAAAATTTGCTAAAAGACAATATTTTTGGATTTTTCTGATTTTTGAAGAAAAATATTTACAAAAACGATTACGGATGCAGAGCTAATCCTGCTTTACTTTAATGGCGTTTAAGATTAACAGGTACTCATAACGAGGACCGTGAAAAGCTTTGGTGAATAAATCGGCACGTTGGTAATCCGTGTGGATTTTGACCATATCGATAAGTTTCTTTTCATAGCAATAGCGTATGAAATGATACTTAACCAAGATATGTTTCGCCTTGGAATGGTTAACTGAGTCTTTAGCAAGAGCTATAGCGGACTCATTGTCACAGTGAATGGGAGTATTAAGAAATTTCAAACCGTAGTCTCTCATTTGTTGCTATATCCAAAGAACCTGGGAGCAGCAGCTAGATGCCGCTACATATTCCGACTCATAGGTGGATAAGGCTACCGAGGCTTGCTTCTTCCACTGCCACGAGACTAGTCTTGGTCCCAAAAACTGGCATCCAGCCGATGTGGATTTTAAGTCTGTCTTGCATCCGCCATAGTCAGCATCACTAAAAGCAATGAGATCAAACTTATCGTCATTAGGGTACCATAGACCTTTCGTCGGACAACCCTTTAGATAACGTAAGATCCTCTTCACAGCAACCAGGTGGGACTGTTTCGGCCTTGACTGGTATCTTGATAGTAGACATGTCGTGAACATTATATCAGGTCTTGATGCAGTGAGATACATGAGTGAGCCTATCATAGCTTGATAGAGAAAAGGATCAACGGTTTGTCCTTTCTCGTCAGGACCAATCCCATGATTGGTCTGAATTGGTGTGCCTACTGGAGTAGAGTCTTCCATCTGTAACCAGCTCAAGATGTCAGCAACGTATTTTGTCTGGTGGTTGAAGATCCCCAACTCTTGTTATTCTACTTGTAGACCGAGGAAGAATTGCATCTCCCCCATCGAGCTCATCTCAAATTTATCCTGCATAAGCGTTTCAAATTCCCTGCACATGACATCATTAGTAGACCCAAAAATAATATCATCAACATAAACCTGTACTAGAAGACGGTCACCACCCTTTTCCTTGGTGAATAAGGTGCAATCCACGAGTCCACGTTTGAACTCGTTGGATATAAGATAGTTGCTAAGCATTTGATACCATTCACGCGGAGCTTGATGGAGTCCGTGCAACGCTTTGTTCAATTTGTAAACCTTTTCGCGATGAAGCGGATCCTCAAAACTCGGTGGCTGAGCAACATACACCTTTTCCTTCACGATACCATACAGAAAAGAACTTTTCACGTTCATTTGATACACCTTAAACCGTGTGTACGAAGCGTAAGCTAAGAACATCCGGATAGCTTCAAGGCGCGCAACTGGAGCGTATACTTCGTTGTAATCTATTTCTTCGATTTGACGGAAGCCGAGGACAACTAATCGAGCCTTGTTTCTGATAATCACCCCGCGGTCATCCCATTTACACTTATAGACCCACTTTGTTCCAATTTTCTTCTAGCCTGGAGGTAAGTCAACTAAGTCCCACACCCTTAGCTTTTGGAACTGCTGAAGCTCGGGTTGCATTGCTTCAATCCATGGTTCTTCCCTCAGTGCCTCTTGCACGGTTCTTGGTTCAGTTTGAGATACATAAAGAGTGAAGGACCAGTCGTTCCGATGACCTGCTTTCCTGATCTCCGAATAGAGTGCCAAGGTACCTGTATTGTCACTTGGACTAGCATTTCTGAGCTGACTGCGCGTCATGACTCTGCTAGCTGGATCACCAATCACATTCTGCATCGGATGAGTGTCGTGAATCCGAGATTCCAGATGTGCCGGCACTGGATCATCCGAATGCAGATTAAGGTTCTCCAAACCTTGAGATAAGTTTGTCTCTGCGGCGCTTGAACTGGAGGGAGCAGCGGGTTGCATATTAAAACCTAAGAGATCAATCCTAAGACCTATCCCTGGAGCTGCTGAAGAAGAAGGATCAGCTTGATTGTTTCTTGTCGAAATAACTGGAGCTGTAGTGGTAGATTCACCATTTCCAGCTTGTTCTTCAGTAAGTGTTTCATGAGACTCGGCAAAATCGTTGTCTGAAGATGAAGATTCGAGAACCTCTGCTGACGCTTCCTGAAAGACTTCCTCAACTTCTGCTGCTGCGGTTTAACCAGGGGCACCCGTGGATGCAGAGGCATCAGATGATGCTGGCGCAGGTGCATTGACAACGATCGGACGCATTAGCGGTGAGCTAGCTGCGTTGTCACACTCGTAATACATTTGTGCAACAACATCATCTACCAAATTATCCACGTTGAAAGAATCAAATAAAATCTTATAGTCGAACAACCAATCAGGTCCAACACCAGGTGCATTGGCAGTATAGCGTTGAACATCGACATTAAGCCACTCTTCAATGCAATTGGTTCTTTTGTTGTACACTCTTTTATTGGGAGTGCTGTAACCAACAAAGAAACCTTCTTCTGCCTTTGCACCAAACTTCCCATCGGGATGTATCACGGTGCATGGAGCTCCGAAAGGTTCCAGAAACTCTAAGTTTGGTTTCCTCTGATTCAGAAGCTCGTAAGAAGTCTTGCCAAGCTTCTTTACCGTTAGAACCCTATTTAGAGTGTAACACGCGCAGTGAACTGCCTCGTTCCAGAAGATCACAGGCAAGTTCGAGTCTGCGAGCATTGTTCTGGCTGCCTTAATAAGAGTCCGATTCTTTCTTTCTGCAACCCCATTTTGCTGAGGAGTGTACGGTGCTGTAAATTCATGATGAATACCCTTTTCTGCACATAACAACTCCATAGCATGATTCTTGAATTCTGTCATGTTATCGCTTCTAATCCTACGGATCTTCAGCTGATATAGATTTTCCAGTTTCATGAACAGATTCTTCAAGTAATCAAAAGTTTCACTCTTGTGCTCCATGGACACGACCCAAGAAAACCTAGAATAGTCATGCGTAACCACCAAGCAGTATAAGTCACCGTTCTTGCTCTTCCGATTGACTGGTCCAAACAGGTCCATGTGCAGTCGTTCGAGAGGTAGACTAACTGAGTTTGTCTTCTTAGGTTTGTGATACTTCTTTTTCTGCTTCCCTTTCTTGCATGAGACATAGACATCATTTAGATGAAAATCTTTAACAGAAACACCTTCCACTAGGTGATTTTGAACCATATGGTTCATCTTTCTCAGGTGGATGTGCTCCATACGTCTGTGCCACATGATCGATTCCTTTTCTGTCGCCTTAGACAGAAGAGAAGTGACTTGACCTTTTGCTGTCATGGCTCGGCTCATATCCAGGACGTATAAGTTGTTGACCCTGGGAGCTGAGATCATAACCCACTCTTTCGGTATCTTAAATCCAGGTTTCAGAATGAAACAAGCATTGTCATCAAAGAACACAGTGAACTTTTTGTCACATATATGCGAGACGCTCAGCAAGTTGTGGTCTATTTGTTTGACAAAGCTTATCTTCTCAAAGCTTACAATTCCATTACTCATACTGCCTTCTTTTGTAATACAACCTCCTTTATTACCAGCAAAAGCAACATACCCCCCGTTGATATTCTTTTTGTCAAAAAGCAGGGATAAGTCGCCTGTCATGTGCCCAGAAGCTGCACTATCAACAATCCATAGGCTGCTGATAAGGCCCCGTGGAACTCCCTGCACAAACATTCAAGGTTCAGTGGTTAAGGGGGACCCAAGCCTTCACGGTCTTGGGTCTACCATCTTCATCTAATGTCGGAAAATCAACCCATCTTCCGTTTGGAGTTGGTGTTGTTCCCAATGGTCCGGCAGTGTTATCACCTGCAGATGATTCTCCAATTTTGGTTGGTGACTTGGGTCTCCAAACCTGTTCTGGTTTCTTTGGCTTGGGCTTCTTCTTTGCTTTGGGGCTAGAAGATCCAGCCTTAGACTCCTTAGGAGTATCAGATTTTGGATCCACTTCAGATTTAACTATACGTGGAACAGTTTTGGGGTTGCCCTGTGGTTTAGCTGCAGCTTTTGCTGGTGGCTTAGGCGCTGCTTTAACCTTTGTGGGAACAGTGCTCCCCCTCAATTGTGGACCCCTGCCATCAACTGGCTTTTGGTTCATAGCAATCTTGTTTTGGTTGTCATAAACAACCTGCTTTCCCTTTTGTTTTTCAGAAAGTTTAGGGGAAACAGGTTGCTTAGCTTTGCTAGAACTGGGAGAATCATCCACTTTGATCCTTTCTCGTCTAAATTCAGGGCACGCAGCAACTAAATGCCCACGTTCCCCACATTTATGACAGGATCTGTATTCTTCAAATCGAGGAGATTTGGACTTGTTCTCCTTTTTGTTCTTTCTGTTAGATGAACTAGCAAATGAGTTTTTGTGTTTCAGATCCTCAAGGCATTTTCTTTGCACATCGACGTGAGGATCATCGTTTCTCTCATTTCCGGTAGATCTAATAAACTCATTGACATGCTTCTTCGAACTTTTCCTCTGAGCATGACTTTGCGGATTAACGGTGTTTATCTTTTGATTTTTCTTGTTATATTCATTTGGCTGATTACCCTGGTCTTTTCTACCCTTACCTTACCCTTCTTCTTATTCCAGGTTTCCTTTTCAACGGTAATGACAGATTCTTGCCAGATTTTAGCAATGAGACCAGGGGCGATACATCTGAGAGGGACTTCCTCATCAGCATATACCTTTTCAGACCCTTTATGTTTGTAAAACACCTTAATCCTTCTGCCATCCTCGGTTTGCACTTTCGGTACAAGTTCACTCAAGGTTTCAGTAGTAATGATATGATTTTCAAGAGGAACATTTTGAGTTTTGACAGGTGCATACCTAGGAGGCTCATCTAGCTCATCATCCGACGAGTCTGTGTCATACACACTAATATCATCAGCTTTCTCACCAAGATTGACAGCTGCAGCAGGTGTAGCAGTCTTAGTAACATCAGCAGGTTTAGCTGCTTCAGTTGCTTTGGCCGCCTCTGCAGCTTTTGCTGCTGCTGCTGCCACGTCCACAAGTTTCTCCTTCGGCAAGACATCAAAATTGTGATTTTCGAATCTCACCGAAGGTGGACACTGAGAATATTTGGGACTGGTGGAAATGCTTTCCTTTTCTGAGTGTTTAACTATGTGATCAAGAACATACTTGCAGTTTAGATAACTTTCAAGTTTCTTCTTGATCTTCTCATAGTCACAGTTGACAATGGCCAATTGTTTCTTAGTGTCTTCTACCTCATTTATGTAATTATTGATAGCAATTTGCTTGTTTGCTAGAGTTTTCGACAGTTCAGAAACATCCTTCTTGTAATTTTCAATTGTACTTAGAAAATTTTTCTCTTTTTGACTTAAGGAATCAATTAACCTTTGCAATGGACCAACATCAGCTTTTAAATTCAGATTCTCTTCAGTTAATTCTTTAATTCTGAATTTTAGCTGATCACACTCTACACACTCTATCTTATAATTTGAGGAAGAACTTACCTTGTTTGACGATTCTGTAATGGCCATCAAGGCATAATGAGCTGCAGTCTTCTTAGCTCCAAAGAATTCGCCAAAGTTCTTCTCAGTACAGTCAGCATCCACAAGAAACGATCTTTTGCCGATCAGCGCATCTGCTTCAGCTATCAAATCTTCCAAATCTTCTCCCATATCAGAATCACACTCAGAGTCACAGTCGGACGCTTCAGCTTCAGAAATAATAACGTCAGACTGACTTGAGCATTCTTCAACTTCAGCTAGAGCTTCAAACGATTGTTGGGCAAAACATGCAGCACCACCCTGAGGAGCTTCTTCTCCAGTGATTAGATGGTTCCAGTTGAAACCTTCATCATCTTGAATTACCAGGGCTTGTCCTTGATTGTTGTTTGCAGGAGGCCTCTGGTTTTGGTTATTTACTGGGACAATAGCTCGCTCAGTATTTGGATTAGGTTGTGCCTGAGCTTGCTGCCTCTGATTCTGATTTGCTCTGTTGTTGAAGGGATTCTGATGACCTTGTTGCTTCGGTCGGTCACATTCTCTTGCAAAGTGCCCTTTGGTGCCACAGTTGTAGCACGTGACCTTCGTTTTATCAAACCCAAACTTAGTGTTGTTGTTTATCAGAACATCTCTCCTTCCTGTCCTTTCCATATACTCCTTTGCCCTTCTCACCACACTTGCGAAGTGCCACTGAATGTTTATCAGATCCATGTCATCTTTATCGATCTGTGAGTAATCCTCTTGTGTAAGATGAGGATTCCCGATCTGTCCATCAACCAATCCACTGTAGGAGTTGACCAAGGTTGACAGTAGAGCCATGTGTTCTTGAGCTAACTCTACAGTCACCTTCTCTAAACATGTGGTGTTCAGCTGTTCTGCGACTGGATTGGTCTGATAGCCACCTTGACTTGAAGTCGAAGCACATCCATATCCACCATAACTTGTAGTTGGAGCTCCACCAAAACCTGAAGGAGAAGGTCCACCAAAGTTTGAAGTTGCCTGTGCTGGTGCTGCAAGATGAGAAAAAGGGTTAACACCAAAATGGTTAGTATTATAATTCAAAGGATACTGGTTTCCTTATCCGAAAGGATAGGTTGGAGGAGGAACATCAGTTGGGGGACCATAGTTGTCAAATGCATAAATTGGATCCGGGTTAACCACAAAGGCAGTCTATGGTTTGGATCCACCCACACTGGCGTCCTGAAGAGGGTTCCCGTAGTAGATACTAGGATTCTGTGGAATGAGCGCCTTGTTTGCCCTCCTGATCTCCTCTATCTCCTTGTTCTCCAGCTCCGTAATGAACTCATTGATGGTGAGTGTCTGATAAGCATTGCTTGATTTCAAGATGTCCAACCATTGATGCCAATGAGGAGGTAGCGCCTCAGCAAATCTTTCCACAAGGTCTGCAGATGAGTACAAGACCTCGTACTGGTACATTTCAGACATCAAGTGGTAGTATCTTGCAGTCATGTCTCTTAGCGATTCGAGCCCAATAGAATTGAAGTTCTCGAACTCCTTCTTGAGTTGATCCATTTTGACCTTTCGAGTCTTCAGATTTCCCTCGTTTCGCTCAGCAAGCGCAAACCAAAGCATCTGTGACGTAGTGCACTGAGCGAATTGATGAAGTATATCCTTGGGAAGAGCTTTTTCAATGCTGCCATCGCCTTCTTTTCGTAGTTATACTTCTTCCTCTGATCTTCATTCATATCTTCCAGTGAGATCGGAGTATTCGAATTCTCAACCATCGGCCTGATTTACCTTGTCTCTATAGCTGACCACACGAGACCATCGATACCCTCAACGTATGTCTAAAATCTGCCCTTCTATCCATGGTAGTCGGACATGTATTGCAGTTTCGGTGCCCTATTCGAACTACTTGTCTCTAAGTCACTCATGAGAACGGAAGACAGATGATTAGTCTGTGAATTCGCAGCAGCCGCGAGTGCCCATGGATTCGCGTTCATTGCCTGTTGTTGAGCCGCTAGCGCCCACGGATTGATTCCGGCAACATTCGCTTGCATTTGCGCTTGTTGCATCCGTTACGCGTTACGCTCAGCTGAGAATTGCCAAGGGTTCGTGGGTACGTTTGTTTGATTGTTCATTTGTTGATTATATTGTTGCCTTGGTTGATTCAGATGTCCCCAAGGGTTTGCCATATGTTTAAGTTCGTTAAAAGTCCGATACTTAGTCAAATTTTCAGTTTCAGGTTGTTATTGGCGATTGGGAACTCTAATTGTGTGTTTATAGGCGAATACAGTTGTAATCACTAGTATTACACGCGATTAGGGTGTAATTGCTAGTGAATAGTTGATCGATTACAAATTTAGAGGTGATTGGGACCCTTTAGGCGATTAGGGTCTATGCCACATAAGGTAAGGGCGAATAGAACCCTAATCGTGTGTAGAACTGGCGAATGAAGCTTCTAATCATGTCAAATGGTTACTAATCGCCTATAGATAGGCGATTGGAAGGATTATGGCTGTGTAATCGCCTGATCTAATCTGTAACTCCACTTTTGCTCAAAAACCACCGTTTTTGCCTCAAAATCTTATCCAAAACGATGTGTTTAATCCCCAAATGATTAGAAAAGTTTCCAAAACACTTTTAGAACAAAACCTAATAAAAAACACACGTTTTCATCCATAAAAACACACTAAGAATTTGAAAATAAGGGTTTTTGTGAAAAACTCAAAGTTTCAAAGTTCAAAACAGGTTTTTGATTAAAAATCACAACTTTCACACAAAAACCTACCTGTTTTCACTCGTTTTTCTTATCAAAACGCTCGTGATAAGAGCCTCGGCTCTGATACCACTTGAAGGATTGACGAACGTTTCACCCGACAATCACGACGGTTATATTCAAGGTGCGGAATCCCTTGAATATGCTTTAATAACAGAAACAAACTTGAAACAATGATATACGAGCAATTACAACACACAAACGGGTCAAAAGATTAACGTTTATATTATTAAAACAGAGCACGAGTGTTACAATGATCAAACCAAGCAATCTCAGACCTGGGAGGGTGTTTGGAGAGTGTGTGTGGCAAAAACTGATTATTAGGGCAATGATTGGGCCTATTTATACCTCCCGTACTCGTACAGGTCAGTATTGGCGAGTAGGGCCTATAAGACATGTACCTATAGGCGATTGGGCCATAATCGCCTATAGGGAACCCCTAATCGCATGATCAGTAATGGCGATTAGGGTGTAATCGCCTATAGCCATCTTGTACTCGCCTATAGCCTTAATCACACCCAAAAACGCGTATAAACGTCTCCAAACACCCTGAAACTCGTCCAAACAACATATATACTAGCCTAGGGACATCATGCACTAACACCCATTCATTGTGATAAGGAAGCAGCCATTGCACTCACTAAAGACACTGTCAATCATTCCAAGGCTAAGCATATCCAAGTCCGTTATCATTTTATTCGTGATTGCTATGCTAAAGGATTGATTGACATGGTCAAAATCCACACTGATTATCAAAGAGCCGATTTGTTTACCAAAGCTTTTGATAAATCACGCTTTGAATTTTTATTACAAGCTAATGGTATAACAGAAAAGCAAGATTAAATTCCAAATCAGGTTATCAAAATTTTAGTTTTGTTTTTATTTTTTCAGAAAATCAAAAACCCAAAAAAAATATATTTTTAATTTTAGGGGGAGATTTTATTTTCATAAAAACCAAAAACATTGAAAAATACAAAAATCCATAAAAATTAAAAAAAAATCAAAAATGATTTTCAAGGAGTAAAAGAGGAAATGATAGTACATTAGTGAGGATCTGACACATGCTAAAGAATTGTAAGTTTTTAATAAGGCTTGTGTTGATTTTGTGTGATGTGCTGGTAGGCTTCGTAGATTTAATATTGCGTGCCTGATACATACATATCAAACTATTTACTATGTGGATGAACATCTCATGGGCATATGGTCTTGGTACCGTAATTTCGTTTGATAGGGTTTTGTACAAAATCAGAGGTTTCGGGTTGTTATGTTATTTGTTATCTGGGGATAGCCTATCTGATCTTTTGTCATATTGATTTATGGATCTAGATCAAGCAGTGTATCTAAATAAAAGAGCTTTAATGCCAAAACCCAAAGTTACCGAATTGAGGAACTTTAAATGTGTTATGATAATCAAAGATTATCTAATACATCGTATCTAATCATTGATGAAAATCATGATAGATATAAGACCTCAACCTGGTATGGTGCACATGTTACTCTGTAGCATTGATTTTCTGACCTGTACACCTCTGTGTCTCATACCTTGTATTTACAGATAACAATAGCATAATCACGCGTTACAATGAACCTTTGTGCAAAATTTCTTGATACGGGAGTATGTCGTGTGTGTGGGAACCACAGGTGAATTAGTTTATACTATAAATACTAGTATTACGTTAAAGCATTGCATAACGGTCTACATGTGAGTTTATGTGGACAACATTATCAGCAATTTCCGAATCACACATTGTCTTTAATGATAAATATATTAAAGTTCAACGGTGTGATCAGTTTTCTAATAAACTTATATGATCCTCTTACCGGAAACCACAAAATGTTTACTGCTTTAAAATTTTCATTTTCTTCATATATACAAAAACTCAAAAAGATTTTTTGTGTGTTTTAGCATAAATTTCAGAAAATCCAAAATTTTACATTTCTGTGTTATTTTCGATAACTGATGTTGGATGATAGTCTTTTTCTGAAGTTTGATGAACCAATCTGAGTTTTGTATCATTTAAATGAGAAATTTTGCAAGTTTGAAGGTTTTCAAGGTCTAAAATGAAAAACCAGGATTCGAATCGGATATTTGATAAATTTCAGTTTTCAAAATTCTTGATTCGACTTTTCGTTAGGTCGAATGAGAGTGTTTGTGCTTAATTCGAACCTTATCCGGAGGTCGAATGAGAGAGTTCATTCGAGCCATCATTCTTTCATTCGAACCTTTCAGTAGGTCGAATGAAGTTTTGATCTTCTCATTCGAACCCTGTAAGGGTCGAATAAGCTGTGTCTATATATATCATCTTTCTCATTCGAACCAACACAGAAATTTTTCAAAATTTTCATCATAGCCTCCCCTTGTTTCCCTGATTCTTTTCACCTTATAATCTTGTTCCCTAGACTCTGCTTATCACTTTGCTATAACTTTTACAGGTATTCATCCATAGAACAGATCAGATTTGTTGTTTGAATATTCGAAACCCTAAGTGGGTGATTCATGAACTTAGAGTGTTTGTATATCTGAATTGGACATTGATATATCATTATCGTTGGTTTTAGGGGGAGAGTTACACAAAATCAACGGTTTAATCACATGTTTCATCAATTTCGATTGTATAAACCCTAGATTTTGGTGAAAACCCAACAATAATGATTAATTGATGAAATTGAACATTAGGTTATGTTAGTCGGTTGTTTTAGGATGAATGTGTATCAAAATCGGTTGTTATTTTGGTCTAAACGATGAATTGGTAATTTTGATTCAAAACAGAATCTCATTCGACCATATCAGAGGGTCGAATGATGAAATAAAGGTCGAATGAACTTGTTAAAAATACATTTGACATACATTTATCTCATTCGAACCCTTGTAGGGTCGAATGAAGTTGTGCTTGACCATTTTTATTTTTTTGTCCGAATTAACATATTCTTATGATTTGATTGTTTGTTTTGCAGATAAAATGGCTGACAAAGTACAACAGAATGTTCAAGAACTTGCAGTTCAAGAGTAGGAACCTCCCAAAGAGCTGAATTTTGAGCCGAAACACAATTGCTATGCATATGTTGGTCCAGTTGGAAAGTACGCAGTATTTGATGGGATGATAAGCTTTCTGAAAAGGTGCAGAGCTGTCTATGCTCTTGCACAGCCAGTGACGATATACAGAGACCATCAAGTTAATTTCTAGGAAAAGGCAGCGATTACTTTCTGGGAGAACAATTCAGTGATACAAAGTAGAATTCAAAGTAATTTGGTATTAGTGTCTTAACAAGATATCAGAGAAGCTTTGCAATTACAAGATTCTCCTTCAGATCCTATTGAGCTGACATGGATTGAACAAAGGCAATGCTTTTTAAGGATGAAGTATAATGGACCAGTAACTGATTGCATGTTACACAAAGCCAAACTGTGTCCACCATACAAGTATCTTCTACATGTGATTCTACATGTATTTGGACCAGTTAGTGGAGGTTACGATGTGTTGAGAAAAAGTTTATGCTCATCGGTGGTTGCATTGATATTAAACAAGCCTTTCAATGTGTCCGGGATGATTTTCCATCACATGAAGGAAGTGTTATAAGGCTTAAAAGGTAGCAAATTCATAATGTACCCTAAATTCTTACAAATGGTGTTTGATCATAAATACCCAAACTTGATGAAAAATCCTTTGCAAGTAATCAATCAAGAACACATGAACCAAGCTACTTTGAGCAGGATGATTGCATATAAGGGTGTATCTAAAGCAGAAAAACCACCAAATAAGAATTTGTTTGGACATTTGAGAGATGTTGCTTACGAGGATCCGGGTAAAGACAAATCAAGACATGCTGATAGCAACTTGGATTCTGATAGTCCACTATGACCAGTTGATAAAACAGCAAAAAGAAAGAGGCAAATAATCAACAAAGGGGCAAAGTCTGGAAAGGGAAAACAAAAGGTGATTGAAACTGAAACAAAGACAAAGAAGGTGACAAAGGCAAGAGGTAAAGCAAAAACAATGTTGGTTGATGAAGCAGATAGTGAAGTTACAGAAGATGATGATTAATGGGACTCTCAAACTGAAACAATCAAGGTTACTAATCCCAAGGCTACTGAGATTAGTACACCTGAAGCTATTGATAAGATTGTTGAGGAACAGAATAGGAAGACTATGACTAGAGAGGATGCTGAAATGTTACTAAATTTGGATAATTTTCAAGGTTAACCAATCACAGGTGCAAAGACAGTGAGAGGTAGAAAGAAAAGTATGTCAAAAAAAGAGGATCCAAGGAAAAAGAGGAATAGAGAGATTGATTTACTAGTTCTTGGAAAGAAAGTTCCTGAGGCAACTAGTTCTAAAGTAACAAAACCAGCAGCATCACCAAATTTGAAGAAAAAGAAAGTTTCTGAAGTTATCACAACTGATCCAGCATCATCACTAAGCCCTGAGAATATTTTTGCAACTCTAAAGAATGTTATTGCAGAAATGGAAAAGAAGACTAAGAAACCCAGAGCAGAATCAAGTTCTACTCCAAGGATGACAGTTTCTGATGAAGTTATGGAGGTAGTGAACAGACAGATTGGTGATGTGATGAAGGCTTTCAATCAACAACAAGCAGAGATGAAACAGTTGAAAGAGAATGAAGCCAATATGTTGAAGATTGTGTTATCATCTCAGAAGCAACAAAAAGAGTTAGAAGAAACCATTGAAAAGCTCAAAGCTTCTGATAGAAAGAATAAAAGAAAGATCAAACTGATTGAAAGCAAGAACATAGAAATGAAGAAATTGATTGACAATTTATATTCTAAGGCACCACAACTTGAAGGTGGTGAAGAGGAGGCAGAGAAAGAAGAAGAGCAAGTTGATTATGAGGATTCAGATGATGAGGGTAATGATGATGATGATGAAAGTGATGATTCAGGAGATGACGATGACAATACAGGAGGTAAAAGTTCAAAGAATGACAAAGAGTCAAGTGATAAAGCGTCTGATGACAATGATGATGATACAAGTCGATTCAGCTTCAAGAAAAAAGAACCAGAGGAAAGCAGCAAAGACGAATCCAACTCTAAACAGAAGAAAGGTGGAGAAACGATTTATGAAGATCAGTCTATCTACTGGACTGAAAAGATTCGTGCTTTGACTGATAAAGATAAAATATTATACAGGCAGATGCTTGAAAGAAATGTCTGGACAATAGAATTAACTGGAAGATTTCCTGAGATTTTTGAAGTTGAAGATATGAAATATTTGATAGATTATCAAGATCCTGATTTAGAGGATGGTGAATTGTCTGCTGCTATGTCTAATGAGATACTTGAAGGACTAGCAAAGCAAGTTAGGAAATCACTGGAGGATATTATGAATGAACAACAGATTCCAGGCATTCCAGTTAAGGAAGCAGGAACACATTCAGATGACCAAGATGTTCCAGTATTTGAAGATATTGAGATGGAGGATATTTCTCATGTAGAATATCCAGAATACTATCCGATGAAGACGAATGTGGTGATTCCTGAGATAAATGAAGAGAGTTTGAAAGAAGTTGAGAAGTTGGCAAAAGAAAAGGGAAAAAAAGTGTTAGAAGAAGTGTTTGGTAAGGATGCTGACAAGAAACAACCTTACAAACTGTCTAAAGAATTGAAAGAATTATTGAGAAAGTTAAAAGAAAAGGAAGAAAACAAACCAGTAGCAGGAGTTCAAGGTGCCTTCTACAAACTTCACAATCAAGTTTTCAAAGGAAGAGCTTTAGGCTGGAAATATTTTCCGCAGCTAAGATGTATTGGAGTGAAGTGGGAAAAGGGAATTATGTACTTTTACAGATTCCATGACATCAAGACACTTCTGTATTGGGCTATGAAGGATGTTTGCAGACACACTATGGCCGGAGCTTCTGTGAATAACAATGCGGTTGGATGGTTTGCTGATAAGATGAGTTGGGAGAGCAGAACAAAATGGAATTTGTTTAGGCCTCAATATCCTAAACGAATTGTCCGTAAGAATCAAATTGATCCCATAACAGGCTTAAACAAAGTAACTCTGGAGTATAAATCTCTTGTGGTGATGAAGAAAATACCATTAATGCCGATACAGCAAAATTTTAGTAAAGATTTTAATTTCTGGTATTATAATTGGAAGACGGCTGAAGCAGTGATCGTGCTGAGATAAAGATCCAAAGGTGATGTTCAAGAAGATTAGAGTTTTTGACCCGATGTTGTTAATTAATTGTTCAGCCGAAGACATTAACATGTTATATTTCAATCCAATCCATTTTCAAGTTCATGATGTAGAGCAAGCGATGAAATTCTAAAGAGTTGTTTGTTTTTGTTTCACTTGGGATCTTAATGCTGGTTGTGATTACAATAAGTTGCTCGGAAAGTATGTGAAGGTTAGAGAAGTGACAAAAGAAGGTTCGCACAAACATCAACTTGAACCAAAAATGAATGAAAAGCAAAAGAAGATTTTGAAGATCAAATTGATAAACAAAGCGCTAGAATATCAAGAACAGCAATCCAAACAATAGCCAAGGGGGAGTTTGTTGATACATTATGTGTGGCTATCGCTTTGGATTCAATAATAATAGGCGTTTAAGTTTTGAAGATTGGAAGATAAAGACTCATTCGACCAGTACTCGTAAGGTCGAATGAGAATATTCATGGGTCGAACGAAGTTTTTGTTAGATTATATGTTTGGTTCGATCAAGGTAGAGGTCGAACGTACGCATTCGACCATTGCATGGGTCGAATGTGTAGGCTATATATAGGTTAAGTTTGTTTGAGAAGTAAAGTAGTTGTGTCATTTGAATGTGTGTTTTGAGTGTGTTTCCAGGTGAAGTCTTGAAGGTTTTGTGTGTGTGTATATCATTGTAATCAAGGTCCTAAATGCTCAAACAAGTTTGATTATTATTGAGAATGATGATTAAAATGGATTTCTACGTGTCTAGTTGATTGATTATCATATTGCATATGATCTAGGGTTTCCGCACCTAGATTTTTCTACTCGTGTGATATATTGTGTGTTTTCTATAAAATCGATCCTTTACAACATAATCGATTCCTTCTCTGTCGCTGTGACTAGAAAACAAGTGACTTGCCACTGTGTTGTCATAGTTTGACTCATTTCTAGAACATACAGGTTGTTTACCCTTGGAGCAGAAATCATAACCCACTCTTTAGGAACTTTGAAGCCCGGTTTCAGAATAAAGCATGCGTTGTCATTAAAGAATACTGGGAATTTCTTGTCACGGATATGTGAAACACTTAGCAAATTGTGGTCTATCTGATTCACAAAGCTTATCTTCTCAAAGCTAACGATTTTGTTGCTCATACTACCTTCCTTTGTGAAGTATCCCCCTTTATTACCAGCAAAAGCAACATATCCCCTATTAATATTCTTGATGTCAAATAGCAGGAATAAGTCACACTTCATGTGCCTAAAAGCTCCACTATCAACAATCCACAGGCTGCTAATAAGGCTCTGTGGAACTCCCAGCAAAAATAGTTAAGGATTAGTGGTTAAGGGGGACCCAAGCCTTCACGGTCTTGGGTCTTCCATCTTCATCCATTGTCGAAAAATCAACCCACTTTCCATTTGGAGTTGGTGTTGTTTCCGATGGTCCGGTAGCAAAAGTTGATGATTCTCCGATTTTTGTTGGTGATTTAGGCCTCGAAACCTGTTCGGGTTTCTTTGACTTAGCCTTCTTCTTTGCCTTTGGGCTTGAAGCTTTGCCTCAGAATCCTTTAAAGGAATAGAATTTGGAACCACTTCAGACTTAACTGTACGTGGCTCGCACTTAGGGTTAGCCTTAGGCTTAGCTGCAACCTTAGCTTGTGGCTTAGGCGCTGCATCAGCCTTAGTAGGAACTGGGCTCCCCCTCAGCTTGATGACCTTTGCATCAACCGCCTTTTGGTTCATAGCAATATTGTTTCTGTTGTAATAAACAACCTGCTTCCCCTGATGTTTTTTAGAAAGTTTTGGGGAAACCGGCTGTTTTGGTTTGCTAGAACTTTGGGCTTCATCAACTTTGATCTTTTTTCGTCTAATTTCAGGCACGTAGCAACTAAATGCCTATGTTCCCCACACTTAGAACAGGATCTGTATTCTTCAAACTTAGGAGCTGCAGTCTGTTTCTCCTTTCTATCCCTTGATTTAGACGTACCGGCAAAGGTGTTCGTTGGCTTTCAATCCTCAAAACATTGTTCTTGTAAAGGGATCTTTGGCCTTTGATCATCATCATTTTCTACTTTGCCAGTAGGTATAACAAACTGAGTAACATGTTTCTTGGGATTTTGCTTCTAAGTTTGTCTGGGAGGGTCATTGGTGTTCGGGTTTTGATTTGTCTTTTTAGTTTCTTTGGTCTGATTACCATGCTCTTTCTTGCCCTTAAGCTTACCCTATTTTTCTTTCTTAAAGGTAATGGTTGACTCTTGCCACATTTTAGAAATCATAGCAGGATGGATACACTTTATGGGAAATTCCTCATCAGCATATACCTTATCAGAATCTTTAATAGCATAAAACACCTACATGACCTCCTTGGCATCGGTAGGATGCACTTTCAGCTCAGGATCACAGAGAATGTGATTTTGGATAGGAAAAACCGTATTTTTAGCTGGTGTATCCTTCCAAGGCTCATCAAAATCATCTTTAGAAATGTCTGTCTCACAAACACTGACATGATCGGCAATCTCACTAACTCCAAGTATTGTCTTCACATCAGGTTGATATGGATCATCAACACTTGCAGCACTTGCAGACATATCCACAATCTCCTCCTTTGATATAACATCAAAGATGTGAGTTTCAAATCTCATAGGTGGTAAACACTGTGCATATACTGGGCTAGTTAGATTGCTACCCTTCTCTGGGTTGTCAATTATGTGATCAAGAACAAACTTGCAATTCAAGTAACTTTCAAGTTTCTTCTTGATCATTTCATAATCACAATTAACAATGGCCAACTGTTTCTCAGTGTCTTCTAACTCATTAATGTAATGATTAATAGCAACTTATTTATTTGACAGAGTTTTAGACAATTCAGAAACGTCCTTTTTATAATTTTCAATTGTGTTCTTAAAACCTCTTTCATTAGATCTTAAGACATCAAATCAGATTTAAGGTTCAGATTCTCATCAGTTAAGACTTTGATTCTGTATCTAAGCTTATCACACTCAAGCCACTTAGATTTAGGATTAGAAGATGAACTTACCTTCGTTGGCGATTCTGTGATAGCCATCAGTGCATAGTGCGCTGCAGAATTTTTAGCTCCAATGAATTCAACAAGATTGGCCTTTGCACAGTCAACATCCACCAAGAAAGATTGCTTGTTGATGAACTCATCTGCTTCTGTGAGTAGTTCCTCCAAATCCAATTCTACCTCAGACTCACAATCAGAATCACAGTCTAAAGAGTCGTTGTCTGGAACATTGACTTCTTGAGCACTTGTGCATTCTTCAACTTCAATTGCTGCTTTGGAGACCTGTTGGACAAAGCATGCTGCACCACCCTGCGGAGCATCTTCTCCCTCTAAGTGAAGGTTTCGGTTGAATACTTCATCTGCTTGTATTACCAGGGCATGTCCTTGGTTGTTGTTTACAGTAGCACGCTGGTTCTGGTTTTGCACAGGGACGAGTGCTCGGTCAGTATTTTGGTGAGGTTGTGTCTAAGCTTGTTGTCTCTCGTTCTGATTGCTTTGTTCGATCACATTCCATCGCAAAGTGTCCCTTGGTGCCACAGTTGTAACACATGACTTTGCTCTTATCGAACCCAAATCTTGTGTTGTTGTTGATCAGCTCATCTCTTCTTCCCGTTCTATCCATAAATTCCATTGCCCTTCTAACCACGCTTGCGAAGTGCCAACCAATATCTATCAAGTACATGTCATCCTTATCAATCTAGGCATTGTCTTCCTAAGTGAGGTAAGGATTACCTATCTGCCCCGCAACTAAGCCACTATATGAGTTGACCAACGTAGACAATAAAGCTATATGTTCTTGAGCCAGCTCCACTGTTACTTTCTCAAAGCCTATTGTGTTTAGCTTCTTAGCGATTGGATTAGATCAATAGCCGCCACCTTGACCTGAAGTAGAAGCACCACCATAACCCGAAGATGAAACACCACCATATCCTGAAGATGAGGCCCCACCATACATTGACGGAGACGGTCCACCAAAATTTGACACTGCCGGTGCTGGTGATGCAAGATGAGAAAACGGGTTAACATCAAACTGGTTAGATGCATAAGGTTAAGGATATTGATTAGATTACCCAAATGGATACACGGGAGGAGCAACATCTGATGGGGGACCATAGTTGTCAAAAGCAAATACAGGATCTTGGTTAAGGACAAAATTTGTCTGTGGTTTAGATCCTGCAATGCTGATATGTTGAGGCGATGTCCCATAGTAGATGTTGGGATTCTGAGGGATAAACTCCTTGTTTGCCCTTCTAATCTCATCAATTTCCTTGTTCTCGAGCTTAGTCACAAAGTCATTTATGGAGATGATCTGATAGTGATTGTTGGACTTCTGGATGTCGAGCCACTGATGTCAGTGTGGAGGAAGTGCATCTGCAAAATGTTCAACAACTGATACATCTCTGACATCAAATGATAATATCGTGTCGTCAGATCCCGTAGTGGTTCATTCCCAATTTCCCTCAACATGAGTCTTGAAACGCCCCTTCCAAGAGTGGTAGACAGACATGAATTGCAACTTTGGAGCCCAGTTTGAACTACCAGTTTCTAGATCACTAAGGAGCACTGAAAACAAATGATGTGTTTGCTAAGTTGCAACGGCTGTGAGTGCCCAAGGATTTGCATTCATCACATGTTGTTGTTGGGCATACGGTTAAGCTACGAGCGCCCAAGGATTTGTTTTGGCAACATTAGCTTGTTGTTGCTGTTGTTGCATCCGTTGCATGTTTCGTTCGGCCGAGAATGCCCATGGATTGGTTGGTACGTTCATTTGAGTGTTCATGGGTTGGTTATACTGTTGTCTCGGTTGATTTAGGTGTCCCCACGGATTAGCCATGTTATACAGTCTGATATAATCTGATACTTGGACAAATTTTGAGTCCAAAATGGTTACAAGTGACTGAGGTACAACACACGACTAACTAGGCACGATTAGGAAGAAAACAGGCGATTGGGAACCTACTCGTGTGAACAGTGACGTGACTACGGGTTTAGGGATGACTAAGGTTCAACAAGCGACTAGCTTCCCAGTCGTGTGTACTGTAGCACGATTAGGAGTCTAGTCGTGTGTTTAAGTAACGATTAAGGAACTCTAGTCGTGTGAAGCAATCCTAGTCGTTACATGCAGGTCTGTTGGCTTGTATTGCACGGAAATCATCATTTTTGCTTCAAAATCTATCAAAATCAATGTGTTTGATCCCCAAATAATTAGGAAAGTTGTGAAAACACTTTTGGAGCAAACCCTAATAAAAAAACACATGTTTTTAGCCATTAAAACAAACTTAGATTTTGAAAAATGTTGGTTTTTATGAAAACTCAAAGTTTGAAACTTTCAAAACAGGTTTTTGATTGAAAACACTGATTTAAAGCATAAAACCACACTGTTTTGAATCCGGAATGTTATCGAATACTCGTGATAAGAGTCAAAGCTCTAATACCACTTGTAGGATCGTTTTCAGACAACCCGACTATCACGAGCTGGTTCACCTAGTGTGCGGAATCCACTAGATGATGTTCGAATAACAAAAACGCCAACAAACACTATATCGAGATATAAAAAACACACACAAAATGGTTTAAAGTTTGTAATCGTATTAGAAACAGAGCACGAGTGTACAATACAGCTTACAGACCCGAAAACCTATGACCTGAGGTATTGGAATGTGTGAAATGACAGCTAAAATGATTAGGGAAATCATTGCAAGTATTTATACCTGCTGCTAGTCGTCCAGGGCCCTCGGGGCGACTAGCTTTCTGACAAGCGACTAGGTGGGGCGACTAGCTTGCTAGTCATCTTGATTCCCACACGACTAGCAAGGCTAATCGCGCCTTCAAGACCTAATCGCATGTACATACGGTCACACCCTCAAAATCCACTTGCGGAGTTTTACCGCGAGGCGCATGACAAACCAGGATCCAAACCAACGATCACAATAAACAAGTCTAACATGAACATAATGCAATTTCAAAACAATGTTTAAAATCCCCGTTTACAGCGGAAGCTTATTCAAAACAGTATCTCAAAAGTAAACCAATTGTTCAACATATGAAAACCATGCGACTCTAACTAGACGCCGTGCAGACGCGTGCGCCCTAGTTCCATTGTGCTACCTTAGCGACCTGAGAAAACATGTAAAAGTTTACGTCAGCACAAAAATGCTGGTGAGTTTACAGGTTTTGTATCCAAGTACCAAGTCCACCTGTCCATACTATAATAAATCGAAAACCAGTATACGCTAGCTAGGCGTACGTTTTGTTACTACCACGATTGGAAAACCATTACTAACGCGAATACCAAAAGTATGCCCGATGTATGTTCCTGTTGTTCCTGTTGTTCCTGTTTGAGACAATATGCACTCGCCCGGCCCTCCAAGCCGACGAGCGGGGTTGGTCACTCCCAATAGCGCTATTCACATTTCCCCGTTGTGCAAACCCGCACATTCATGGTTCCCCCCGGGACTTCCAAAGATCGTGTAGTACACAATAGAAACCCATAGTATGACAGTAATTACCGAATAATCGTTTTAACACATGTTTTCTCCCCCGAAAGTATAAAACCAGTTTAAAAGAGGGGCCGTAAACTCACCTTAACGTGCAAGCAAAGAATCCGAACAGCAAGCAATATATGCTACCGACACCCTAATAACAGTGTCGCTCAGTGAGTATAGGCGTAATATCATTACCCATATAACTCGTTTGTCCAGGGCGTTTTAAATGTTCAAAAGTGTGTATACGACGCCTAGTGATTCTACATGCAATAGTAAACCCTACGGACCCGTTGGTGAATACGTTGGTTACAATTAGTTTCTACATTCCGTATGTATCTCAGACAAGTGTACTTCAGTTACATATCAATTCCATACCACCTAAGACCTCAATTAAGCACATAAGCACATAATACACAATCTGTGTTTTCAGGACAGATTGTGCGCCATCAAAACTAATTTATTTAAAATAGCAAACCAGTGAGTTAACCTCCCAAATTTTTACTGAATTTACTTTGGGATTCACTCGACAATACCTATTTTTGTTTTGTCTCAATTCCAAACACAAAAATTATGAAAATTCGTACAACACAGCTAGGTCCAGAAAATCTCCTCAACAGGTCAGTTTAGTAGGAAAATTCTTAACAATTGTGTATTCATCCAAACGAGATGAATCCACTTGGAAAAGCTCTATTTTTCCAGTATTGACCTACTGTAAAAATTTCATAATCTAATTCCTTGTAAATCTCAAGTTATGACCATTTAAAGTTAACCCAATTTACAAATCCGAAAATCTGATATGACCCCTAATCAATTAAAATTCCAAAAACGACTCAAACGACGTCCAAATTCGATGGTTTTGCCCATTATGAAAAGTTAAGACCATGTACGTTACAATCATGCAAAGAATCGATCAAATCAATTGTTTTCAAGCCACGAAACAGACCCTACAAGTCGACTTTCAGAATCTGTCCAGATTCTGATCGTACAATATCATCAATTATATCAACCCTAGTTGCATATTATCAATCAATAATACCTAATAATCATCATACAACTTTCCTAATACCTATTCCCATCAGATCCTATTATCAAACATGTCAAGATCAAAGCTTTTAAGATCAAAACACCAATAACTTGCGCAACAAGCATCCTATGATGTTACTACGCGTTTATTAATAGGTTTAATCCGTTTAATCTTCAAAAAGACTCACGTTTTAATGTTTATTAAATCCAATCAGACCTGGACAAACTTGTTATAGGATTTTTACAATAAAACATAAAGTAAAAAGCGTAAGAAATCATGAGTTATACCCTTAGCTCTTCAAATCAATCAATCGCGCGCCTTGGAGCCTCCCAATTGATGATCTTAAGCCTTAGCAGGTGTTTTTGGAGTGAAATATTCGTGTGGGGCAGTAAGGGGGCGATTAGGGTTGAGTATGAGGGCTGCATGGGAGTTAAAGATGTTTAAATATGAGTTCGAGGCGGTTTAAACCCGTCAGTGCCCTTCGCGCGGCCGCTCGGAGCCTGTGAGCGGCCGCTCACAGGTCCGGGTGGCGCGCTTTTGTTTCGTTTCGCCTCCCGACGCGTTATCCTTCGACGTTTTCGTTGTTTCGAACCGTAACAAGTGTAACCCCATGCGTTAAGACCCTAATCAACCTCACGCTCCACTTTTTATAATTTTTATTAACGTGTTCGGTTTAGGTTCACATAATCACGTATGGTTTTCACATAAGTTTGTCAGATATCACCGAGACACATAAGTTTGTTATTCACCAACGTCCGAGGTTCACTAATCATGAAATCACATGTTAACTCACACAAGGAGTCAGAACCCGACCCACACAAGGAGTCAAAGCATCTCATAACCCGAGATGTGAAAGTAGTTCCAAACCGGACTAGAAAACGTTTTGTAAGTTGTCTCAAACCCGAGACAATGCACGTATGTCCTTTCTAGCTATCTAGCTAACCCTCGTTACGTATAATATACGCGTGACTCGCTAAGGTAGACTTTCATCTAGACAATGTTGTTAACCAGAATTTGCCGGGTGTCACATCATCCCCACGTTAAAAGAATTTTCGTCCCGAAAATTGCACAAGTACCAAAAGAACAAAAGAAATAACGAAGGGAACAAACAAAAAGATAGAAACCAAAAGAGAGATTTACCCGAGTTGTCACATCATCCCCACGTTAAAAGGAATCTCGACCCGAGATTCATTCAGCTGCCGAAGAGACATGTCTCGACTCGAACGCTTCCTTAGGAAAGAGATGAGGATACTTAGACTTCATCTGATCCTCCCGTTCCCATGTATATTCCGGTCCCCGGTCCGAGTTCCACCGAACCTTAACGATACGAATCTTGCTGTGACGCAGGCTACGAATCTTGTAATCAAGGATCTCCACAGGTTCTTCCACAATCCGAAGACGATCATCAACCTTGATCTCTTCTAGTGGAACGATGAGAGACTCGTCAGCCAGACACTTCTTCAAGTTTGACACGTGAAAGACGTTATGTACGTTACCGAGCTCCGTCGGTAGATCAAGTCGATATGCCACCGGTCCAATCCGTTCCAGGATCGTAAATGGTCCGACATACCGTGGATTTAGTTTGCCACGCTTCCCAAAGCGTATGACGCCCTTCCACGGTGAGACTTTTAGAAGTACCTTGTCATTGACTTGGAATTCCAGTGGTTTGCGACGCTGATCAGCATAACTCTTTTGCCGGTCCCGTGCCGCCGCCAACCGATTACGAATCTGTACGATCTTCTCCGAGGTTTCGTACACTAGTTCAGGCCCAGTGAGTTGACTCTCACCCACTTCAGCCCAGCAAAGAGGAGAACGGCATTTCCGTCCGTACAGTGCTTCGAACGGAGCAGCTTTGATGCTCGTGTGATAACTGTTATTATATGAGAATTCTACCAACGGTAGATGAGCTTCCCAGCCCTTCCCAAAATCGATCACACATGCCCGCAGCATGTCTTCTAAAGTTTGAATCGTACGCTCACTCTGACCGTCAGTCTGTGGATGGTAAGCCGTACTCATGTCTAGTTGGGTACCCAAAGCCTTGTGCAAAGACTTCCAGAAGTGAGAAGTAAAATGGGAGTCACGATCCGAGATAATAGAAACTGGTACCCCGTGCTTAGAAACAACTTCTTTCAAGTAAAGACGAGCCAAATGATCCATGGTGTCGGTCTCCTTAATAGCAAGAAAATGAGCTGATTTCGTCAACCGATCGACAATCACCCATATCTTGTCGTTCCCGCTTGGTGACTTAGGAAGTTGTGTGACAAAATCCATAGTAATCCGTTCCCATTTCCATTCCGGAATTTCAGGTTGTTGCAAGAGACCCGACGGTTTCTGGTATTCCACCTTGACCTTAGCACAGGTCAAGCATTTGCTCACGTATGAGGCTATGTCCGACCTCATGTTTGGCCACCAGTAAAGCACCTTCAGATCTTGGTACATCTTATCCGAACCAGGATGAATAGAATATCGGGACTTATGAGCCTCATCTAAGACAAGCTCCCGAAGTCCCCCGAACAAAGGAACCCATATACGTTCTGCGAAATAGTGCAGGCCATCAGACCTTCGCTCTAGGTGCTTGTCGGCACCGTGCATAGTTTCAGCTTTAAGGTTTTCCTCCTTCAAAGCTTCCAATTGAGCAGAACGGAGTTGATCAGGTAACGACGAATGGATGGTGAGCTGCAACGCCCGAACACGACGAGGTTTAGTTGATTCCTTCCTGCTCAAGGCGTCTGCTACAACATTCGCCTTGCCAGGATGGTACTTTATGGCACAATCATAGTCGTTCAAAAGTTCGATCCAACGACGCTGCCGTATGTTCAAATGTTGTTGGTCGAAAATGTGTTGGAGACTCTTGTGATCGGTGTAGATGGTGCATTTGGTACCGTACAAGTAATGTCTCCAAATTTTCAACGCGAATACCACGGCACCCAACTCCAAGTCATGGGTGGTGTAGTTCTTCTCGTGCACCTTGAGTTGACGAGAAGCATACGCGATCACTTTCTCGCGTTGCATCAACACGCAACCGAGACCATGAATAGAAGCATCACAGTAAACAACGAAATCATCAGGACCCTCAGGTAAAGACAAAATAGGAGCAGAACACAGTTTAGACTTCAGTTCTTCAAACGCTGACTCTTGTGATTCACCCCAGTCGAACTTCCTATCCTTCTGAGTGAGAGTGGTGAGGGGTTGAGCAATCTTCGAGAACCCCTGAATGAAACGACGATAATAGCCCGCAAGGCCTAGGAATTGCCGCACCTCAGTTGGCGTCTTTGGTGCTCCCCAGTCCTTGATCGCTTCGATCTTAGCTGGATCGACATGAATTCCTAGTTCATTGACCACATGTCCTAGGAATTGAACTTCGCGTAACCAAAAGTCACACTTTGAGAACTTGGCGTAAAGTTTCTCCCGTCGCAAGAGTTCCAAAACTAACCGCAGATGTTCCCCGTGTTCGGTCTCGTTCTTCGAGTAGATCAGAATGTCATCAATAAATACAATGACGAATTTATCCAGATATGGTTTACAGACGCGGTTCATCAAGTCCATGAAAACCGCCGGTGCGTTCGTGAGACCGAAAGGCATGACCAAGAATTCGAAATGGCCATAACGTGTTCGAAAAGCAGTCTTTGCAACGTCAGCCTCCCTGACGCGCAGCTGGTGATAACCGGACCTCAAGTCGATCTTGGAATAATAACTAGAACCCTGAAGCTGGTCGAATAGATCATCAATACGTGGAAGAGGATAACGGTTCTTAACGGTCAATTTGTTCAGTTCTCTGTAGTCCACACACAATCGGAAACTCCCATCCTTCTTCTTAACAAATAAAATCGGGGCTCCCCAAGGGGAAGAACTTGGCCGGATGAAACCCTTGTCCAAGAGTTCCTGTAACTGACTAGACAATTCCTGCATCTCGGGAGGTGCAAGACGGTAGGGGGCCCGAGCAATAGGAGCAGCTCCCGGTACGAGATCGATACCGAACTCAACCTGACGATGGGGAGGAAGACCAGGTAAATCATCGGGAAACACATCAGGAAACTCGCGTACAACCGGAATATCGTCGATCTTCTTCTCATCACCAGAGGAAACAGATAAAAGCGCCAAAACGGCTGGATAACCCTTTCGAAGACACCTAAGGGCTTTCATGCTAGAGATGATGTTTAGCGAAACACCACCCTTGATACCGTACACAGGAAGGAATTCTCCATCAGGGAGAGGAATCCGAATAACCTTATCATAACAGACAATCTCCGCGCGATACAAAGACAACCAATCCATGCCTACCACAACGTCAAAACTACCCAAAGGTACCGGCATAAGATCGATGGGGAACGTTAAACCCGACAACTCTAATTGGCACTCCCGAAGGACACTAGTAGCTTCAATCTTTTTACCGTCAGCCAACTCAATAATATACTTAGTCTCTAATGGTACGGGTGCTACATCTAGCAGTCGACTAACATCCATGGATACAAAACTCTTGTCGGCACCGGAATCAAATAACACACTAACAGAACGATTATTGAGAAGAAACGTACCGGTGACTGTGTCAGGGTCCTGTCTAGCCTCAACGGCTCCAATGACGAAGGCACGTGCATTTCTGCCGCCGCCCCCGTTGTTCCCATTCCCGTTGTTCCCACCCTGCTTCAGTTTTGGGCAATCCTTCTTGTAATGCCCAGTGTCACCACAGTTGTAGCATCCTTGTTTCCCTGTAGTCCCCTGAGTAGTCGGAGCTGAACTGTTAGTCGGAGCCTGAGTCGATGGAAGTGTAGCCCGACAATCCTTAGCATAATGCCCTGTTCGCTGGCAGCGGTGACAACGGTTACTATCGCAGTTCCCTTGGTGATGGCGTCCACACTTGTTGCATTTGGGCAGTTTTCCCGCATAACCACCCTGCTTGTTACCCGAAGAAGATGAACCCCCATTATCAAACCTTTTACCCTGCTGTGTAGACCCAGATCCTTTCCCGTCGTTCTCCCACTTGCGCTTGTTGTTCTCTGGGGCCTTAACAGTCGAACCTTTCGCAGGCAAAATCCCCTCATTCACCTTTAAGTTGGTCATCCTATGGGCCGATCGAACTACCTCCGCATAAGTAGGATGATTTCCAGCAGCCACTAACCCTGCAATTTCCGGTACTAACCCTGATACATAGTGTTCAATCTTACGATACTCTGGCACGTGCAGATCGGGACACAGCACTGCCAACTCATTCCTCCTCACAGTATACTTCTCGATTTCCGATCCAGTCATCTTGAGGTTCCACACCTCATGCTCCAGCTTCTGTACCTCTTCCCTTGGGCAATACTCCCGCTTCAGCAACTGCACAAAGTTCTCCCATGGCATAGCATATGCCTCCCCAATACCCATGTTCTGGGTGATACCATTCCACCAAGTCAATGCCACGTCCTGAAATAACGCAGCCGAATACTTCACCCGATCTTCTGGGAGACAGTTACACATCAGAAATACCGACTCCACTTTCTCCAACCACCTAAGCAAGCTAACCGCACCCTCAGTGCCAGAGAATTCCTGGGGCTTGCAGTCCCGGAACATCTTGTAGGTGCACATGGGTGGGGGTGGGTCAACAGGACCACCTGAAATGAAACGTATGAGAACTACGAATAACGTAAACAAGGTTCACCAATGAGGCAAAGAAAACGGATAAAACAACTTACCACCACCGTTGTGCCCTAACTGAAAGGCAGCTTGGAGTAAGTTGTTCAGATCATCCTGCGATAGGTTAACACCTCCACGACCACCAGCACCACCGCGACCACCACCACGTCCACCATTGCGACCACCTCCACGTCCTCCTCGTACTCCAGACATGATTCTGGCAGAAAGAGCGAGAAAATTTAGTTTCGCAGATAAGGATAACCACTGACGTTCACAAGATCAAAGCCAGATCCAATCCAGGACTATCCCTTCAAACCCAGAGCTCACCAGGGCTTCCATGCATTTCGGTTTATGATTTTGTGTGCACCCAAAATGATAAACCGCTCTACATGGTCCTCCAAGTGTTCTCCTAGTTCAAAGTTCAAATCACCGAACATAGACTCTTAGCTACACACCGTAATGCCACGGTAGTTTATGACAAGTGTTTCTATTAGAGTGCGAAAGGGAGATGTCCGAGCCTTGGACAAATCTCAAGAACACACGAGTTACCCCAATAGACCACACTGCCTAGAAAACAAGTAACCCAACCTAAGATAGAACGGATGATGTAACGTAGAAAGACCAATGATTTAGAGACACCCCGACAAGACCATACGTAAACCACTATAACGTTTAGTACCATGTGATCGTCTAGTGTGTGCGACTCGGCTATAGACTAGACCCTACATGCAGTTCTAGTTCACTATAACCATTGGCTCTGATACCAATCTGTCACACCCTCAAAATCCACTTGCGGAGTTTTACCGCGAGGCGCATGACAAACCAGGATCCAAACCAACGATCACAATAAACAAGTCTAACATGAACATAATGCAATTTCAAAACAATGTTTAAAATCCCCGTTTACAGCGGAAGCTTATTCAAAACAGTATCTCAAAAGTAAACCAATTGTTCAACATATGAAAACCATGCGACTCTAACTAGACGCCGTGCAGACGCGTGCGCCCTAGTTCCATTGTGCTACCTTAGCGACCTGAGAAAACATGTAAAAGTTTACGTCAGCACAAAAATGCTGGTGAGTTTACAGGTTTTGTATCCAAGTACCAAGTCCACCTGTCCATACTATAATAAATCGAAAACCAGTATACGCTAGCTAGGCGTACGTTTTGTTACTACCACGATTGGAAAACCATTACTAACGCGAATACCAAAAGTATGCCCGATGTATGTTCCTGTTGTTCCTGTTGTTCCTGTTTGAGACAATATGCACTCGCCCGGCCCTCCAAGCCGACGAGCGGGGTTGGTCACTCCCAATAGCGCTATTCACATTTCCCCGTTGTGCAAACCCGCACATTCATGGTTCCCCCTGGGACTTCCAAAGATCGTGTAGTACACAATAGAAACCCATAGTATGACAGTAATTACCGAATAATCGTTTTAACACATGTTTTCTCCCCCGAAAGTATAAAACCAGTTTAAAAGAGGGGCCGTAAACTCACCTTAACGTGCAAGCAAAGAATCCGAACAGCAAGCAATATATGCTACCGACACCCTAATAACAGTGTCGCTCAGTGAGTATAGGCGTAATATCATTACCCATATAACTCGTTTGTCCAAGGCGTTTTAAATGTTCAAAAGTGTGTATACGACGCCTAGTGATTCTACATGCAATAGTAAACCCTACGGACCCGTTGGTGAATACGTTGGTTACAATTAGTTTCTACATTCCGTATGTGTCTCAGACAAGTGTACTTCAGTTACATATCAATTCCATACCACCTAAGACCTCAATTAAGCACATAAGCACATAATACACAATCTGTGTTTTCAGGACAGATTGTGCGCCATCAAAACTAATTTATTTAAAATAGCAAACCAGTGAGTTAACCTCCCAAATTTTTACTGAATTTACTTTGGGATTCACTCGACAATACCTATTTTTGTTTTGTCTCAATTCCAAACACAAAAATTATGAAAATTCGTACAACACAGCTAGGTCCAGAAAATCTCCTCAACAGGTCAGTTTAGTAGGAAAATTCTTAACAATTGTGTATTCATCCAAACGAGATGAATCCACTTGGAAAAGCTCTATTTTTCCAGTATTGACCTACTGTAAAAATTTCATAATCTAATTCCTTGTAAATCTCAAGTTATGACCATTTAAAGTTAACCCAATTTACAAATCCGAAAATCTGATATGACCCCTAATCAATTAAAATTCCAAAAACGACTCAAACGACGTCCAAATTCGATGATTTTGCCCATTATGAAAAGTTAAGACCATGTACGTTACAATCATGCAAAGAATCGATCAAATCAATTGTTTTCAAGCCACGAAACAGACCCTACAAGTCGACTTTCAGAATCTGTCCAGATTCTGATCGTACAATATCATCAATTATATCAACCCTAGTTGCATATTATCAATCAATAATACCTAATAATCATCATACAACTTTCCTAATACCTATTCCCATCAGATCCTATTATCAAACATGTCAAGATCAAAGCTTTTAAGATCAAAACACCAATAACTTGCGCAACAAGCATCCTATGATGTTACTACGCGTTTATTAATAGGTTTAATCCGTTTAATCTTCAAAAAGACTCACGTTTTAATGTTTATTAAATCCAATCAGACCTGGACAAACTTGTTATAGGATTTTTACAATAAAACATAAAGTAAAAAGCGTAAGAAATCATGAGTTATACCCTTAGCTCTTCAAATCAATCAATCGCGCGCCTTGGAGCCTCCCAATTGATGATCTTAAGCCTTAGCAGGTGTTTTTGGAGTGAAATATTCGTGTGGGGCAGTAAGGGGGCGATTAGGGTTGAGTATGAGGGCTGCATGGGAGTTAAAGATGTTTAAATATGAGTTCGAGGCGGTTTAAACCCGTCAGTGCCCTTCGCGCGGCCGCTCGGAGCCTGTGAGCGGCCGCTCACAGGTCCGGGTGGCGCGCTTTTGTTTCGTTTCGCCTCCCGACGCGTTATCCTTCGACGTTTTCGTTGTTTCGAACCGTAACAAGTGTAACCCCATGCGTTAAGACCCTAATCAACCTCACGCTCCACTTTTTATAATTTTTATTAACGTGTTCGGTTTAGGTTCACATAATCACGTATGGTTTTCACATAAGTTTGTCAGATATCACCGAGACACATAAGTTTGTTATTCACCAACGTCCGAGGTTCACTAATCATGAAATCACATGTTAACTCACACAAGGAGTCAGAACCCGACCCACACAAGGAGTCAAAGCATCTCATAACCCGAGATGTGAAAGTAGTTCCAAACCGGACTAGAAAACGTTTTGTAAGTTGTCTCAAACCCGAGACAATGCACGTATGTCCTTTCTAGCTATCTAGCTAACCCTCGTTACGTATAATATACGCGTGACTCGCTAAGGTAGACTTTCATCTAGACAATGTTGTTAACCAGAATTTGCCGGGTGTCACACATACAAAAACAGCCCAAAATCGTATAAAACACATCCAAACACATACAATAATAATAATAAACGAACATCTATACTAGGCTAGGGACATATTAATTACATGTACTAACATATTACTTGCATGAATTGTATATTTGTCTGTTAGATACATTAATAAAATACATACATGAAAATGAGTTTTATTTGTTGTGTAAATGAACATTATCGCATTATGTAAATGATTTTTCTTTTATTTAAACAAGGATTTATATTTATTAAATTGATGAACCGAAAACAACCATGAGTAAGGTAACGTACAAATCATCACAAAATATATCATAACATAAAAAACAAAATTATTATAGGTATCGCAATCGTTGAGGATGATGTTAGAATCTCATAGTTCAAACTCGCATTTAGGTACGATTAAGGTGGCCTTTTACTTATAGCTTACTATTATTTTTATCCTTCTCATAGGGAATGGAATTTTGGTCCTTCACTTATAACATAATTATCCCAATGCGAAACCAACGTATTCACTTTGCAATTTTTTATTATTTATTTGACGTCCAAAATTAAAAAGTTGAACCGTAACTAAGAGCTAATACAAGATAAATTAAAGATAGAAATGATGCAATAAACAAAGAAGGCCAACTATCCTTACACTCTAAATTCTAGTCATATACAAAGGTCGTTTAAGGTTTATAAAGGATGACAGTATACCAAACGAATTAGTTCGATCTATCATGTGTTTTACTACTTGACGGCTGTTTAGGTATCTCCTTGTTAATTGTTTGAAGAAGGATCCATCCATAGTGGTGGAGTGGTGGAGTGGTGAAGTGGCTTTTGTTTCACCAATGTGATCAAAGGTTCAATTCCCACTTCTATCATTTATGGTTTGATATCCGGGTGAAGATCGAATACGGGTGGCGCCGGTTCGAATCTGACAGGCGGCGAGGTTTTACCGAGTTCTATAACACTGTCGTGCCTTCGGGCGGGTGGGGCTCAGGTTTCCGCGCATCATGAGAAGGCGGGGGCTGCTGGAGGTCGAGTAGTCGATTCTTGGGCACGGCGCCCCGCAAAGGTGGTTGCCACACAGTTATTCGCCGATAAAAAAATTGTTTGTAGAAGGGCTTGTATCACCACCGTCTTTGACGATGAAAAGGTTGTCAGGAATATTTTGTTATCTTTTATCGGGTGCAAATCAGAAATGTTGTACAAGACGCAATGGTATTGTTGTCATATTTATTGTAAAGCATAATTTACACCTTTCAAAGCATAACTTTTAACAAAACTAGTGTGTGTCAAGGCGCGCTTTGCGAGTCTTATAATTTTGTCGTATCCAAAATACTAAAAAGCTATTATCAATAAAGTAACTACCAATTTTTATACCATAATTTAAAAATGACATCTCACACAAACATGTGTATATTTTATTTATTACTTAATAACATGTTGTGAATGGAAAAAAAAAAAAAGGAGTCACCTCTTGCCTTTCCCATGTTTTGAACCTAAGACCTCAAACAATAGAAATACACCAAAAACCACTCCACCACTAAGCCATGTTGTTATTTATTGTGAAATCATATATAATTATTACTAAACAAATGTATGGACCTTTAAAAAAAATAAATAAATAAACCTTGCATTTCCCATATTTTAAACCTGAAACCTTAAACCATACAAATATATCACAAACCACTCCACCACCAAACCATATTGTCACTTATTATGAAATCATATATATTTATTAATAAATAAGTCTTTGTAAAAATAAAATAAAAACGAAAATCCCAGGATTCGAACCTGAGACCTCAAAGAACAAAAATACACCACAAACCACTCCACCACCAAGCCACTTATGATTTATTATGAAACCATATATATATATATATATATATATATATATATATATATATATATATATATATATATATATATATATATATATATATATATATATCAGTAAAAAAGTGTTTGAACTAAAAAAGGGAAAAGGTGGTTGAATAAAAAATTAACAAAGTTACTATTCATTTTTAACATCTATAAATATATTTATAATTATAATTATAACTAGTTGTATAAAATCACGCGCGTTGTGCGTTTTACAATCGAGATTTAGATGATGTGTTAATTAATCAATGAATTATTCAATCGAGATTCTATTTTGGTTGTAAACGTTAAAAAAAATAAAGAAATCAACACATAAGGTAACACATAAAATTTGTAATGAAATTACATAAGATTATGTTATTTATATTAATAGTATATAATATAATAAAAATTTTTAATAAAATAATACGAATAAAATAATAGTATATCATATATTAATTAGGGATGAGCATACAAGGCCGAATATCGATCCCATTCCGTCCCGATCCCGATACCGTACCGAACCGATACCGAACCGAGTGGATTCGGGATCGGTATCGATACCCATATTTATGGATTTTCGGTTTTGGTATTATCGGTATCGGTACGGGATCGGTATGGTATCGGTATTTTAAGGTAAAATGTCGATACCATACCGGTACCGTAAAGTTTTTGAATAAAATAATAGTATATAATATATTAATTAGGGATGAGCATACAAGGCCGAATACCGATCTTATCCCGTTCCGATCCCGATACCGTACCGAACCGAGTAGTTTCGGGATCGGTATCGGTACCCATATAATATAATTCTTGTAATTAATAAATTATTTAATAACCATTATATTATTTAATTCACTACATTAAATATTATCTTATTAATAATACTTTATATTAAGATTTTTAAATTTGAATTTGCTATTTTTATTTTCATAATTAAATATTATTTAAATTTAGTATTATCTTATTAAAATAATTAAGTATATACTCTCGAAATATTTACATGGTAATAGTACCATCCGCAGCAGCAAAGGCAAAATATAGTCAATGTTTAAGACAGATTTGTTTATGTTGCGCTCTCAAAAAAGTCTCGATGGCACTCATTGTAACGCATGGGCTAAACTACTAGTTATATAATAATCGTTCTACAAAACAGATCATTCAATCTATTGGATTTATTTCATGCAAGTAAACATGAACTCGAATAATATTATAACGTTGATCTTAAGGATTTAATTGTAATTTCATCGTCATAATAATCAAGTATGTTAGCTTAATATACCAAAACATTTGGAGGTTAACATGTCATTTGTCAATTTAAAATAAATATATATATATATAAATCAAGTAATTAATTAATATATAAAAATAATGTGATGAGTACAAGAGAGGGCGTTGAAGAACAGCGACTTCTTCAGCTTCTCTCTCTACATATACATAATGTATATTTTATTTACCTAAATGAATAACCTTTAAAACTCACCAATCTAACGAGTGTTATCAGTTACTATCGAGCTAAATATTATATATATGTATATATATACATATAATACCAAGTAGTTCGTCTCTTTCTCTCTCTATCAAGAAGGCGATTGCAGAGAACACTCAGTACTGTAAAAGAGAAACAAAAGTAGAGAGAGAGAAATAGAGAATACAAGAATTGAGAAAACGATATCTGATAAGTTTTCTTTTTCACAGCATATCAGAGGTCAGTTGAGTATATATTCATGCTTTCCAATTGATAAAAAGTTGTACAATTTATTATAAACTTATACAATTTGACAAAACCATCAGCAAACATCCCTTTGATGCTTACTGTTTCACTCTTTCTTTTGTCTCATGTTGAATTTAAGGTTTGCAATATCTTATAAAATGATGAAGATGACGTTAAGGAATTAGTGAATTATTATTGAACAACACCTATTGAACTCTATGTCACAAGATTAC